>CM068322.1:32370438-32395438 GCA_034766995.1 Acanthacorydalis orientalis | reverse complement strand
AAATTAATGGTTTATACACAAACATCCCTTAGCGTTCCCGCCGAAAACCCCGGTAACACGCCGTAGATTGATTTATAGTCAGTGTTGTCTACCAGCCTACACCAGACCCAACGCCACATCCCGTATATATATATATATATATATATATATATATATATATATATATATATAAAACACAGTAACGAAATATCTTTACAAATACCTATACATAGACAGTGTATCCGTTCTGCCATGTTTCTCGACGGTACGTACAACGACCCCCTCCCCCCCATTTTAAATCATTTTTATTCCGCTATGATTTACTTCGACTGCTCTAATGTAAAATATGGCTCGACTTTATCGGCTGTCAAATTTTTTTTCGCGCGTTGACAGGACTCGACGTTTTGTTGTTGTTTTATCGAAGGTTAAAAGGGCTTTCGAGGGCTGTAAATTTTTTTTCGGTGAAAATAATTTGTGCCGAGGCTGGTTGAAAAAAAAAATCGCACACACACGCGCGAGCTTACGGATTTACGATCGGATACTTCGGGCCCCGTTTAATCGAGAGGAAAAAAAGTATGTACATATAATATTATTGGAGGCTGATAAATTATATGTATTTGGTTTTAAGTGTTTCGGTTACGGAGGGCGTGTAAAATTTTTTAATGTTTACTTTATAGAGATACGTGTTCATATATATATATATATATATATATATATATATATATATATATATATATATATAATATGTAAAAAAGAGCAAGGAGAAAGTAATTACTTCAACGACCTGCCAACTAAAACCGATTTCAAGAAGAATGATTGAACTTTTAGAAAAACGAATTACTTCTCTATCCGTATCCCTGGAAAACCGAAAATAGTATTTTTTTAAAAAATAAAAAAATATCGAAACAGATAAATATGTGATATTTCTTCAGAGCACACAACGTAGATTTATTGGTCTGGTACAGAAATGATGTAACATTCAACAGAATGTCTGCATCTTGCGTGTAAATACCATTGATAGTAAATTCAGTGGTGGAAAAAAAAGAAACACAAAATGAATTTACGATCGTGTTTCAAGCTAACAAAGCACTGATTTATTTGGTACGTTCAGGTAGAGAATATTCTTTTACAATTGATTTTAGCTCGATGGAATAGTTGTGTTATTTAATTAAGAATGGACTTGTGGATAAAATAGAAAACTTTATATCGTGAACTGTTTTATTTATATTTATTTTTGGTTTCCATTAAGCGCAAAAATGACTATTTAAATTATTATTCGTGCATTTTCAATAAATTCTATCAATAAATATAATGTTTTAATGAATATTTTATGAATTAATCCTTTTTGTTTTCACGTACGAATTTGCATTCTTCAAAATTACAACAGATTTTTTTAATTAAATTATTCGATAATTGATTGTTTACATTGTCATGATGGCTATGTCTACTTTAATAGCATTACTGTCATATTTAGAGCATTAAATTACATGTTTTTATACTACGATTGCCATACAGCTTTCAAAACATCATTTTTTTTACAATCAAATATTATGGAATTTAAACCTTTTTTTAGTTTAATAATTAAAATTTAAAAATATACCGATATACTTTTATTATAAAAAAGGATAACATTTGAAAAAATTGAAAAATTAAATTGCATTTTTTTGAAAAAAGAAAATTTGAAATTCTCTTTTATTTCAGATGTAAAAGTCCTATTTGGTGACTGATGATTCATTGATTATTTAATACCAGTTCTTGTTTATAGCACTAAAAAATTATGAGTTAAAATGCAATTTTACTCAGAATTCTAAAGAATTTCAATCAATTCTTAGGAAAAGGAACCAAATTATTTTCTTTCAGATCAAAAATATTCAATAATTGATTTCTGATCATTTTTGATTCCTTCTTACAGCCATTTTGATTGAAATTCTATCATTCTCGAAGTGATAAAGTATATTAGTAATCAAGTGTTGAATTTTTTAATTATAAAGAAATAAGTGATTAGAGAGATGTGAAAAATTCATTTATGAAAGTAAATTTAGCAACAGTACTTAATTAAAATTACTGTTAGTTATTTTGATTCAAATCAGAATCTAATACTCTATTTTATCTTAAAAATATTGATAAATTATGTTGGACCTCAAATTCGATAATACCCTATTTATTTTGCTAGAAAAAGAAAAATATGATAAATATAATATTAAAAAAACAAATAAATGACTCATAGAAAAATTTTAAAAATACATACTAATGTTTTTCTGATAAATAATTCATTTCTTGATATAAAAACTACAACTTTTATCTTGAAAAAAATTGATTTTTTTTGAAAGCAGATGATTTAAAAAAAGTTAAACAGTACTTTCATTGTTTCTAATTTACAATTATAATTTCATCATACAATCTGTTTACATTCCACGAGATCAAAGAAAAAAATGTATGAAATTCATTCTGATTCATTTGGAATTTCTATATTAAAACAAACTCAATATTGGAAATAACTCGTGTTTAATAAAAAAAAAAAATGTTTGATAAGCACGTTTCATGTTAAATCTCTTTTGAACGAATAAAAGTTTATAATAAGGTAAAAGTCAACTTTTCCAAAGAATGATTCTTTTGAGTTCATTTCTATTTTTTCAAATACAGGGCAGTTTATTTACGTTAATTTACTGAAGTACAAAAATATTGATATTGTAAATAAATACAAGTTTTATTCAAAGAAATAAATCGGAATTAATTCTATAAATATAAAAGAACTTTTTTCCAATGTTCATTATTTTAAAATGTAACTTTTAAGATTTTTCTACAGAAAAATATAATATAATTGTATGTAAATGTTTAAGTTTATTTTATATTTCAATACTCTGTTTCTTTTTGCACATAACATTATATATATATATATATATATATATATATATATATATATACACACATAATATTGTTTGTTCAAACCTGTTTAGTACTCTGTGTATACACACACACCTTCTTTTCCAAACAGAAGAAAATGTATCGAAAATGTAATTCCGTACACAATAATGTAGGATTGTAAATGCAGACTTCCAATTTAGCCACCTCAATTTGAACAGCAGCGCCACAGGCAACATAAAAAATAATGTTGTACCAATATTGGTTTTTGTGCGTTGCATGACACAGCTTTTTTCCCATGTATGTATTTGTACCAAACATATTTTTTATTATAGCTACTTACATACCCATCTGTATGCGAGTACGTGCACACTACACCACTTGTTTAAATATGGAAAGTGTATTGTTTTCAATTCGTTCAGAATTATTGTAAGTATCTGAATAAAAGTGTGTATGAGGATTGAAATTAACGGACTGATATTAAATACGATATTTGAAAAGAGTGGCTATAAACATGATGTGCATATAAATACACTGATTGAATTCTCTTGCATCATCTCTCTCTCTCTCTCTCTCTCTATATATATATATATATATATATATATATATATATATATATACATATACAATGACTCCAAAAATTAAGTATTCAATTTTTAAGCAGTCATTTACACTTTTTTCTTAAAAATGTCTATGTAAACATCTCAATCTCAATTTATTAAAGAGCTAAACAAATTTAGCATAAATTAAGCGATTTGTAGAAACATAAGAACAAAAATCAATCAAAATAGAAAACAGCACAAAAATTTTAAGGAAATCAAGACATGAAGCACTAGACAATACATTAATGGGATTAAAGAAATAAAAATATGAAATTAAAATACAATACTGTTCTGACACACATTAAATATAATTTCATAAATAAAATATTTGTTAGATTTTGTGCTATGGTACTCTGAAGAAGAGGATGCGTATTGGCGGAAATAAAAAATGGTTTGATGAATATTTTTTCCAGAAATTTGTTTGTGATTTGAGAAATGAAAAAAGAATTTATTTGTGAGAAGCTAGTATGAAATTTGATAACGAAACAAATAAGATATAAAATTGAAATAAACTTTCTCTAAATAAAAAAATTAAATACTTTCTCCTCGTTTTAATAATACGATTTTTTTACTGACATTCTCAATTTTTTCCAGAAAATATTGAATACATTTGTTATTACAAGATGAAAAAATCTCTGTTCAAAAATGATAGAAATATAAAAAAATGGTATTCTAAAAATGGTTTCGTCATCAAAATATGTATAATCAGTAATAAAAAAATGATTTATAATGATATAATAAAGATCTATTTCTGTAAAGAAAAAAGAAACAATTTGTAAAAAATTGTTTAAACAGAATAATTCATTCCAAAAATGTAAACGTAAATCAATGACAGTTTACCTAAAATGCTATGAAATTATTTTCTAAACCTTAAATAAGATTGGTATCGAGTGTTAAGATTCGATACAAATCCATTAAATACACCATAAAAATATCAAACTTACCAAAATGGAAGAGTGATTTTGTATTGATTCGAATAAATATTACTCACCTGTAAAGAAAGAAAAAACATATTTTAGAAATATATTTATTATAAATGTAATCATAACATGCATGAATTCTATAACATAGGATATTATTTTTTATTATAAAACGTTATTTGAGTATTTTTCGTGATGAAACATAAAAATTATATAATAATAAATGAAGTTCGCCTAGTAGAATTTCACTTAACACTTGTTCATTCACCTTTCAATTAAAACTTTATGAACTATCTACTCTACAAGAGACTGAGATGATTGTATCATTACATAAAGTCAACGTCTGACTTAATGAGTTCATACACACATACATACACACACACACATATATATATATATACATATATATATATATATATGTATATATATATATATATATATATATATATATATATATATATATATAAATGAATGTATGTATTTAGATGAAAATCATTAGATTAGTCCTTTTTATAGTGATGGTATTCCATAAATTTTAATAAAAAAAAGCTAATATAAATTATATCGACTTAAAGCTGTATTTCCAAAATGAAGGAAATTAAAATCAAATGATATTCATTTGTTAAAATACACTGAGAAAATCCATTTGTATAAGCAAAGATTTCGAATAAATTGTTCTATTTTACAGTGGTGTTATTCGATCGATAAACTTTGGAGAAAAAGCATTAGCAATAACTGAATAAGCAAATTGTGTTCCGTAAATAAAACTACATAGTTTGCAGGAATTAAGGATGATAGATGAACGAAGAATTTTCCAAATATAAACTTTAAGGGAACAAAGGGACTGAATATTAAGAAGGGGACGGTCTAATGACTAGAGCAGATGTAACATGGATAAGATAAGCTAAATATAGACAAAAGAGGAAGCAATTAGGAAAGGATTTCCTCCAACTGTAGAGAGATTACAGTTGTAAATGACATTGATGATACGTCATAATAAATCTCTTTATCTCTGCACATATATATATTTCTCTCTTATAATATACATTAATTTTCATCACGATGTATCTTAAAGGATGAACAAATATGAAATTTATGACTTTTAATAATGTATAAAGCAATTTCGTTCCGGTCTCGTATGATTTACGAGTCATGTTCGAGCGATATTTTCAATTTGATAAAAGTCCAGGTGGAAAAGGATTTTTGTTACCTAGGAGAAAAACATATAAAAACCTGTGTTTTATATTTCTAACCAGGAAAATAAAAACCTTATAAATACTGATATTCAGTAACCTGCGCGAAGTATAAAGAGTTCATCTGAAATCAAATTCCCAGATTCCAGATAAATTCTTTTTTATCTCAGCATCGATACGACAAAAATCATATATAGTTTTATAACAGCCACGTTTCGTTTAATTAAAGCGTGTAATATTTTTATTATATGAAAAAAGGCAGGAACATCTATCGGTCAGTGAACACGAGGGAAAAAACAGCTAGTATACTTTTTTCCTGTACGGGTTCGTACAAACTTCCCAAAAGCACACAAGACAAAATTGTATTTTACGAGTCACGACATTAAATACAGGCAAAAGCCATTGTTCCAGTTTCCTTCGTACAGGAGCAACTATTGACCGTTTTCTCGAAAATGTTGAACGTTATATACATAAAAAAGACTTTTAATGACACAGAAATAAAAGAGAATATATTTTATTATATCGCGTTTCACAATTTGAAATTTAAATTGTGTGTTTCTGTTCTTTTTTCTAGACGTGCATACGGAACGGACATATAATGATTTAATTTCGGTTTTATGCGTTTCCATGATGTCTTTTTTCACTGGATAATAAAATTATTTTTATTTACTTCGCGTCGTTATTCACTTTCCATTTAAATATGATTTAATAGATGCTTTAAACGATTTATTAAATACGTCTAGTCTACGTTAATCAAAATTTATGGATAAGAAACTTGTATAAAAATACTGTTCCGCGACAGTAAAGATATTTTTTTAAATTATCTAAAAGAATGAACGCAGATAAATATTTATATTTTTTTATAATCTTTCTATATATAAAAAATAATTCCATCGTAAATTTTTCTTAAAATAATTTTTTTTGTGTACACTGCCTCCTTGAAATTTCTTTCCTTCCGCTGTACTCTACAAGTAGCACGTTAAATATTTTCATATATATATATATATATATATATATATATATATATATATATATATGTATGTACTTTAGATGTGAACACATGAAAGATTGGGAACTCAGCTATTTGTCACTAAATGATAGTTTTATTAAAAAAAATTTAATAAGAAAGAGTTATTTTATAGAATTTAAATGAAAACCTTTGAAAACATGAAAATTGTTAAAAAAACATAAAATAAGTTTTCTTGAAAAGACATGTTTTACTATTTAATATATTTTTTTGATAAATTCTAGAAACTGGAGCAATAAGAGATAAAAAGATTCAAATCATTAAAGGAAACAAGTTATAAAAAAATATTTCAATGTTAAAACAATTCTACAAAAAAACACATCATTCCGAGAAACTGTTACAAATATTTTACATTAATTTGTTGTAAGATATGTAGATATTATTGTCAGATTTACTAAACAGAGCAAAGTTGAATATATGTTCTTGTACACGTTTCATTCATAGTGAAAAAAGAAGAAATTTAATAAAGATTAAAGCGATATGAAATAAAACTATGAATTTACAAGAGCTAGATGTTCCTGCAAACAAACAAACATGATCTGTCTGTAAAGATTATTTTATTTCAAACACGTACACGAGTGGAATTCGTGTTTTGGTGACTAAACGAAAGCTTGACCACTATATTAAATAATAAAATATAGATTTCAAACGCACGATTCCAATATTTGTTCAGTGCTTCAGCATGAATTTTATATATTCCGTTCGAATATAATTTAGCTACTTTTATACGTATTTGATATTTAGAGATTTGTTTTTATATCAAATGTAAATTTTGCAATGCGCACGTAGAATTACAAATTTGAAATTAAATAATCGCAATCTTCGAAAATGTATCGACCTTATTTATTATTTGTTAATTAAGTGTTCAATCCAGGAAGTACAAGTCTTGGAATCAAATAACTTTTTATGAATGTCAGTCGTCCGTTTTTATCCGGAAATAAGACTTAAATAAATACTAATTAGAAAACATGTCGCGTCGTTTCTCGTTTATAAGAAGATTTTATTAGACGCACAAACAATATTTATTTAATGAAATATTTAAATGTTTAATAATATTAAATTATTGAGATATTGTGAAAGATTCTTCGAGATACGATTCCTTTACTAAGGAATTTGTAAACGGATTCATTTAGTATTTATATTAAACACAACATAGATCTCGTAAATAAAATTCGGATACGATTTATTAAATAGCATTAAGTAATTCGTGAAATTTCGTACAGAAAATAAAATATATTTTGTGTTTGAAAGCAGGAAGAAATATTTCACTCGCATAAATAACACTTGTGTAAAGTAATACAGATTTATATATATTATTAAATATATATCCATCAAACGAATCTTCAAAATTATAAAGTTAAATAAAATTGATTATAAAAACATTTTTTTCTTTACTATATCATCGTATGGTTTTTGAAAATATTACCAAATTAGCATTTACAATTAAATCATGCATACGTGATCTTATATACCATTTTTTGATAAAAAAAATTACCTTCATAGGGTCAGAAATCAAAATTTTTTTTAATAATGTGTTTTAAATGATTCTCGCTCAATCAAGTGAATAACTATTTCTGCGTAGACTTTGGTTCTGTTGAATCATTTATTCAGTGTTCTACAGAACTATTTTTGACTCTTCAGCCTTCTTCAACATTAGAAAAAAAGGTAAAGTAGAAAATATTCATTTTTAACTAACTCTTGATAATTATTTTAAAATTTTATTGAATGTTACAAATGTACTCAACTACTATTATTTGTATTTTCTTTAGTATATTAGTCTTCGTGAATAATATAAGTATATTACTAGTTAAAACATTTTAGCTATTCTTAGAAAATTTAGTTATATTTTTACTTTAAAAAAATGTAACTAATTTTTTTTTAAAGTAAAATCTTAATCAACCATATTATAGTTTTCACTCTGTGATTAAATTGTTTCTTTATCAATCATTTACTTGCACTAATAAATTTTTCACTCACTCTACTAACCACTAAAAAAAGTTCATCAAGTGTTCAATAAATAATTAATGAAATTATAATTCCTGTTCTTGAGATCATTATTTCTTGTCATCTATCAATATATTCAGATGGATACTTTATCCATCTGAATATGTTGAAAGACGGAACCAGTAGTGGAAGAAAAACAAAATATTGTGACCTCAAGGATAAGAAATATAACTTGAAAGGAAAATACACAAGAATAAAATAAATTATGTAATTGATGAAATCTTATTTTAGGTCATAAATTTTTTTCAAGTTTACAATTAGTAAAAAATTCATTTCAGTCAAAATCTTCATTACATTTTAAAGAAATTTTGGTATTTATTACGAATTTTGTTCTTATTTTAAGTGAATTTGTTTAAGATAACGCTTGGATAATAATAATTACTAGATAATTAAGACGAACAATCTGTTTAAATCTGTATTGACAATATTATTTTTTTATGCAATACAAAAATTTGAGAAAAATATCGAATCTATGAAAAGGTATACAAAATCTGTACTTCAAAAAAACACTGAAAGACAATAGACTTCACTAGTCACTCGTCTTCATTAAACTTTTATGTACGAATAAAACGTACAATGGTTTTGATACACACTTTTGATAACAATAAACGGATACTGAATTAGATAACGCACGTTTACAAACACTAAAATTAGACAATATAAATGTGTGTAGGGGTAACGTTCGTTTCCAAATCGAAACGAACGTCGCAGACGATAAAATAAACACATTTAATTCATTATACAATCGCGATGTGAACTCGTTTCACTATTTCGGTAAATCTGGTGATTTTGTGTCGAAGCAACGACCGGTTTTTGTCACCATGCTAGCTTTATTATCCTTTTTCTTTTTGAAAACAATGTGTGTAACGTCTGAGTATGAAAAACGGTATTCGTCGCACGACGGTGTTCGAACACAGTACTGACTTTTTCTACTGCTTTTAATTTATGTCTTACAAGAAAAACTATCGAACAGAATTATTAATCGACTATTGTATACAAAGTTTGAGCTTTTAACAATGTTTCATCTTTTTATGTGTGTGTGTGAGTGTGTGTGTGGGAGTCTGTTAAACTAAATTGATTAAGTGACAAGGATATTTTTGTTCTTTATTTTTGTTGTTATATTTTCAATCAAATTAAATCCATTTATAACTGTGTAGTAATTGAAGTGTTGAAAAAGTGAATTAGTTTTCAACACTAGTGCCAAATCATGTTTGAATTTTTTCTACTTAAACAACTTATAAAATTTCTACAAATTACTTTATATTTTAATCAGAAAATACACACTGCAAATAAATACAGAATCAATTTTTACTGTACATAACGGATTTTGTTTATCTAATAATCTATAAAATATATGAACTTAATTTTCTTGTCTTTTAAGTCAGTATCCATCACAAGATGTCGATATATGAAACTGGTAGTGGAATAAAAACTCAAATAGTGATTTCAAGAGCAGAAAACAACTTCAAATCTAAGTATAATACAAATTATAATTAAATATAGGAGTGATTCAATTTAGGCTTCCACATGAAATATTAAAAGAGAGCGCAAGGGTTACGAAAAGTCATGATTTTTTATTAGTATTTTAATTAAATTCAATATTTAAATACAATACCTGTTAAAATTACTAAACTTGTTCATATGATTGTTTTAAAACCGATTAGTTAAATTTTTAATAAAATATAATAAAACAACATTCCAAACTTGATCTTCAAACAGATCCCAGGACACATTTATAAATTTTCATTACAAAACATTGACTATAAAAATCATCTAGATCTGTCAACCTCAGTAAATTCAAAAAGACATACTTTTTAAACTAATTAATTTATATAAACACTAATTGAATTTAATATGAAAATTTATAAAAACTATAAATTCTTTATAATAAAATCGAGTATTAAATTAAAAAAAAACTAGTATTTTATAAAGAGATATGTTATTTTAATAAGAAATGTATATAAATATTAAAAAAACATATAATTAAAACAAATCATTCGAAACAAATTGTTTCAATTAAAAATATTAATATTACAATTTGTAATACATTTCGTTCAACGTTACAACGCTCGGTGTATACAAAATAGCTTTGATATGTAAATTCACAACGATACGTATGTAAAGTATCTTCATATTGAAGTGAATTATTCAGATAATTTATGAAACAGACGGGATGGTTTCAATGGTTAACATGTTTCACTAATGTCTAATAGATTGAGTTTCAATTTTCTCTGAACTGAATTATCGATTTTATAATTTTATAAATAATTATGTTATTTAAAAGTCCTTATTTATATATTTAATTATCATAATAATAACTGTAAATAAAACATATCAATGTATATATATATATATATATATAAATGAACATCTCTCAAATGAAACCAAAGTGTGGAAAAACAGTGGTAAACTGGTATATAATGAGAAAGTAGCAACTTTTCTTTCTTGTCGAGTAGCTCCTAGAATAAAAAAAAAATCAAAACACAACTAGCCTTCAAATCCACTTGACACAGAACCTAAAACTTCTCGAATTCATTGTTAAAAGATCACCACAGTTTCTTCTCAAGTCCCTGGACCCCAAGCCCGACCGACCGGCACGTTCTGCGCACAAATATCGGTCGAAGGGGTGTGAGACAGAATTGGTTTGAGACAGCACCGGCATATTTGTGCAGAAACGGATCTAGATGATTTTTATAGTCGATATGTTGTGATTGAAATTTATAAAGGTGTCCTGGGGACTGTTTGAGAATCAAATTTGGAATATTGCTTCATTATATTTGATTAAAAATTTAAAATATAACTAATCGGTATTAAAACAATCAGATAAACAAGTATAATACATTTAACAAGCTTTATAAGAAATATTAAGCTTGCGTTTACTTTTATATTAAAATAAAATTCAATTATACAATTTTTACTGTAAAAGATTTGGTAAAAGTTTATGAAAATATTTTTTTTTGATTTTATTTTTTTTAAATATACTATATTAATGATTTTTTTGGAGAGGTAACATCTAGTTCTAAATCAAATATTTTAAAGAGACAAAAATTACAAATAAATTTTATAAAACATTTAAATCTTATTCTTTTGTGTAATTCTAAAATTTAGATTTGAATAAATGAAATTTACTTTTGAAAAATTTATATATTATTTGTGTATGAATTATATTTGGCCTATTTTACAGAATTTTCTACAAAAAATTGAAATTTGTGGACGATATGAAAAGAAATCGCTTAATTGATGTACAAAAATCCATCGAACTGTAATTAAAGATTCAATGGGTTAAGAAGAGACGAAGATACTTAATAGAAAATTTAGATTACAAGTAATAAGTTTGAGAAAGATTTATATATTAATAATATATGTATGTCCTTCATGCTGTACTGCCAATTTCTCAAGGAGAAAGTTAAAATTTGCAGATAACATGAAGAGTTTTGTAATTATTATAAAAATTACAAAATTAAAATGTAATAATTTTCAAAAAAGTATTCCTCTCTTAAGAATAATTATAAGACTCGAGGATGCATACAGTTTATCAGAACAGACAACTTCACTTTTAAAATTTCAGTTCAGCATTGAAATTTTTCTGAATTGTAAGCATTCAATGTTTTTATAAAAGTTGACAAGATCAAAGTTCTTTATGTGTGTGTCTACATACGGTTGTCCTTAATGAAAGATATTAAAGTGTTATCTGCTTGGATACGATCGCCTATGTATGATGTTTTAAATATTTTATTTAGAAATAAATAAGTTCATTAGAGGGTAGGTTTATTATAAATTTTGTGATCTTGTTCAATTAAAAAGTTTTACTCGTAATTAAGATTTTTAATCATGTAAACGTAGAAAGGTCAAGTATCTATTTATTAAAATACAAATATAATAAATGTGTAAAACCTACATACATGCAACTAAAAATATAACCTAAAAATCTAAAAACGACTCATGAGTAGAAACTAATTGGAGTAAATAAGAAATTCAGTGATTATTAAAGATTCAGAGTACCGAACAATGTAAAACTACTGATTAGTTAATAATAAAATAAAAAAGAAAATGTTTATAGGTACACAAACGAAACAGTGGTTAAATCCAGGTCTACAAATTACTTATTTTTTCACTTCACAAGCCAGTATAAACGTTTTTGATCAAAAATTATTTCTTTTCACCTATTTTGATCAGGAAATAACTATTTACTGAACATTCTTGACCAGAATTTTTTTATAAATTGTGGAATGAAAAAATAATTCATTTATAAATTATAAATAAAAGTTTAAAATTATTAAAATAAAAATATATTGAATAGTTTTCTTCAACGAAATATTTTCATTAATTTTGGTTCCTTTTTCTTCTCATGTCATTTTAATTAATTATTCTTAACACAACTCTGAGGAAATTAGGTAGTACGTCCCTTACTAACTTTAAAGGCAATGCGTCCTTTGAACCTCTAACATTACTACACTATATGTATATTATATACTGTAAGTCTGGTAATTAAAATATATAATTATTTCCTTCAGAGAAAAGTTCTTGTTTCTTAATAGAATCGATTTTTTTACTTTATTTTTTGCATTATATCGTTTACTGAACTATGAAAGTGAATAATAAAAAATACCCAATTATTTTCATAAAGTGTATTAAACTATAATCTTACTTTGAAGGAATTTTTCATTACATATTCGTTTATTACATAAAAAATATATATCTGGAATTATATTACTGGAAAATTAAAATACTTTCCAATTAATATTTCCTTACAAATAATATGATTATAAAAAAATACTTCAAAGAAAAGAACGTTATTTTATAAAGTTTCTTTTCTTGTTTATGTTATGAAAATTAATACAGACATACTCGGTTATAACGAACTTCACGAGACTGACTATATTTTTTCATTATTACAATCGATGTTTATATCAATTACAGCGGAATTTCATTTAGATATTATTTTTTTCTAAGTATATAAATAAAAATTATATAAATTTAAGTTGTTTTAGTAAATATTGTATAAATCAAATCATAAATATGTTTGCATATATATATATAGAAATAACCTAACGTAGTTAAAAATTTACTGAAAATACTTATCTGATGAGAATTAATAAAAATAATATAGACAAATATATTAATAATTTTTATTTGAAGATTCGCATAGCAGTTATCTCCTCCTTTTTCTAAAAAATAGGACTAACAACCAAATAGATATATAATTAAATTTTTGAAAAGACCAAATTAGCTTTTTATATTTGTAGAACGAGCTTGTTATAAAAGTACTTGTATAAAGATATCAGTGAATCAATTTATGCAATTTTTTTTCTATTATTCCTGTAATATTGGAAACCTATTTCCATTTTATTAAGAAATAGAATATTTAAGAAAAAAGTTGCTAAACATATATGCATACGAGTATATATATATATATATATATATATATATATATAATTTAAAAAATTAAAATTAAACAATTTCAAGTAAAAAAATGAAACATCAAATTAATTTAATAAGATGAAGGTAGAAGTATAAAATTTACATTTTAAAAATGTTATTATATGAATAAATCACATAACATTACACTTAGAAAAAACATTCATTCTGAATATTATTTTCAGATATTTTTGTAAAAAAATATTTAATAAAAACGTCTCTCATGAATAAGTTATTCAGCATTTTCTTGTTTTTAATAGATACAATGTTTTATATATTTCAAGTACATTTAAATTATATACATGTCTGCCTGAAATATATTTAGTTAGAAAACAATTTGAATTTTTAAACACAGAGCATCAATAATTACTTTCGTATAAATCGATAATGTAGGATTTTTATTAATAAAAAAGTGTTCTAAAATAAATTTCCACTCACCCACAAATCACACAAATGCACTTTTTGATTGTTCAATAATTAATAATTTGTTACTGTCAGTGTTTCTTAAATGCGTTTTATTCACGGTTTCATCATTTCAGAGCTTTGAAGTATAGAAAATTTTTTTTCTGTATCTTCTGTAGTTTTTTTTCTTTATTTTTTTTTATATCTAAACTCTTTTCAAACTTTACTGTTTAATAGCTGAAAATAATAAAATAATGATTGAAAATAATAATCTAAATAATTTTTACTTAAAAAAATAGTCATTAAGATTTCGTTTATAAAAAAGAATTTACACAGTTTCAAAAACTGTCTTAAGAATTTATTATCTTTGTATAAACAGGCTCTGCAGGTTAATAGTGTAAAAGATTTGATTCTCAAATTATATTATTATTTAACCGAAATTAGAATCACTTACTAGAGATTCATTTTTTACATATCCGGTACAATTTCGAATTCAGTTATATAGTAAGTCAATTGAAATCGATTTTTTATCTCAAAAATTATGAGTTGATCTCAGAAATACTATAAAAATAACTAATAGTAAAAATATGTGTATATTACTATAAAATTATGTAAGATAAATTTTTATACCCTTTTTATAATCATGTATATAATTTTTCAGTCTAATACCTTAGTGCATCATTTTTAAATCTCAACTGCATACAAGTTTCTATGTTTTTGCATGTCTGGAAATATTTTCAGGTCGACTACAAACTACGCACGAACACCTATAGTGCTTTGGTGAATATACACTGTTGAAATTATTACAACGAAACAGTGTTAATATAATTATGAAATATGAAAATATGGTGTTAGGAACGACACTGCATTCGTATATCTTAAAGCTAATTAAGAGAGAATCCCTCTATATCATCTTTAAACAAGATGCATTGAAATTTATAATTAACTGAAAAGAAAAAACCATCTCTCCAGTAATTTTCCTAGTTAAAATTCTGATTAGTAATTTTTTAAAAAAAAAAATGTTCAATTACATGAAAGAAGTTGTATGAAAAATTCGAACACTACTTCATAACTAGTTGAAATAAAAATAATTTCAGCACAAATAAAAATAAGTTAATGAACTGGAAAGAAATTCTTTTACCCATCACTGACTTGCAAAAAAAAATATTCGAAGAGGGAAAAAAACAAAGACAACTCAACCAATGACTTTCATCGAAGTTCATTAATTTGTTCTCGTGAAATTAAAACCCTTTCCTTTGGAATATTCATACTTAGCAAGTTAAATTACAGCCTTTCAATTTTCAGAATGCGATTATTGATTAGTTTCACGGGTACGTCTCTGCGTCAAGTGAAAACGGGTGATTTCGACATTGTACGAGTTCGAACTTTGTGACCGTGAGATGGGAGTGGTATGAGATAAGTTCACTTAAAATGGGCTCGCTCGTTCTAGAATCACATTGGATTTTCTTAGACGGTGGTAACTATAGGTATCGGTGAGTGTTTTTAGAATTGATTCAATAAGGAAGGATGCCGGCACGTTGAAAAAACGCATACATATACATACATGTGTGTATCTCTCTCTCTCTCTCTCTATATATATATATACAAAAACATATGTGTTGGCAAGTTGAAAACGTATAAATGTAATCACATAGATTGACAAGTAGGTCTCGAGGAACATATTTATAGGATGTTAATTTATTGAAAGAGACATATTGCATCTGATATATATATATATATATATATATATATATATATATATATATATATATATATATATATATATGAGAAAGAAAAAATATTTAAATAATTAATTACAATAAATTGAATAGTTGTGATCATATAATTATAAGATATTTATTATCAAATATCACTTATTTCTGACAAAATGTATTTTTTTCATAATTATTTTTTAAAAATATAAAATATATAGTATTGAAAAAGATTTAAATCATATTCCATCCAGTTTTAAATCATGAACGAATGCTATAAAAAGTAATTCTATGATCTAAATCGAAAAAGAAAAACTAGCATTCGTTTAATCTCCGTCTGTTTAGTTGTAGTTCCGTAATCTGTTTAGATTATGAAGTTAGATCTTAACTAAAAGATATAAATATTGTTAATGATTTTATATCAAAGAGACTTGATGACATGTCGTGTTTCATTAAATAAGTAAATAAATGAAATATATATTTTGATTAAAACCCTATATTTCAGTTTTAATTTTGTTTCCAGTTCGATTTTGTTGTGTGTAAGCATATATTGTTTTCTACTAAAAAATATCGTTCTGCAAATATATTCTGCGTGCAAATATTACATTTTAATAAATCATTTATTTTCTTGAAGGAGCGAAAAAACTACGGATGAATAACAGAAATAAATAATTAAACAAAATCATTCACAAATGAATAAAATATTTAAATGAACGTACAAAATTCAAGATTTTTTTCAGAACGACATCGTTGGTATAAAACGTGCACGAGGAACGAGTTCAGCTGGATGAACAGCCACAGGGTGGTATGGGTGATAACGATATACGAAGAGATGTAAAAAGGCTACCGCAACGGCAGTCAGATTCCCATTTTCTTTCATTTGGAAATATGGCCTGCGTTCGTCGTCGTCGTCGCTGCTGGTGGAGATTTTCGTCGGCTGACGAACACGACGAGTGGAGGAAAAAACTTTTCTTTTTTTCTTGTGCCTCTTACACTACCCCGCAGTCATAAGTGACGTAAAAGTGTCCGTAACTGTTCTCTCGATCCGAAATGGTATGTTTATGAAAATGGGATTCAAACTTTGTTCTCATTTCAACGACAACGATGCTGCGCCGAAGACACAGCTGAATAGTGTTATGGTGGCAGATGATGTGAGAAACATGTTAAGATTTTTAAATTACTTATAGGATAGGATAAATGGTATTTGTGGACACATCGTCTTGAGGCTACAGTACAAGTTATTTCTTTTAAAATTTATATATATATACATACATACATTCTCTCTCTCTCTCTCTCTCTCACACACACACACACACACATATATATATATATATATATACATACACACATTTTATTATTACGATTCACGACTTCGAATTAAAGGTGATTCGAACACGAGTTCACAAGCGGGGTGTATTTTCAAATTTTATTTGAGTTCGAACGCTAATGACATTAGCTGTCAACACGCCCTAAAACCTCAAATAACGACTCACGACTATTTTGGGTAAAATCGAATTTATATCATGTGATTTACATAATTGAAATCAGCTCATATATCATGATCAAAATGTATTGTGTAATATTATTACAAAACAAATACAGTAGTAATGTAAAATTTATTAATATTAATTGTGTTAATTATATACATTTTTAAATACTGACATTTGAACTGAAAAACACAAATTGACACTGGTTAAATAATTTGTATACATAGAAATAAAATCATTTTTTTGTAAAAATGAGCATTTTCATAAACAGGAAAATTCCAGTCTCGAGAAAGTTACCATATATTGCAAATTTTGTTATGATTTTTTTTTAAAAACATGAATGAATTATAAAAAATGTAAGTTTATTATGTGAATTGAAAAAAAATGCACTTTGATTTAATTTATATAAATAGAAATAAATCACAAGAAAAAAATGTTCCTTAAATAAGAAACAAATTTGAATATTTATGATCGATTGTTTATAATTTTTTTTATACATAAATATCATTTATTTCTAGTAAAAATATACTTTATCATAACGATTCATTAAATAGACAAATTCTAGTTTCAAAGAATTTACAAATATTATAACTGTTTGCCTCATTTTATCTTTTTTAAATCAGAAATGAACTCTATAAAAATTCAGTCTGTCGTTTAAATCGACAAATAAATACTGATATTGGTTTAATTTATATAAATAGAAATAAATTCCAAGAACAAGAAAAATGTCTTTTAAATGAGAAAATATTTAATTAACTGAACTGTACAGTTTTTTTTACAAGTCTAGTGTTTTTTTTATTTACAATGAAATAATGTTTTCATTGTACAATTATTATTGTGAAAATAATATGTTTTTATTTTAAAATCTGAATACTTTTTTATTAATTGGATTTTCATTCAACTACAAACTATACATTTTTTTCTGACAAAGTGATTCATAATCGAAAAGAATTTTAGTGGAGGTACTGAAAGCAATTATCCATATTTAATATAAAAACAAAATTTGCACAAAGAAAATATATCTTAACAAGTATTTAATGAGCTGCAATTATTCATGGAATTCCATTATAAATAAAAATGAAGGAAATAGAACGCACCTACACACACACACACATACATATATATATATATCAATATAAAAAAAATGAAAAAGTCATAGGCTCATAAAAAAAAATCGACAATAAATAACAGATAATTCGCTCCTTGTAAACTGACACCGTTCGTTGATTTTGTTGCCTTTTAAATTCCGCTATAAAATATACAACGGAAAATATTTTAAGTGTGAATAATGACTGTTCGAATCGAAATTCAAGAACTGCCTGGATTCAAAAACAGTACTTCTGTAAACGATATGGAACGGTATCGAATGACTCGGGCAACTTTTTACATTTATCACCAGATGTCGTCACAATCGATTTATATAAGCTTTCAACGTGATTCGAAAGCAGCTTTATGTATATATGTGTATTACATTTATTGATATATATATATATATATATGAAATGTTTATACTACTGTAAGATTAATAGCTTACCGTAAGTGTAAAGGATTAAATAAGGATATAAAAAACATGTTTTTGTCATATATTTTGGGTCGTTTACTTTTTTTATATCGAACGTTTTGAACAATAAAACTGTTATAACACTTAATATCATTGTTTTGAGATGATAACAAATTATAATTTTTGTTGAATTTCGAGCCAGTGACATTTTATTATGTGAAATATTACAAATGTCTGGACGAAATGTTGTTTTCAACTATTGGACTGAACAACTTTGTGTCAAATATGCAAAAAAGTTTCCAAGATGCATACTCGAAATGCAGTTTAAGTGGATTGTTTTTTTTGTTCCCAATGATTTAGTGTTTTATTAAAAATCAGTTATTCTATATTATTTCTCGAATATTTATTGATCTCTTGATAATGTAATAACGAAAACAGTTATTAATAAGAGTTGAAATAAATTAAACATAAAGTATAGGGTGGCGCAAAAAGATTGAAGACGTTTGAAGAGTTAATAATTTTTTTGTTTAAATATTTTTTCCAGAATTTTATAAATAAAACTTAAGAGATTTTTCATAGAAACGTATTAATATGATTGAATTTTATTTTGAAAATCAGTATTGAATTATTTTGACGCAGCGAGTATATCGTTGTTATTTTAGTGTTCGAACAGGACTATCGAAGTCAATGATTAATCGTTTGGTTGAACGTTTCGACAACAAAGTGCAGTTAGTAACCGTCTAGGATCTAAAAAACATTTTTTTTAGACATTTGAGGGTTGATAACTTCAGGTAAATTGTGTCGTACATGTTTTTAACAGTTATGTGGGGCTTAAAATACCGAAAACCTATTTTTCTTGATGTTATTTCTTATCTTGGAATTTACATCAAATGCCTATCATGATGACTTTTTATCTGGAAAAAATAGGATCTGGAAGAAATCGTTCGGGTGTAATTGAGGAAAATATTAAACGTGTACAGAACAGTATTGAGCAAAATCATGAAAAGTTAACCAGAAAACTGTTCATAATCGTGCACAGATGTGGTTTCAATAAGATGGTGATACACTGCAGAAAGTCAGATTTGCTATGGATCTTAATGGATATTTTTGGTGAACAGATAAATTCAAGTAACAGCCATTTGATCTGTATTTTAGCCTGATTTGAACCCTACAGTTTTTTTTGTGACTACTAAAAAGAACGAGTATAAGTCGATAAACTAAATATAATCCTGAAATCTAAATTCAAATCTAATCAATCAAATTCTAATCCTGAAATCTGAATCTAAAGAACAACGTACTAGATGACATGCGAGTGCTATGTCCAGAAATCCTGAGAGAAACGATGAAAAATGTCTTAGAGAGAGCTCAACTTTGTGGAGCCGAAAATGGACGTCAGTTACGTGATGTCATTTTTCATATGTAATCAAGAAAAATTCTCCATCCTTATACTACATTTTAGGGAAATAAAAAAAGATGAAAAAATTACAAAACAAAAAAATATTAATGTTTTAAACCACTTCGTTCTTTTTACACAATTCTGTATTTATTTTTGAAGATATTTTTAACTACATCTCTCTATAATATATATATATATATATATATATATATATATATGTATGTATGTAATTCGAGTTAAACATGTCTGTATTATATATTGAAGTAAAAAATAAAAAAAGTATTATATAAAACAGCTAAGAAGTATAATTTATCTCCCAATATATATCTTGATCCACGTAGTCGTTATTGTCGGGAATTGGAATTCTGTTTATAACCAAGTAAAGCCATCGTTGACCTAAATTCATAAAAGGTGAGAGATCGTTCGTTCCGAATGCATCTTGTCATAAATAACAATGCTTGCGCTGCATCATCTCGCGTAGCGTCTTCTTTGGAAATTACTGCGATTCTATACATGAAGTATTTTAAAAACAGATTCCGGTCGATGCACATCCAATAATAATAATTCAAATTGCGGAGAATATACGACGATAATAGCAAATTGTTAAATTTATTTGTCGCCTATTGGCGTCGTAAGTCTATTTATTTGACGTTTTTAGAGAGAAACGGGTTCTTAATGCCAAGTCGACGTTAGAAGATATTGATTGGCAATGTTGTATATTTTTTTTGAGTAGTAAACTATTTTCGTTTAGTCATTTATCATTCATTTTTTAATTTAAATTCGTATTTTTTTCGTTTATATATTTGTTCCATTTACAAAGCTATTTAATGGAAATATAATTAATACATGTGATATATATATATATATATATATATATATATATATTAATATATTAATACATTTAATATTAAATTAATTTAATGTGATGAGTTTAAAAACATTACTGTTGTGAAATTAATTACAAAGATTTTAATATTCATGAATAATTATTACACTTTATATTTTTTTCAATATAGTTTCTAACGATCGACTTGCAAAATGTTTACAGATAAAATATTTTATATCACCTATAAAAAAATTATATCTAATTAAGAATAAAAATGTATAAGTTTCGAGCATGACTCCTAGTTTATTACTTCTATAAAAACATAAAAATTATATAATAGTCAAATAATAACTTCGTGAATTGTTAATGAGTGCTATTATCGCATCGTTTTACAATTATTACATGTTCAGGTGTCATAAAATGAAATAAAGTCGAGGTATTTTGTTTTATGTGATCGTACTTTAATACCGAAACGATAATAATTTTATTACAAGAAATAAAAACACATACGAAATAAGTACAGATATTCGAAACGTTTCACAAAGAGAAAATAAAAACAGTGAAGATGTCACGTATGGAAAAAATCTAACCAAGCAGATATATAATTGTGCATTTATGTAACATAGACCCCTTGTTATTTGTAAAACGTTTTGAGAGTTTATGTTTAACTTTTTACAAAGAGAAGCATTCAAAGAAATCTCTTACGTACAAATTAACTTCCTGAGAAGTATTAAAAGTTTTGTCATTTATTTTCAAATTAAGTTCAGTGTAATCGGTCGGTGTCAGCGTGGTGGAATACCCAAGGATTAAAAGAACTTGCCAATTTCTCTATCGTCATTCATTGCATCGTCAGTTTTATATGAATGGATGCGTCGTTATAAGGAAATATTATACTTTTTAATGAATTTTTGTCTGTGTGTTATGTAATACACACACATATGAATAAATTAGATCTTAAATTTTAATTTAGGGTAAGGACAAAGATTTGAAATGGAAGATAGCTTTTAGATTTGATAGACAGAAGAATTTTTTTCTTATCAATGTTCAATACATTTTTATTGACTCTATTTGATTATTATTTAGGTATTTTTAGATGAGAATATTTATTTCAGAATGATGGAAATCAAAAAAAGTATTAATATCTGAGAGTGATTCAAGTCAGTGTTAGAGCTTGTAATTGAAAAAAATTATTAGAATATAATAGGGATTTGAACCAATGTAATGTTAAATTAGTATAAATTGAAATTTTACAATAATTAAAAAAAAATTGAGGAAAGGAATTATATGAAGTTTTATACAAGAAAAATCTAAATTAATGATTGAAGATTGATTAATAAATAATTCAATGAAATCTACAATTAGAAGGATATTTGAAAATATTAATACTTTACAAGGCAAATAAAACTTTTATCTATACTTTATATTCGAATTACAAACAGTGTTATTGTTATAAATATTTTATATTTTTCAATTTTTTGAAATCAATAATGATTGAAATTCATTATTGGAGATACGAAAATATTCAAAATAAATAAGTCTTATCAAGTTATTAATTCACAACTATTTTCTTACTTCGCTTATTTTTCTCTAAGTTTTAGATTTTTCCATCTTTTTGTCTTACTTGTTCAAAATTATAGAAAGTTGGATCAAAGTCAAAGTCGAGAAATTTTCATTTCGACAGAGTTCTCTATAAATTGTTAAATAAGATTGTTAAAAAACGGTTGAATGATTGAAAACTGTGAGCTGTTACTAATATTTTATGACTAAACTATGATTTAGCTGAAAGTGAAAAATCTCTTCGAAAGTATAATATTAACTAAACTGAGAAGTCAATCTGCAAACTACAAGTAATTAAAAATGATAATCGTAGCATATAAAATATAACAAACTTCCAATTCCATGCCAGTCCTCTCAACTATTAAACATAAATAAAACTATTCACAAGAATACAGTTTCATGTCAAACAGAATATAAAAAGGTTCATTTCAGTTGAAGTATATTATACTTCTCAATTTCATCTTCATTCTCAGATCTAACAATTTATTTTTTATTCATTCGTTTGTTATGACCTGTCAGACAGCTGTCAAAAACTTTGACAAAAGATTGTGATTTCATTTCATAACAGTTCTGAACCTTGAAAATCTCTCCTATTCTCGTTCTCACAATTTAACAGAAACTTACATTTAAAAAAAATAACTTCTCTTGTTGTTATCTTTGTAACTGTTTAACTTTAGACACAACTATGTTTCATTATTTCAGCTTGGATTGGCCCGAGGAATATCTCTCGGAATATTCTTGATAGTTTAACAAAAAATAACCTGCTAGACACACTTAACATTTATATGAATATTATATATACATATATACATATATATATATATATATATAAACATACATGTAATTTATTTGTTGAGATATTTTTCCATTTCTCGTAGAAACGTATTGTGCGTTTATTGAAAGTGAACACAATAAATTTCCAGTGAATGAACGTGAAATGTTATATATATATATATATATATATATATATATATATATATATATATATATATATATGAATGTATACAAACAAACTATCTATCAAGATAACCACTGATGAAATCAACACGCGACTAAAGATCGGAGAGAAGAAGAGTGGAAAAAAACTTTCGAAACGGAAAGAATCAAGTGTTCCCGCGACGCTGTTATTGACAAAAATATAATCATCATTCAACGAACGGAGGTGCGGAAGAAAAACAGGGTAAGTTTTACGTTTGTCGTTTTCAGCATTTTTCCGACGAGGTCGAAACGACAGTTCTTCTTTTGCCGTCGTACGCATTTTTTTATTGCGTAGCATGAATTGAGATGTTCTCAGAACTACACACACACAGTTTGTATATGGGAATTTTATGCCATATACGATTTATGGATACAGTAAACAAAAATCTCTTGTACGTATAAAAATATATATACACACACATACACCAAACGTACAAATATAAAGAAGACACTGGCGAACATGGATGCAGATTGTGTGAAACGATCGAGATGAAACATTCTTTTTTTTAGTTTTTCTTCATTTATTTATATATTTTTTCTTATTTATTTAGTCGGTTAAAATTCTATATATATACATATATATATATATATATATATATATATATATATATATATATATATAAGTATAATTCATGCACTGTATATAGATTTCAGTTTATATATGCGAAATATATTTGAGACAATTTAACCCTTACATATCTTATATAATAATTCATTTCATACGTTATTTATTCATTTGCACGTTTTTCACATTTTACACGGGTTTGTTTCGTTTAATTTATGAGGAGTGGCTGCGTTTTACTTTTATACAGTGTTGATTTATTCAAAAATGTATGAAAGTTTTATACTAAATAGCGAAACATTTTATATAATAAAAAGTTTCAATACAATAAATATGGTTCATGTAGTTGTACAGAGTTTAATTTTCATAGACCGCTTAAAGTTTTTAATTAATTTATTTTTAATAATTTCAATGTGTTACAATTAGAATAACAACTGAACGAATTGATATTTTATAAAAACAATATCACATTTTTGTCTGAAAATATGAATAAAGTAAAAAGGTGTGGGTTTGATTTAAATTTTGTTTGAAATATCGTTTGTAAATCATGTTTAACGCAAACGATTTGAAATAG
>CM068322.1:32057938-32365438 GCA_034766995.1 Acanthacorydalis orientalis | reverse complement strand
TACTGCATTAATAAATCAACCGGTGACAGATTGTGTGACATGGGTGGCCAGTAAAGAGTTTCATAACAAGCAGTCCACGCATATTTCATGTTTTTTTTCCAAACCCATAAACATTACAAAACGTAGATATTTGGCTTTAAAAATATTAATAAATGAGTAACAATGAAAACGTTGAGTCGATTGTGTTTTTCGATTCAAATACATGGCTGTTGTTTAAGACAGAATAAATGGGAAATGAGTAATGATTGAAAAAAAATGTTTGTTTCATGATACAATTCGATTAGTATTTTTATAAACAAAGATAATTAGTATGTGTTTTATATAATATCTAGAGAGATTATAATTATTCGTTGGTTTGAGAGTAAGTAACTTTGTTGTGACTTATAAATTTATTTTTTTCAGAAACAAAAATTAGTTTTTAATATACTTGTATTTATTTTTTCATATCCTGATACCTCTTTTTCTCTTCCTGTATATATTATATATATATATATATATATATATATATATATATATATATATATATGAGTAATATATTGCTTTATAGAAATAATAGAATTAAAAAATAGAAAATAGACAAAAAAGTATATTTTTACACAATAAATGATATAACTACATTTTCTGAAAACAGTAATTTTGATATACTGTACAGATATAATTTTCAAAACTATAAAGAACATTTTTTCTGGGCAATGGTTCTAAATTCATTTCACAAATAATTTTTTTTCCGTACAAAGATGACAAAAAAAAATGAATGTAGAAACGTTTCAATAGCTTTCTTCATGGTTCGTGGAATAAAAGAGAAGTTCAGTTTTCTATTGAGAAAATTTCATAACGATTATCAAAAATACTTATTTGTATATAAATTTTTATAAATCTGTCATATTTTTTAAGTAATTGAGTGTTATATAGTTCAAAAATGTATACAAACTTTTGATTGATAATTACTGTTTATTTTCATAAATTCAATTTTACTAAAAATGAAAATATGATATTGAGTCATGAGCTAATTAAGAATGTATCTATTTTTAGACACTCTTTCTCTCTCTCTGTATATACATTACGATTGAGTTGTGAATTACATAAGCGTCCAATATTATTAATTCATGCAACATTCTACAGCACTACATTTCGAAATTTCGACACTGACAAGAATCAAGTTTGACTGACATAACAGACAGCTTAAATATATGTGTAGTCTTGTGAGTTTCGATCAGTAAACGGTGCACGTTAACAAGTAGCATCGAGACCAGTCGTTTAACTGTTACGTGATGTCGAATGACCCAGTTGTATAATCAGAATTTCAATTGGTACTCAGTGGAGATCAATATAGTGAGAATCTCATTTGACGTCGAATGACCACTACTATTTTTATGATTCAAAACGGATGAAACGAACCGTTTCTTCATTACCTCACAACGAGTCGACAATGATTTTTAAGTAAAAGAAAAGTCCAATTTTATATACCCGTTCCGTCTCATATAGTATGACATCGAGTAATGGCTGGTATCGAGCATGTAGCCACTTTGGTATCATACGACGTACTGGAATGTGTTTCATTTAGACGATTCTTTTATGATGCTTTTTTTGTTCTGTTTTATTACATGTACAAACACATACATAAATATACACGTTTACAATTTTATGTGAAACGTTTCGAAACTTTCACGCAGACATTGTGCCAAATATTGCGATTTAAACTTTCTTATACACATCATATTATATATATATATATATATATATATATATATATATATATATATAAGCTTTTTGATTTTTGCGTCATTCTCGCGTTATTGGTTCTCATATTGGGTTTTTATTGAGTATTCCTTCGAATATGCGCGTATTATAGTTGTTAAAAACATATAAATTTCTCGATTGATTTCATACAATGCGCCCGATATGCTCTGATTTGCACGTATTTTATGGAAAAACGGTCACGTTTTCATACTTCTATTACACTGCATGGCTATATGCATTAACCGTATTATTTTACGAATAGTTGGTACCTATTTCACTGAAGTATTCTATTCTCGTCGATTATTATTCTGTAATTTTAAAATGGGAAAGTAAGACTCAATGAAAAGATAGAAAACATTTAACTAATGATTTATATCACAAAAAATTGAACTGTTTTCATACTGAAACTTATTTTTATACTGAAAACTGAACTGTTTTATTTAGAAAAAGCTTAAATTAATTTCTGAAAAAAATCATTCATAAATAATTGTGTAACATAAATTAATAACTGAAAAATATATCATTAATAAATAATCATATAACATAAATCAATGTACTGATTTATTATTTTTTAAATTGATTCCTTTTAATCTTTTGGACTCTAAGTTCTAATTTTTTCCAGATGCATGTGTAGTCTTGCATATTTTCTTGAAAGATTTGGATTTTAAATAATTTATTAATGATCACTAGACCAACTCACGAGTAATGCTGGTAGATAATCAAGCTAGAAAAACAGCTTTTACGCTATATACAACTCTATATAACCTCTATTTTCTAGCTTGAACGATTCAAAAAGATAAACATATACTTTTGTATATGTTTATCTTTAACCAAATGGTTAAGTGGAATATTACATAGTGTTTTAGTGTGGTGTTTCCTGATTCTGATAAGTGATCATATCTTCATATCAAACAAATAGTGCTTATTGCGGCTATTAATGTAAGGCGTATTTAATTGGCATTATTATAAAATTTATAATATAAAATTAAAACAGCATAATATCATATTTTTAGTTAAAATGCCAAAAAAGCATAACTGAAACGTGTGTTGAAAATTGTTTAAGGTAAGTTTATTGCGTATTTGTATGGCATAAAATATTTTTGCTTCAAAATCTTGTCAAACCAAAATTTCTGAATTTGGTACATAAGTGATTGTCGTCGAACTATGAAAATATTGGCTGAGATATTAATGATATTAGTGGAATCAATTTTCAAGATGAATATAAAGAAAATTTTCCAGAAATGGTAATCAAAATCTGACATATGAACAGAGAAAAGTTGAAAGCTGCTCTGACCTTATTGATTAGAGTGAAAAAAATTCACTTTCTGAATAATATGACAATTTGTTTTTTATTAATTAATTTATAAGTTAAACCCCAAGTTATTCTTTTATTGTTATTGAATAAGTTTATCATTTCAATTTTTTTCTTTAGAGTTGACTGAAGGATGATAGACTTCTGTTTACAAATTATACACAATATTCTACATTTAAAGTAAGAAAAATCTTCTTAAAATTTAAATTAATAAAGGAATCAGACATATATTTTATAATTATTTCTCATAAAATTTGAATTATAGTTGAAAATTAAGTAAGAAAAATATGAAGAAAAACGGTTTTTGCATCAACTACACTCATCTAATAAAAGCAATCTTTGAGTGTAAACTTACACTCTGAAATCAATAACGAACAAAAACTCTAAACTTAACTCCACCGCAAACGGCCGAAACTTACACTGCATATGTGCAAATGTAAATATAAACATGTGGAACTTCGGTCACGTACTGAAACTGACGGAACAACAACAAAACTGCGCTTGCAAAGTTTTCAGCGCGCGAGACTGAAAAGCTCGAACGGTGTCGCGCACTGCCCTCTAGCGGCAAACGCCCGAACTGTGTCCGGGTAATATGTAAGAGATATTCCGGTACAGATTCCGGTTGGAAATCAACTCCTAGTCATGCGCTCCGTACTGAGAACCGATCCCATTCGCAATGAGGTTGTGACATTAGATATATAAAATTGTCGGTAAAACAGATACTGATATAAAATGTTACAGTTATGAAGATTAGGTAGACGTATGCAGATGTCACTGGGGCTGTTCTATAACGACAGGAATGGTTTTTGAGGTTGGAATTGTCTTTAAAATTAATATTTGTAATTAAATTCGACTACAGGATAAATAACTAAGATCTATGAACACAGACAATTTCTAAATGTATAATTTTAATTAATATATATTTTATTTTCAACAAATATATATATATATATATATATATATATATATATATATATATATATATATTTATACACATATATGTGTGTGTGTATATATTTATATATGTATATATATATACATATACATACATATATATATATATATATATATATATATATATATATATATATATATATATATATATATACAGGAAATAAAACAAATACAAACAGGGAAACATGAATATTAATTTGAAATAATATCAATATTGAATATGAATATATATAAACAAAATGACATAACCGGCATACGAATACTAACTCAGCGTTTCTCAAACTTTTATAAGTTATATTCTATTTTGAAACTTAATTAAATTCCTTGCGTGTTCTACTCTTCCTCGCGCTTCTAACCACATATTAACTAACTTTCTCGTATGTTTAAATAAAGTTTTAAATTACATTCATTCAGTGAAGTGTTTAAAATTTAAATTATATTTGAATATTTTGTACGTTATATAGAATTCTTGTACAATGTTCGCGTATGTACACGGTCTCTGATAGGAATTGTGTTTAAATATGTTTTACATTAAATATTTATCCATGTTTATTCAGTTTAAGTGTGAACATTTTATTATTCAAGGATTGATTGCGTATGGGGCGAGTTCGTTAATTATTCCTTAATTGAAAATAAATAAAAAAATTTGTGTATATTGACTGAAATATTGAACTGTTTAATACAGTTTTTATTATATTTATTTCTATATTTTGAAAAAAATGCCTTATATTAGATTTAATAAAATATTAATTCATTTTTATCTTGATTTACCTTGACAACAATCAACTTTTCTTTATATTTGAAAAAAAATATTCCAAACGTAATATCAAATTACATGAATGATAATCAAATAAAATATTGTATGACAACAAAAAATTTCAATTCTTAAAAATACTTATTTTTGTATAACGTTTCATTTCACTTCAAATATTTGATTTTACTCAAAAGAAAAGAGTTATTTAAGGTACTAAATTTCTGTTTGATGTTTACGTGTATTTTTTAGATCAATGAAGCATACTTTAAACGTCTCAATTCTTTTATAGATCAACTATTTTCTAGACATCAACGAATCATTTATTATAGATGAGTGAATCAAACAATACGCTCAGAATTCAAATATGCTTCTAGTAAATACTTGTATAAGTTGAATTTTGTAAATTGGAAAAGAAATAAAATTTGAAAGAAATAATATATAAAGATACAAAAATGTATTTGGTATATCAATTGAACTGTTCCAGTCTTTATATTTTCTGTAAGTTTTTTTTTACCCTATTTCTTTGTAATGACAATTTCTTTGTAATGACAATAAAACGAAATTTGTTATTAATTTCTTGTTCAAATTTGTCTAATACTACATATTTATCAAAACAATAATAGACTCTAAAATATATAAATAATTAATATTATATTATTTTTCATTTTTATTTCATTCTAGTTCAAAGATTAAAAAAAACGAATTAGTATGGAATAATTTATTTTTATAGTTAGACAGTAGAAAAATTAAAACACAAGTTGACAAATTGTGCTTATCTTATATGGATTTAATGTTAGTTCGTATTTTTTTACAAGTTCGACAAATTATTCTATAAGAGATGGAAGACAGACATTTCCAATATATATTAGAACTTTTTATAACAATATAAGTATACTATAAAAGTATCGAACTAGATATAAAATTTACGAGTATTCGTAGCTCTTTCTTATTGGTTCCTCACACACACATATACATACATATATATATATATATATATATTTGTTACAAAAATGAAATGAAATAAGAAAAGGATTATTGAGAAAAAGTCCCGAGTACATTTCTATGACCGGTTTCAAATTTCATTATTTTTACATATTGTGATGTATAAAAATTGATATTTTGTTTATTGAATGGTGTAGTTGCTGATTGAATTTTATATTTTTAGTTGTATATGATAAACAGGATGCAATATCAGTCAAAATTGTTTAAAATTAAAATAAAACAAATATTAAATGAAGTTGTAGATAACATAAGTGGTAGTAAAAAGAAACTTAAATTTATATATGTTTTTCCTTTTATTTTATCAAAAAGATCAATTTAATTAAATCTATTAATAAGATTACTTGTTATATCAGTACATTCTAATGTAAAACTGTCATGAATTTAACATGATAATACGAATACGATGAAGAATTAAATTTAAACACTGTTATTTATTGTACCAGTCAACAAGTTATATTAAAATATGAATTTATGAAAATTTGGAACATTTTATTGAGTTCGAATTAGTTTGGATTACATGAAATCGATTAAGATGTAACTTCGGACATATTCTATAATTGGGGGTTTGGTAAATTAAACTCCGATTACGATTTCACTGTGCGATTGTTCCTATTTTGAGTGAAATAAACTAAAGGTCTATTCTGTAATCATTTAAAAATTTTAAAGCCAATTTTTGGATTTAGCAGACGCTTGGTGATCTGTGCATATATGTTTCAGTACCTAAATAGGACAGTGAGTCATAAAAGTACCTTAAAGCATAGCTAGAATAGAATTGTAATCACCGATGGCTATCAGAGTATTCAGATTGATTGACATTGTCTAAAATCACTCTGGTCACAATTCCAGATTTCTAAATAATTCTGATTCATATTCAGAATCTGAATAGACTACAATTATGTTTTTATTAAGTTTCTGATACTATGTGGACTAAAAAGTTTAAGTAAAAAAAACCTCAAAAGATATTAAAGTAAATGAAATAACTTGAAATAGAATCTAAACTTAAAAATATTTATATCATAGAAACATTTTGAAAATTTAGGTATTTTTATAAAAGAATTGATTGTTTTACTATTTCTTTGCTTTCTTTGTCGTTTGTGGTTTATTTTTCACAACATTTGAATAATTCTATACAATTCCTTCTAAATGTTAATAATTTTTTGATTTCGTAGATGCAAATAAAATTAATACTATTTAAATGTAAAATGTAAATCAATAATCAGAACGATTTGATATAAAATAGGAGATTTAAGAGTAAAAAATATTTTTTTTATATAAAAAGAACATGTGTGTGTGTATGGGTGGGTTGGTTGGGTATATGTGTGTAGGTATATACGCATGTATGCTTGTTTAAATACAAGTACCAGAAATGTGGTTTTGTGTATTTTACCAATTGACTCAATTTCGTAACGCTTTCCTGACGAACGTTCTGTACGAGAAAAAAAAACGTGAAAAGATGATAAAATATAGAACATAAAATTTACGGTGAAAAAGTTCTTCGTTTGTTGAAATTAGATTTGAAACGCGATACATACTTTATATTAAGTTGATTTCTGTCGAATAACAGCCTAAAAATATTGCGTTGTCGTGAAAGTGTAAAAAGTATTAATGATTATATATATATACATAGAGAGAGAAAGAAAATTATAAATTTTATTTCGTTGATTTTTTAATATCAATTCCAGCAGATGTACTCTTTAAAAAAAATTATTTTTTGTATAAAAAGACTTCTTAAAAAGATAAAAACAATATTTTTTAAATGAAAAAATGTCAATGTGTATTTTCCCTTTTACGAATTAATTTATAAAATGAATCGAATTCTTTTCAGGATTAATATTCTTTTCATATATGTGTTGACATTAATTAAAATTAAAATGAATTTCATTGTACTTGAAATTCTTTTTAATTCGATGTATTTTTTTTTAAAAAAAATTGAATACAGTATTTTATTTGAAGAGTTTCCCTCTTACGAAGAAAATAAATAAATATAATTCTAACACAATTCTTTTGTGATATAAATAGAAAGGTTTCTAAAAATATTTTCATTGTTTGTATTGTTATAACTTCGTTTTTTTCTGTTTAAGTGTGTGTTATGTTTTTTTTCATCTATTGATTTAATAATACAGAAAGTTCTTTAAGTATATATGACCTTAAAAAATATTTAACTACTGTCTTTTACAGATTTATTTCAAAAATTGGTACAAATAGAATCGTATTTCATGCAGGAGTTTAAGTAGATTTATTTTTGCATTGGAAAATGTTTTTCTTTGAAATTTTTAATTGAAGAAAAGTATTTTTTTATCTAACATGTTTCTCTTTTGATATATATATATATATATATATATATAGTGTCAATTACAAACAATAATTTATATCAATCTAGGCATTCAATTTTCATGAATAGTATGAATTTATCAATTGACATTATCCAAATAATTTATTGAAACTGATTCTAATTTACGATATGAGTTCTGTTTAATGCAACTGCAACTGTTTCGAATTTAACTTCTGAACTATTCAATGTATTAATCGTAGTTTGAAACACCATGTTCTGTCAACTTGTAAAGTTTGTAAACACACACTGTACATATTAATCACGTTGAGTATACAAAATTGAGACGTTGTTTTTCGATAAATCGAAACGAGCGTACAACTTTATTTAGAGTTTGTTGAAGGTAATAAATTATATCGATGTGTGGACCACATGTTCTCAATAAAATAGGTAATTGAGAAATCAAACTGAGTAGCAATTTTGTAATACAAGTTTATATTCTAGAAAATTGATAAATTTATAACGTATATATATATATATATATATATATATATATATATATATACATTTTTATATGCTATATAATACAAAGAATTTTATTATAAAACTAGTTTCAACCCTGACACTTCATGTAATTGAAAAATTCTTCGAAAAAGTCTCAGAAAAACAATATTCTGAAATACATTTTTTCTCAAAGATATTTTTCGTTAAACTTTAAATATTTAACATACAAAAGTTTTATCTCTAACAAATAAAATAAAATGTTCAAGTATTAAATAAACGACAAGATATTTTTGGGTTAAAAATGTATAATAATTAAAATTGCAGCTAATAGATATTTTAATTAAAATGCAATTTTCTTTTACAGTGATCTGAATATGATTGCTTTGCAATGCATATAAACAACAATTAAAATGAGTAGTAATCAATTCTTAAACATTTGTGATCAAAAAGTTTAAGAATTGATTCTTGATTGATTTTTTGGATCATAAACTGAATGAAAAATGCATTTTTTTTAAAGTAAATTTAATCATAATATCAAAACTATATTGAAAAATTAAAAATTATCTTCATTGAAAGATGAGTCAAGTTAATGGCTTCAAGTGTTCTCCAATTTAATAAAATTGAGCGGCGATTTTTTAAAAAAACTAATAAATAAACATAAATATCTTTGATGCTTCTAAATGATTTTCCAATCTTTACTAATTGTAATATTATTGTCGGAAGTACAATCATAAATTAATTTAAACAAATTTTTAGTTTTAGATTAGATTTTATGTACATAACAAATTCTTATTCTTCCGGATTTATAAATACTTATCTATAATAAGAATAATCTAACAAAACTCTTCTGAATAGCATCAATTTTCCACGAAAAATTTTTGAAATTTAAAACATATCAATTTACAGTTTGTCACTAAAATTGTTCGTCGTTAAATACTCTAGATGTTTTTTTTAAAACATGACAAAAGGTTGTCTTGTTGTTCTTTTAAAATCAGCTGAATTTATGCTTTTTGTTTAGAAGACTTTCCTTTAAACTTTATGAGTATTCAGAAGACAAAAGTTAGACTTGTGTCATCAAACAGTTCTGGACCACTTAAAATTACTTAAATTAAAAAATGTATATGAATTTGAAGATCATAACCCGCAATTATTTTTCTATCAAACAAATATTCTTTAACGATATGAATAACAAGTTAAAATTAATAAATAAGAAGATATATTTTCCAATGAGTAATTCGTGACGAAATGTTTTTGTTTCAATAATCCTCTGTACAAGAAATAAAACAGAACTGATAACATTTAATTGTTTGTGAAACAATGTTGTAAAATTCGACTCGTTTGCTCTTAATTGAGATAAGTATCTCTTTTTTTTAAAAAAAAAAATAAAAAACAACGTAAACATGACAACCAAACACGACCGCACGACCCACTTTTTTACTTATTATTTCGCACAATCACCTTCGCACCATCCATTTTAGTTGCTTAATGGCCACATCTGCCATTATAAGATAATTGCATCATGCTTCACGAAATACTCTTATTCATTCGACGGTTTTTTTAGCAGCTCTCCTTTATTTTACCCTCACGCGACAACCATTTGAATAAATCGAATTATACAGTAATGGTCTGAAATTCAACATTATACATAATGCATTGAATGAACCAAAAAAATACAATAAAATGAATTCGGCTCGTTTTTTTTTAGAAAATTTATTACGTGGAATATTTTCGCGCGCGACTCAACCGATAATCTGAAAAGAACTTGTTTGTATAAGAAATGTTTTCGCTTGTAATAATTTTTAAGTGCACTTTTAGTTTAGAATTTAAGAATAATATAGTTTTGTTTGTTTCTTGATGGAATTTTTTCTAATGTTATTCTTAGCGTACGGAATAGAAGAATATTTTATTTTAATTTTTTTTTAGTCTGGAAAATCGGTTAAATGTTTTCAGTACTGAATATTTCTTTATTATTATATATATATATATATATATATATATATATATATATATATATATATATATATATATATTATGAAAACAGACATTAATGTTATCTTTTAAGATTTAAATAAAATTCCTTGTCAAGAATAAAATTTAATAAAAATATTAAAATATTTTTCCTAAGGACATGAATAGAAATATCAGTGTTGAAACGTGATAATTTTTACTAAAGTAAGTTATAATTTTTTCCTCTGTAAGAATATTAAATTTATTTTTAATATTTAAGTCATAAAACACGTTAAATCAACCATTTTAAACGATTTTAGAAATTCCTATTCACTCAGTTTACAAATTCTAAAAAATATTAATGATCAATATTTGATTATTGATCAATTTCCAATATTAATTTACAGTAAAATCATTGGATTTAGAGAATTTAGAAACAGAAAACTCGTCTTTTCAGAGAACTTGTCTTTCATAAATCTAAAAAATTTAATTTTGTGTAATAAGGTTCTAAAATCATTTTGCTACTAAAACTCATATAAATAACAATAAAAAAAAAACATTAATCAAGATTACTGAACATTTTTAATTGGGGAAAATAAATATTTTGTGGAGTAACAGAGGAACCAATTTGTGAAATTGAATAGAGCCACAGTATTAAAATGATGTGATTTTGAATGATTATAAGCTGAATGAATATTTACTTAAGTCTCCTAATGCCCATTTGTTTGTCAATTTGTTTTTTTAACTTGGTTATCAACTTGTATACCGACAAATATGTTTTTTCAACTTGTGAAACATTTTTTTCTGGATAATTTCCTCGATTACATCAATTTTAATTTAATATATTGAACATGATTAACAGATAGTTATATCGTGCTTGTGTGTGGTCTTCTACTTATTAAAAATTATAAAATAAGCTGTGTACTTAACGTATAACTTTAGTATTTAACTATACAAAATGCTGGAATTATTTACTCAAGTTCGTCCAAGTAGAAGAAGTAAACATCTTCAAAGACGTTTATTCTGTTATACTGTTTATAAAGCTACTATTATTATCTAATGGGAAATAAGATTGAAAAATGAATACTACTATTGTATCCAAGAAAACAATTATAATTAAAAAAAATAGAAATAAATATAATAAACTTAGCCGAATTGAATGAAGTACAAGACACTCACTGCATTTATTTGATTAAAAATGAATAACTAATTGAAGAACTATTAGAACTAAAAATAAAATTCTCTGTTTTAAGCAGTTATATATATATATATATATATATATATATGAATTTGTGTAAAATATTTATTTATATTTATCTTTTCTATTTCAACGAAAAAACTACTCTTTTATCAAAATAAAAACACTTATTATATAAATATAATGTAAAATTTACACAATAACTTCAACAAAATAAAAAGAGCGGTATAGAGATTCTTATAGAAAATAAACGTTCGATTTGCTAGAGTGGATGATCATTGATCTATAGATCTTAGTGTGATTTCTAACCATCTATTTAAATATCTATTAATTCTAGACTAATTTTTTTCTTGAATTTATAAACCGTAATAAAATGATTTCTATTTTACATATTTATACAAGTATCTAAGAATAAAAATGATATTTTCAGGGTAATAAATTAATTAAATTGCATGAAATAAATTTAAATAATGAATTATAATTCGACTCACCAACTCAATATGGATTGACACAATAAAAGTTGAATTTACTCACCTGAAAGAGATAGAAAAAAATATTAAATATTATAGGAAAAAATATTAACAATACAATATAAAAATTATTAGTTATACAAATACATTATTCAAACAGCGTTTTAGAAATGAATTTTTCACTCATAAACAATTTTTTTTGATCACAAATAATTAATGATTAATTATTGATCATTTTTAATTGTTACTTGTAGCAATTTTGGTACAAATACCAACCTTTTTAGTACGTTTCGATAAGAAATTTTTTTCTGTATGTTAGATCTTTGAAGATGATGTCATTGTTATTAAAATATGCTTGAGTCATATTTAAATAATCAGTAATCGACTATTCAGAATTTAATCAATGATTATCCAGATTAAAAAAATATTAGAAGTTTAAGATTACAGATTTATTAGTGAAAGAGAATTGAGCTATAAAATGAAAAATATATAATATTTAATGGTTAATTTTAAATATTTTCATATTTATTTATTATAGAGTTAAGTAAAATGATCGATAATACAAACTGTTTATAAAGTATGCTTTCAAAAATGAGAACAAAATAATTCTCAGATCGATCATAATATATTATGATACTATTTATATTTTAAATTGGAGATGTTTATATTTTAAAACAGTCTGTTGAAAAAAATATGCACACTTTCAATAATGCTTTGAGGGTTTTTAGTTTCGGGATTATGCTTCATATTAATTATGACTAGTATTCAATAAATATAATTAAACACTTTGTTAGAGATTTAAAAAAATATATTTATTCATTAATACAAATTGTAATAAGACAAAACTTATATATTAAATATAAATTTAGTAAATGATTTCAATTCACTGAATAAATTATAATTCTGTTAATTTCAGTAATAAAATTAATACAAAAAAAAGTGAGAGAGAATGAAAGAGTTAAAAAATATTTAAAGAGAACCCGAAAACAAAAATCACGCCACGATCAAGAATAAAAAAAATTAATTTATGAATGATAAAAAATAAGCCCGTAATTAATTCTCTAACATGTTCAATAAACAAGTTATCATCGTAAAATGTCGACATTTCGTGTCGTTGAAAATACTACATCGCGGACATATTTCAGAACTGGGACGGTGTGGAGAGACGACTCCTTCGTCGTCGTCGACGATGACGACGACGAAGAAGAATGTGGCAAAGAAGTGGCGGTGGTACAGAAGCACGGGGATTGAAGAAGAACGTGACAGGATCGGTATCGTATTGAACAAAACGTGAAAAGTCACATTCGAAGGCAGTTTTTCAATCATTAATCATTCGCAGTGCTCAAGATTAACGAGATAGACTGTGACAGAAGCTGACGTGGCATTGTCATTCATTCAACAGTGTCACCATTCCATCTATTCCGCCCTCATACCAGAAACGTTGTCGCCGCACTCGAGCCTGGCCACCCAAAAACACAATGATAGAACTTTCGAACAGTACACGAATTCTCACTCGAGATTAAGTGGGTGCTGTATTTTTTTAAAATGTATTTTTATTTGTGTTCGAAATCATTTCTTGTATACTTGTTTATTTTATAGAATCGACTTATTATATGACGCAGGTCGCGTAACGTGTTCGCGGTTTTTTATTTATATATAAAAAAAAATAAGAATTCAATACTCGAATGGTCACTCGAAAATTTTTTTTTACTAGATCTTTCTTCTATAATAAATAAACATATAATACACTGAAGATATTAAGATCCATAACAGATCTATACTTACTATAATGATGTACTGTTTCATACTCTTACTCTTTTAAAAAATTAATACATTCAATTAGTAACATAAGCAAAATAGATGAAAATTTATTACTCTCTTAGTTAAACTAATAACGATATTTATGTTTATATACTGTATATATAATTTGGTCTCTTAAAATATAATCACAAAAGTAATAAATAAATGATCCATGCGTTTTAAATAAGATAGTAATGATGATTCATTGAAAATACTCTTTTTCACTCATACCTATGCGTTATTATTAAACAACTTATATTATATAAAACCAAATAAAATGACAATACAGCATAATGATTTTCTTGTAATTACATTCATTTAGTTAAAAAATAGTGATTATAAATGCATCTTTTTAATTAGATAATGAAATATTATTTTCCTGAATTCATTTCAATTTTTATACAAAAAAAAAACAAATTGAAAATAATTTTCTAGATAAATGCAAAGAAAAAAAATTATGAAATCTAATTTCAAAAGAAATATTATTTAAAACTCATATATTTTTCAATCATTTTAAATTAATATTGAATGAAAGTCTAATTATATGAATAAATAATAGAAATTTATCATTTATTTAACAACTTTAATATCATTAAGAAATTAAATAAATATCTACACATTTTAATAAACAATTGATAATAATGATTTTTTGATTATTAACACAAGAGAGTTCTGAAATAATAAATAAAATAATAAACGTCACTAAGAAGTTATACTGCAAAGATTGTCGAAATCAATAAGAAAATACACTTTCGAGAAAAGTGAAGTTGAAGTACTGCGAAAATCCGTACATATTTCACAAACCAATGTTCACTAACAAACTTCCTATTTCAGTACATATATATATATATATATATATATATATACATATACATATATATATATATATATACATATATATATATATATATATATATATATATATATACGTATACATATGTCTTTTTTCCGATACAATTCGACAACCTCTTGACCTATTCTCAACGGATAATGGATTCTCAGCATCCAAACCCTGTTTCGATCGTTTCTTTTATATGTTTCTCAACTGAATTTTACACGAATCAACGCCCATATTGATGAATTTATTATACACCATTGTCGTATTTTATAGCCGAAATTTGGCAATGAACTTGAATTACTTGACTGCATGTTTGATTTAAAGATAGTTTTCGATTTGATTCTACAACTGATTAATATGAATAAAAGTTTACTTAGATGTATAATAAAAACTAGATATTTATATTTGGTTTAAAGTACGAAAGAGTATCTATAAATTTCTTATCAATAGAATTAATTAGAAATCGATGCATTGAAAATCTTTATGAATTTTAATCAGTAAAGTTTTGTATATTCGTGAATATTTATTAATATTATTTTAGAATGCTGTATAATAATGGTTTTTCAAGCATTTGAAATAACTTTCTTAATGAGAAGTAATTTCATTCGAAGAACATTTCAGTTAGTTCTTAACTCGTTAATATTCGGTTCAATTAGTTAATTACTATTTTAAGAACATTTCTGTACATAAGTTATAAACGTTGGTGAGAATTTACTTTTGTTCTCAAACCGTTACTAACTTTACTTCATACTTGAAAACAATTTTTTTTTCTTTTAGACTGTTACTTTTTTTTTAAAAAATGTAAATTTTACAATACTTTCTTGTACTTATATAAACGAATATATTTAAAAAAAAGTACATTACTTTCTCTGAATTAATTATTTTTTCAATACACAAAGCATAAAAATTTTTTCTTTTCAAAAATATCCAATAAATCATTACTGATCAGGTTAAAAATTACTATAACACAAATTTAATTATCAAGAATGATTTACTGAACATTGTAGATCAGTAAAATTGTTTACAGTATGCAAATTGAAAAAATAATCAATTTATTAAAAAGAAATCGGTCACAGTTTCAGAATTATATTGTAATCTCTACTCGTATTATATTTTTATATTTAATTCGAAACATTTTTTATCTTCTGGATAAATATTTATAGATACATTTTTATACATTATTTTGATACTTTTGAAGAAATATTTATAAAAATAATCGCCAAATAATGATTGAATATTGTACAAAAAAAAATATAAGAGAATGATTTAAAAATACAGTAAACCCAGTTTTACTTAATGAACGATACATGGAGAGTGGTTTCTCGTACACAATTACAAAGCTTAAAATTGATATGACTTGAATTTGATCTATCAACTGTTAAAAATTAATACGAAATAAATTTTGTATCATACAAAGATCATACGGTTTAGTAAATTCTCTGAGAAGAAATTACAACAGAGAATTAATGACAGTTAGAAGCTTAGTTCGTGATAAAACCTTCTTTGACCTAATTTATTATAATAGGTATACGTGTTTATATATATATATATATATATATATATATATATATATATATATATATATACCGAATCTCGATTTTTTCACCAAGCATTTATTCCAGAATGATACGTCTGTTATAAAGAAGACATGTTGAAATACAGTAGGTACATGCATCGTTTTACATTATAATCAAATTCATATGTAAAATATCAAAAGCAGATACTATTACATGAGATTATTTCCGTTGGAAAATACTGAAAAGATTGTTTACATCACAAAGTATATTCCAGCTTTATGCATCTGTATTCAATTACTGTGGTTCGGTGGTTTCTTTTGATATCAGAACGAGAATGAAGATATTAAAAAGCGGGAAGAAATAGAAAAGTCTTCGCAATGAAATGTTATCATCTGGTAATATATTGTGATCAGATATTTTTGCATCCTGTTATATACATATATATATATATATATATATATATATATATATATATATTCATATATAATATGCATAAATTAGGAACATATATAAGTATATAGGAACATATGTAAGCATTCAGTTATATAATATTCACTTTCTATACAAATTAGTTTGCTTACAACGTGCGATATGTGATGGATCGTTGTTTGAAATTGTTAATAACACAAATTGTTTTAAACAGTCAATTTTAAAATGATAAATTTCCATGAAATGAGAATATACTTGTTGAAAAGTTAACAAAAGTATTTACTGTGTTAACTGCATTAAATTGTAATTCCAAAAATCGTAAACAGTTATTTCATTATTATAAGGTATTCTTTTTGTACAAAATGAAAAAAATGTTCATTTTGTAATAGTTTCGGATATTTGTTTTTTTTTTATAAATATTAAAGCGTTTAAAAGAGCTTGATTTGATATAATTTTGATTTTTTTTGATGGTTATAATTGAAAAAATAAATAAATTCATACAGAAACATCTATAATAATTAAATGATAGTTTCTTTGATCTAAACGTTCCTTAGATTATTTTATTAATAATTTATAATTTAAAGACACAGAAAATATGTTATTTTTTCTTGTAGATTTTTCAAAAATACAATCATAAGAAAACTGCAAGTAAGAAAGATGTAAGATATCAGAAATTTATTAAATTAGAAATACTGACTTATTTATTAATTTATGTATTTATGTATCCTTTTTCAAAAAATGATTTTTTAAATCACAATAAAAACGATTAATAAATGATTATAAATCAATTTTATTGTTGCTTATGTGTATATAGATACCATTGTACTCACAGCGTTGAAATATAGGGAAAAAATTGAATTTGTCAGTAAGAAACTGTGTTGTACATAGTTGTAGTTCTCTATGAAGTATAATCTTGTCTTTATAACACTATCACATACCAAAACTTCATTCATAAAGCAACAAGATAAAGAAAAATTCATTTATAAAAATGAATTCAGCGTGAGTATCAGAAATATGCTATTATTAAGTTTTAATTCATAGAAAAAAAATCACAAACTAAATACTCAGCCTTTTAAAAAAAAACAGCATTCATAGTGTTTGATTTAAGCAGTTATTTGTGAAAATTCATGAATACTGTTATCAAATCTTTGTAATTTTATGTTCTTTATATATATATATACAGATAGATAGATAGATAGATAGATAGGGAGAGAAAGAGTGTTCAAAAATGTATTTGTACGTTATCACCCCATAACTTAATAACTTTTTCTTTTTCAATAAAATTGAATTTATGAAAAAAAACTAACTTAACAAGCAATGTGTGTATACATTTTTGAACATTGTGTTAATCTCTATTCTTTTAATAATATAATAATAAATATTAATGCATTAACTGGTTTGCCAAATTAAGACAAAGTTAAAGACAAAATTTTTATATTGCTAAAAATATTGAAGTTGTTAACAAATTAAAATAAAAGTAATTACACAATATGTGAAAGAAATATTCATGTATATATATATATATATATATATATATATATAAATTATACTAGCTGTTTCAAATATTTTTCGCTATATAATGAGAAAATAGATACAACACAGCAACAACATTGAATTAAATGAAACAGAAAAAATGTATATTAATCGTGTTTATCTTTAATTAACTTCTATAATCTCTTCATTCTTAATGACTGCATTTCCTTTTAATTCTATTTAATCTCATTACCAATTATGAGTAATTAATTATAATCTAATTATTTTATAACCAGAGTAAGCACAGATTATTCGTATTCATTTGTTGACTTCATATATATTAAAAATTATGATTAGATATTGTTATAGAAAAATAGAAATATTACTATAGAAAGTAAGAATAATTTTAACTGCCAGATTATTAGAAATATTTAATCCTTCAAGTCATATAATGATATAAGAAAGACTTTTCGAAAATTATGAAATTAGTTCATCATTGGTTTCTATCTCCTCCTCTCTCTCTCTGTCTCTCTTCTTCCATATATATATATATATATATATTCAAAATTTGTAAGCATGGGATTAATTTATTTAATTAAATTAATAATATAATTTGAAACAGTCTCTTTATTTCGCTTTATAGCAAATATTTATTGAAGAGCGATATTTAAGTAAAAGTACACTTTGTACAAATAAAATATTTGAAAATAAATTAAATTTATCTCTTAATAGAATGCTGATATATATTTATATAATACAGGCATTCTGGAATGCATATTTTAACTAACATTAGAAGTTTCAAAGAAAACCAATTAAAAAGGAAATCTGCTTGGATACATATATATATATATATATATATATATATATATATATATAAATTCGCACAAAAAGAACGTTATACTCGTTTTAATGAAACAATGTGAAATTGGGTTTGCCGTAAAGGTATGTACGTTTTTTTTATGCGGTAACAAAGACGGGATCCCTTTCCTTCTTTGTATAATTTCATAACTCTATTTGAATAAATACATTTAATGCCATTGTGTTCAGGGTACTCAACCGATTATGAAAGAAGGAGATTTTTTCGCGCTGTTTTGTTTTTATTCATAAATGTAAATATTTTTTTAACTACAATTTTCGAATGAATATGTTATAAAATTTCTATTATACGAAATTGTTTGTTTTATATTTAAATTTATTAGATATCTCTTTATGGGTTATATATTTTTTATTACATATAGTATATATTTTTTCCGTATATGATAATATAAAAACCACAAATTATATATATATATATATATATATATATAAGGATAAAAATGACTGTAAAAAATATCTACATTAGGTTGAATATATGTCTTTCAATGTCATCAAACTCAATGCCTCAATCTCTTCCTATTTCAAGAACCTGGAGGAGTTTTATTACAAGTTTATAAATCGAACTATTTATGAAAAAATCTTATTATAAAATTTTAAACTTCTTTAATATATATTATCACACATCTTGACAGAATTGGTGAAAACGTGAAATGTGAAGTATATAGAAAAGTTCCGGAAATTACCTAGAGAATTTTTTCCATTAGTTACACTTATTTAATGTTATTACTAAGTTTTGAAAGCTTAATATGACATTTTTTCACACTCGTATGTTAAAATAAATTACATTGAATTTATATCGTTAAATATATAAGAATTTTTTTCAGGAAATATTTTTAAAGAATATATCAAAGTATATAATTCCACTGTTGATATTTTCTGTTTTAATTCATTTTAATAAAAAGTCGATGACGTTGTAATGAAAATCACTATTATTTTATTTTAAGATTTATCATATATATTTTAAGATAATTCAGTTTTTATTATTTTAATTATTAATTCAGTTTTGAAACAACGAAATCTTTTATTAATCAAAAAATATATAATGACATATGATATTATATGATGACTTTATTTATTAAAATTTCTCTTATATGACCTAATCGTATATGATTTTATGGAATGTTTATTGAAATATTTTAGTATTTCAATGCTGTTTTGAAGTATGAATTGACAGTGTGATTTTTATTTTTTATAACAGATTTATTTCACAATAATTAAGTACTCAAAAAAGTGTAAGTCTTTACAAAAGTATATATATATATATACATGTATATAATATATATATATATATATATATATATATATATATATATATATATATATATATATATGTGTGTGTGTGTGTGTATGTTGAGATACGAGCCCGTATTATATCAGAGTGGTTTATCTCGAAGAAAAAAAGCACATGTCCATAAATAAGCTGCATGTCGAGATATAAACCTGTTGAGTGTTAAAAATGGTCTAAACTCTACAGAAAGGAAACGTGCATCCACACAGAGGGATGTATGTTGAAGTATGCATTTCACTGTATTATAGAACATCTTAACTATGGAAAAAAATTCTCATATCTGTACACAAATTTTGTATAGAGATATTAATTCTACAGAAAAATAAGTATGTTTATATAAAATACTGTATGTTTAGATATTGACTTCTAAAGCATTACAGAATGTTTGAGCTTTTCAGAAAAAAATTATATGTTCATACAGAGAATTTTATTTTGATATATGGGCCTGTAAAGTATTATAAAATACCTAATTTCTGCAGAAGAAAAAGTATGTGTGCATACAGAAAGTTTTATATCAAGATACGGGCTTGTAAGTTATCAGAGAGTATTTAAAGGTTACAGAAAAAAATCGAATGTGCGTACTAAATGTTTTATGTCGAAATATGGGCATAGAAAGAATCACAGATCGTTTTAATTCTCCAGGAAAAATTCATATGTCATGCTGGATTGAATAACCATATTAATATATTCTTTAGCATATATATCCAATCATGTTTTTGTAAAAATTTTTAATAACGCCAAAATCACAGTTATTAGGCAAAATGATTGACCAGGTTCGGCAACTAGGCACACGTGGCTAATGTAATTTTAATGATGAATATGAGGCTATTCTCAAGGATCTAATTTTGACAAAAAAATACAATTTTGAAAAAAATAACGTATGTAATTTTTAAAATAAACGATTCAAATATAATCAATTGTTTGATCAATTGTTGATGGGATTTGATTTTTTTGAAAAATCAATAGTTTTATTGCTCAAATTCACCTCCATGACGAGTGTATTCGTCATAAGCAACTAACAGGTTAAACTAAGTTAATAAAATTTACAAAACAAATTTGATTTTTAATTAAAACACAATTACAGATCAAGGACTTTTAATGATTACACTTTGAAGTTATATATATATATATATATATATAAATATATATATATATATATATATATATATATATAACGATTATAATGATGTCATTTACAAAGAATGTCGTATATTTCTAGTCTGATTGATATGTATTCAATATTCATTCAGTGACTGTAACTAAACCACACACAAACACCTACAGACATGTATATTCAAACGTGTATATATATCGTCGCTAAACTGTCATCTGTAGAGTTTGCATGATGAGAAGTCAGTAGATGGATAGGGATGGATGCGTAGAGATGGTGGCGGCGGTGGTGGTTTTGATCTATAATCGAATATTGAAGTTTCTGAGATTCTCGAATCAATATTAGCCAATGTACAACACACAGTCGACACATTCGCTCCACATCCACCGTACACACGAGTATCAGCTATCTGCTTCAATACGGATGATTGAATATTTGACCTGTCTTTATCAGATATTAAGCTTATTGTTTCGAAATTGATTACTTCGAAACCGGTTGCGATCGAGTTAGCTGGCAGCTAATTATAGAATGTCACGTTGATGTGTATTAGCTTCGCAACGTATGTGTTTCATATCGATTTGTAAAGGGATTTTTTGCGGATTTACAATGATGTATCACTTTATCGATACGACGTGAACTTTTCAATGTTTTGACACGGTGTGAGGTTATTTATTTTTTTTATACTTTGTTCAAGGAATGAATATCATATTAAAAGTTGTCAGAAGTTTGCTGTCGATAACTATATTTCACGTATGCACGATTTTGTCCTTGTTTATATGTGGAAGGGTTATTTATGATTTTTTCATTCAAATAATATATTCACTATATAAATTTTATCTTAGATATTTTCTTAAATACTTTTTTTTATTTGTATGATCAGGATTTTATTTTTTACAATCTAATTCTAATATTTGAATTTCTTGCTCACTTTAAAAAACACAAAATATGTTCAATAATTTATTATTGATCATGTTTAAGAGTTTCTTTGATGTAATTCGATGGCGGAGCTTTTATTCTGAGAGTCGAAAAGTACACAATATATTTGATTAGCAAAAAAAAAATTATATTTTGTAAGGTGACTGAAATAATTTTTAGATTTTTTTATTTTATTTAAATAAAATAATTTATTAGTCAAATTTCGTAGTGTCTGATATTTACTTATTAACATTTTTTTTATGTTTTAAACAAAACATCTCCGTAAATTTACTTGCAAAAAACTAATAATAGATTAAATAAAAATAAAATTAATTTATGGAAACTGAGTATATAAAAAGTTTTATTTTTTAAAAAAATTATTCCTTCCAGAAATCAGTCTATATTTCACCTTACAAACTATAAACATTCTTTTGATCAAAAATTTTCAATAATTGATTATTCAACGTTTTAAATTTTTACTTGTGTCCAGTTAGGTAAAGATTTAAACAGTTTCAAAGCATTAAGGTACATTTTTATAATTAAAAATGTTTATATTTAATAATAGATAAATATTGATCGTTTTGATGTTCCTTGTGCACAATTAGTGATGCTATTAATGTTAGAACACTAAGGTACAGAAAATAAAACAATTAAATGTTTGATAACGAAAATTTATGGTTTTTACGATAAATAAACATTTTATTTTTGTTTTTTTTTTTATTATTATTATTATTTTATCGGAAAAGAATATTTCAATTTCAATTCCTGTAGTGGTTGGACAATTTCTTAAAATTTTCCTAAATTATTAAGTACAAATTCTTGAATTTAGTTCTAAAAAATAATCAATAAATGATGAAAACTGATTATAATTAAAATTAAAATCGATTTATGGCACGTCATTCAGCAAATTATTCTGATTTTCATAAAAAAAAACATATTACTTTTATAAATAACTTTTACATTCGTACCCCAAACTATAAAACATTTTTCTGATTAAAATATTAAATAAATGATTTTTATTCTTTTTGATTGTCGCTTTTGTCTATTTAGATTTAGATTCGAATATTTTCAGAGAGATGAGGTTCTTTTTTTTAATTAAAAAATGATTAATCCATAGATGAATGATAATTAATAATAGAAAAAATTACATTATCCTGTCGATACTTTTCTACTTAACTAAATGTCTATTAGTCACAATAAATAAGACATATTTAGCTAATCCTAAAGGATGAAAATTGATAACATAACATATTAACCAAATTATAGCTGTTAAAAAAATATACAATTTTCATCAGGACGAACATTTTAATCAAACTTTTTATTTCCGAAGAGAATGAAAAATTCATTTATTAAAGTGAATTTAGCTACAGTTTCAAAACTACATTTTTTTTAAAAAAACAATTAATTTAAATCTTTCTCTAATGGAAAAAACGACCTCTTTTTTATGGTTATTCAAATATTTTTACTAAGTTTTGTAATAAGATAATAAATCAGTTTGGAATCATCTTTTTAAAAAATATTAATCTATAAAATCAAGGAAATTTCAATTTGTGTACAAAGAAGTGGGTGTGTGGGTTTATATGTATATATATATATAATGTCATAAAATCAATATAAACACAGACTCTCTCGAAGATTACTTGTAATGAGTGAATCGAAGTTCGAGAGATACCAACTATCTTCGTAAACAGTATTGCCGTACGTCTGTTCATCGTTTCGTATGCATATTGGCAGCACTGATATCTCAACGCCAGATGTGCGTACGACGTCGTTTTATGCAAATGCCGGCCTAGTGTGCCTCCACCAATGTGTACCGTTTACTCATTCTACGATGCTCTTCTATGCAGTGGATTTGGGGCCTCTAGTACTAGTGGATGACTACGTTCTGATCTATAATATTATATGCATGATGGTGCCTTTTACTCATTCATATTCAAATACTCGTGTCGGCCTGCTGCTTGACTAAATTTGTGACAGGTTTTAACCGATTTTAGATTCAGTGGATGCGTGTCATTTTATTTTATGCTGATCTGTTAGTTTTTGCAGGTTGCTGTAGATTAAACATTAGAAGAGGGTCTTTTTTTATTCTTTAACACTTGAAAATTATATTTTTTTTATAAAAAATGTAGAATTTAATGTTTTATCACGTTTCGAATACCATTAAATCTTTTAAAAAATTACTACTGTCTGGTATTTATTAGAACGAAAATTATTCTAATATTAAATCATGTTAAAAGAAACTATTGAATGTTACTAAATATTTGCATATACATATACATATATATATATATATATATATATATATATATATATATATATATATATACCTTTTCAAATATTACACCGAATACAATCATTCAGAAATATATTCCTGTTCGAACTGTATAAAAATTTAAAATAAAACCCATCTGTACAATAGTACATCTGTCTACATTAGCTAATCAGTAAAAAAAGCGTGTATTTTTTGCATATTTCCCAACCATGCTTTTCCATTCATAAGCAATTTACATAAATGCATATGCAGCACGCGAAGCACCAGGTGTAAACAGACGGAAAGAGTTTTAATGTAGTTTTCCAGTTCTTTTCATTGTATTTAACTTCCTTTTTTAATGACGTGATGGCACAGTTTCAATCCATTCGAAAAATTATGAAATATGAGTACAGGAAAAGTTTTATGGAACAGCGTTCGTTACAGGAAACCATGTGTCATTTTAATGTTTAATGTGCAGTATGTATTATATTAGTTTTTTTATAAGAAAAAAAGATTATATATTTTTTATTAGAAGCGGTATCGCATTATTGTACACGACAAGAAATAAAAAATATGGAATAGATATTCTTGTAACTATTTTTAATATAATTTCATATTCAACAATTAAAAAATAATAACAAATTTAAAAAAAGTAAAACATTTTTAAAATATTTGATAATCCGTCTCAATTTACTGATATTATCAATAATATACAGACATTAATATCTTCTTCTCTGGGTTTTAAATCAGTAAATTCATGGTAGTAATTTCATAATGTAGAAATAAAAACAAAATATGAAAGTTTTCAACTCAAACTTTTTTTAAATATGAAAAAAAATTAAATAATATGTTAGATCATCAAAGAAGAATTCATTTTGCATAGAGTGACATATTAAATAAATCAGGATAGAAAAAAAACGCAAGAAAAGTTAAATCAGTAGAGTAGAACATTTTTCTATGCTCTATTTGTATCATAATCATGAAATGATCCTCGAACAATTCATAAAAATAACAAAAAATTTTGTTATGGATAAATTAGAATTAAATAAAACATCGATTTATTTTTTTTTCTGTACTTTATCTCACTAATGACGGAATCCTCGTCGAAATGCACATAAGAAATAATCAATAATCATCAATAATGATTTATAAAACAATTTTAATCAGCAAAGGCTTTCTGATATGTGGAATGAAAAAACGATTCGTTTGTAAAAATAGACATGTAAATTCTTGCACAGATACTCCACAGTTTTGGCACTTGTTATTTTTAAATAAAAGAATATTTTCATTAAAAGAACTCAAATATAATTATAATATAGATTTATATTTCTACATATTGAAATATCATTATTGACATAAAATATTTCATTGAAGAAAACTTGCAGATAAACAGAACTGTTTATAAACTTTCTGATAAGAAACTTTGGTAATATACAAGGGCCTTTAAAGGGCAGTGAGAGTTGAATGGTCGAAACTATGAACTGTTGACCAATGACTTAAACTTTAAGTTCGGGTGTTTATATTAACCAATAGTATTTCTTTAACATGTATTACTTAATATTTTTAATAAGAAATGTAGTTTTTCTGTTTTATTCAAAAATATTAAATTAAAATTGTGACAAATTTATTCTATTGATAAATCAATTTCTCTTTTTCAGAAAACCCTCTTATAATATCGTGTTCTTATTATGAAATTATAAGAGCTTTAAAATTAGAGACTACCATTAATGATATAAAAAGCATATATAAATGATCATATTATGAATGTAATGCTTGGGTTCAGTTTTTTCTTTTTTATGTAAATAAATCTTAAGTACACTTCAGATCAGAATTCCTTCTATGCTTCAGGTTTTTTTTTAACATGAATATAAATCATTTGTGTCAATACTGGATTCGAACAAACATTAAACTGAGTAGAAAACTGATATATTAATTACTTTGAAATAGATGTCCTTTTGAAGTATTTTTATGCGCATTCCAGTAGTATTTATTTAAAATGAAAAAGTATGAATGTCTAATATTCTGCTTTTCGGACGCCATCGTTTTCACTATTATTTTGTGAGGTTATGGCAACTACTTAGCCTTAGTATATAGTGTTTTTAACTGTTGGTAAGGTTTGTAATTTAAAATCTTAAAATGACGAGAAAATATTTTAATTTAGAATTGAGTTATGATTGATTTACTTTAAAGGTACCGAATTAATTTGTACATTTAATAAAAATATCACATTTTATTATACAAATAAGAAAATGTTTGATGTCATGATTTAAATAAACTCATTTCGAAAATGAACTCATTTTTATTCCAAAGACTACAAAAATTTTCCTGGTCAAAAATATTCCATAAATCATTATTGTTTTTTTCTGTTTTTTGCTTATTTTATACGAATTTTGATACTAATGCCATTATTTTCAAAGATATAAGGAACAGAAAATGTATATCTTTTCAAATGAAACAAAAATAGCATTTGTGAAGAGAAAAAAAATGTCTGTGGTTCGGAGAATGAAAAGTGTTATTTTGATAAAGTGGATGATTTTATTTTTTGTGTATTAGTAAGAATTGAGAATAAATATTTAAAGAATCCACACAGGTCATATAAGTAAATTTGTATTAATTAATGTAAAATAATAAAAATTATAATAAATATTTAAGTATTTAAATAATGAAATAAATTCAAAAATATCTTAATAAAAATGTAAAAGTACCAAATATATAAAATCAAGTAAAGACTAAAATTAATATTAGAAATCAGATCAAGCACAAAGTCATCAAAAAAATTACCATATTATATCTTGATTGAAATTTTAAGCAACATTACATGCGGAACGCAATGCAGCAGTAAGTTCGCGAATTACACACCATTTTGTGTACACAACCAATTTCAAAGTCCCTCGCAAACTAAACGTGTTCCCCACCCCGCACACTTTATCTTTCTATCCATACCTCCTCTATCCACTTACACAAGACTCAGTGTTGATGTTATCTATTCATGTAATTAATTGCAGCGTCAAAGTGTGGCTAAAGTACCATGTCTACTATCAGAATTTGTTCATCAAAAGAGAAACAAAAGTGGCCGTTACATTAGCCCAAACGGTCTTGAGTTCTGTTTGTTAGCCAACTAGCCAGAGAGACACTCTGTGCCGAACATGTGTATTATGTTGAAGTGAGTATGTATTCGTGAATGTTTTTCGAAAGAGTTTTAAAAAAGAAACAGTAAACATGTTTAACTTTGTGTAAACTGTGAATGGTGTAGTTCTTTAACAGATATTTCAATGTATTAGTTGGTAACAAGAGTACTAAACGGGAAGTTCATTGAATGATTGTATAAATAAAGTCAGTTTTTACTATTTTGAAATGAGAAGAATGGTTGGACGTTTTCAGTTTTTCTTGTTTCTCAGTGTTCCCTATATATTAATTATAAATTACTTTATATATATATATAGTTACTTATACATTATGGTAATTAACATTTTTAAAAAAGGAAAACTGACTTTACATTTTCTTCTTTGTACACTTAATAATTTTTAGTTTTTCTTTCCCTCAGTATTAATAAACTTTTCAATCTGAATCTCTTGAATTTTTTGCATAAACATTTTTTATATACTTTTTAATGTACTTTTGAGACTGATTATTATATAAAATGAGTTTTAACTATTCTAAAAGGAGAACAATGGTTGGACGTTTTTAGTTTTTCTTGTTTTTCAGTGTTCCTCATATATCACTTACAAATTACTTTATATATATATATAGTTACTTATACATTATGGTAATTAACGTTTTTAAAAAAGAAAAACTGATTCTACGTTTTCTTTCCTTGTACACCAAATAATTTTTAGTTTTTCTTTTTGTCAGTATTAATAAACTTTTCAATATGAATATCTTGAATTATTTATATAAACATTTTTTATATATTTTTTAATGTGCTTTTGAGTGTTTGTTTATCATAGCGTTATTCACAAAGAAAATAAGCAATATATATTTATATTTTACAAATAAGATTTAAAATTAAAGTTATGGCAATTAAATCAAATTTCTCTAGAAATAAGCTTTCTTTAAACAAAATAAAAACAAACTGAAAAATATATATTAGATTAATGCAAAAATCATTGCGGTTCTCACATGGTTTTCAAATGATAAAAACCGCCATTCTTTTTGCACCGACCTGATAATTATATTATTTTCTATTAATAGTTATTTATATATAAATATCTAATTATTTATATATTAATTACTGAAAATTAATAGGTATTTGTAATTAAAAATATAATAAAATAGGAAAATACGAAACCCTGATACATTTAAACGATTCTTATATAAAACAATACAATCATATCTTATAGACTTTCATCACTGAAACGATTCTCCTTTCCGCATCTTTTTACATCATTCATAATTGATACACAAAATATTTGTACCCTTTGTACAGCATTATTAAAAAAAACATTGATGATTGTGTTCAGTTTCGAGCATAATTGTTTTCCTTTCAAAGAGAATTAATATAATTACTTACCAATAATGAGGCGTAGAACGCTAGCAGCAAAATGCTGCTGATCGGCCGAACCAGCCATTGGTTCAGAACGAATCACGTGGTGGCGTCCGACGCGTCGCTGTCGATTTTTCTAACGTACACCGATTGCACATTGTCTGTCATTGTCGTACGCATACAGTACATAATGAGAGTCACTTTGTTCCACTCACATCATTGCCAGCCACGAGTTTAAAACTTGGATTTTTCTAATTGAATTTTAATACTTTTACAGGTGATTTTGTTTGATTAGTTCACTTATATCTACTGTGTTAAACGATCGTAAATTATATATATATATATATATATATATATATATATATATATATATATATATACATATATATATATATATATATATACACACATATATATATATATATATATATATATATATATATATATATATAATAAAAAAACGACACAAATATCCACACAACAACTACAACAAGCCTCCACACACCACGACCTATTGTCGAATACAAACGAAAACTTCACTTTTACACAATTACATAACTCATAATTCTAATATACCATTAGTGACCGAATCGAATATTCTATTTCAACAAAAGAAAAGTACGTAATCGGTGTCTCTTGTATAGTTCTATCGAAATGCCATTAACTAATTGAATAGATATTTATTGTAATATATTACAAAAGGTTTATTTCAAAAATTATTGATGCTTGTAGGTTTTTGTATAAATACCTTGTCTGTATGTACGATTATAGAAATACAGAGGTGTTTTAATTCAATATATATTTTTTATATATGAAAAATACAATGTTTGATTTGATAATTGGTTCATATAGCAGAAATAAACAATATAATTATAAAAATTAACATAATTTTTATAAAAAATATTCAATAAAAATTATCAACTATATGAAATCGTTGTCATTTTTATTACTTTAAAATAGTATTATATTGATAAAGGGCGCACACGCACACAAATATATATATATATATATATATATATATATATATATACAGTGACACCATTGTATAATTAACTTCTTTATAATGAAATTCTTTACTTAATGAAAGGTAAATGTAGGCAGTACCTTCAATTAATACATCGTATATTAATTATTCTTCAAGTTTTCTTTACAAAATATAAATTAGCTGGTGAAAAGAAATTGTAGTAAAGAAGTTTCTTTGTCTATATATATATATATATATATATATATATATATATATATATATATATATATATATACATATATGTATATTAAGTGAAACCTACATATAATGAACTATTCTATCATAAAATTATTTATATAAAAAAGATATCTACCTGTAGTAACTTCAAATATAAATTGTATATTAATTCTTTATAAAGAGTGTTCTGTACAACACAAAAATTAGATAGTAAAACAGTTTGTTATAGAGAAGTTTCGTTATATATATATATATATATATATATATATATATATATATATACGAGTATATATATATATATATATATATATATGGAATACATACATATATATATATATATATATATATATATATATATAGAAATTAACGCAAATTAAGACAACACACAGATAAACAACTATAATTGTGTATAACTCAAATAAATTAAAGTTAATGTAAAAGAAAACCCAAAATATTTAAAAAAGAAAGAATTGAAAATCACAATTTTGCAGGATTGCTGTTATGAATCTTTTGTGAAAGCGTTGATTGCCAAAAAGTAGGTTTCAATTTTAATTACTAGCTTGAATAAAAAATCTAAAGAGTTATTTGAAGAATTCTGTTAAGTTTTTTTATTATCAAAGGTCATTCATTGATAACGATATTAGGACAATCAAAGAAAAACATTTTTTTTCATCCTAAGAACTACAAAAAATATTAAGAAAAGAATTCATTTGGGAAAGTGAACTTAGATAGAGTCTAAGAACTGTACTGAGAAATACTTTTTATTAAAAGTAAGCATTCCATTTTTAAATCAAAATTCTTTTGTTTACAAAAAAGAGATTTAATTTATGTACTCTACTTGTCCTTAAATACGAAAGTGAAACAAGGGTCTGGTGTTCCTGCATAATTCATTGATTTTTAACAGCACTGAGAAGTATACAAACATGTATAGCAATAACAATATGAGATCTGAATGAATTGAATAGATACGAAAACGAACAGGAGTTGCAAACAAAATAATGAGAAGAATGCAGATATATAACAACTCGAGACGAAGAACGATATGAGGGTAGAGTTTAAAATTTTTATACAACATACAAACGAAATATGGAGTGGGTTAATTTCAAAATTCCAATTTATAATTTTTTAACCGGTATTCCCTTTTTTGATGCTATGATATATGGTATGATAACACAAAAGTGAAATAAATATGCATTGAATTTACTTCAAAAAGAGAAAGAAGTTAAAATAGATATAATAATTTCAGAGTAAAAGATTTTCTCCTACGGCTAAATTCACTTTAATAAATTATTTTTTAACTCTTCCAATGTGCACATACATAGCAATAAAAAAGTGTAATAATCGATTAATGTACATTTTTGATCAAAAAATGTTTTGTTTTTGTATGGGAAGCGAAAAATTAATTTGTGAAATTGAAGACTATAATTTTGCTGATATCAACATTTTCATTAATTAAAAATTAAGCTATTCGATACATGCAAATTTTATTTATTGGCAAATATTCTCTTGTGTTAAATATATATATATATACATAATAAGAATATAAAAGTTACTAACTTATGCAAGTAATATTTCCGCAACGTTTGAATAATTTATGTCCATTTTCGAAATACGCAAATTGCAAATTTTGTAAATTTGAATAAATGAAAAGATAAGTAACGTAACAAGTTCTGAAAGATGTATCCCTATTTAAATAAATTATCACTATTGACTGTATAATGATAAAACATTTTTTTTACTCAAATTGTACACATTTTTCCATGAATTTTTATGAACAGATTAGATTTAAAACAAAGTTAGAAAGAATTATCTCTGAATAGAGATTAATTTATAGTCACTTATATAAAATATAACATAATATATTTTTTTGCAGAATTTGTAAAAAGAATTGTTTATTATGTATACAGCAATCAGATCAATTTGAAAAAAGATTTGTAAAGTTCATATTTTGAATAAGTGATTGTAAATGAGAGCTTGGCAAGAAATGGATGTCTCTAACCTACAAACATGTATCTATACTCATATAAATCAAGTAAATGCTTAATATATATATATATATATATATATATATATATATATATATACATATATATAAAACGACAAATGAATTATACAAATAAACATTGTATCAGATGACAAGAGAGAAACATTTGATTTTTTTAAGATAAACATCAAAGTTGAACAAATAGTCGGAAATGGTTAAGGGATTTACAAGCACCGCAAGTATAAACAACAGTCTCGACGGAATAAAAGGACAATGTAACCAGAAAACATCAATGATATTAACAGAATAAAAGCAGAAGGGTCAGAATGAAATCAAAAGTTCAGTTTGAGGATAAAATAAATATACAAATCACTTTCAAGTATTTTTCCCTTTTCCAAGTATTTTAATTTGTAAATTACTACAAAATTTGTAATGAAAAGACTACTTCATGCACATTTAATTCATTGTGAAGATATTCTCTTAATATACACAATATGTTAAATGAAATATATATATATATATATATATAATAAATAATCACAATTGTGAATAATTTCGCTCTGCTTATTTTCGAGTATATATCAAATACTTGTATAGTAAACCAGTGCTTTATATTTACTTAGATTCTGAAGTAAATACCGGCACATTTGTATTGAATACATTTAATATCAATAATTTATGTAGCAGTATGTTTGCAAATATACAATTGTGTGTAATACAATTCTTGTACAAGAATTTAAACCTCTGATGTTTGTCTTAAAAATAAAAGAAATCGATTTAATATTTATTTCAATATAAATAACACTGTTTTATTAATATTTATTTAATATTATTTTTATAACTATATTTAATCGTAGCTAAAATTTGTGGCTTGGAATTATATAAAAACATAATATATATATATATATATATATATATATATATATATATATATATATATATGTAATTGTATGTTTTCACTCATGTGATTTTGTTCACATGTTACTCTAATGATGTTCATCCTTTTAGATTATCTAAATATTTGTTTTTCATTACTAGTTTCGGCATGTATGCCACTTTCAGGTAGATTTGAGTCTTCAATATTTACCTGAGGATGTGTTTTTAAATGGTTCAGAATTGAAACACGAGTGATTTTAAGTGGTCAAGAACTATTGGATGACTAATGCCTAACTTTTGTGCAAGCTCTCGAATTGTTGTACGTGGTTCTAGTTCAACTAACGCCTTCAGTTGCTCGTTATGAACCGAAGAAGGATGCCCGCGACCTTCTTCATCTTCAGAGCTCTTGTCCCCAGCATGATTGTTTTTTAGAACCACCATTGCATTGTATGTTCCTTAACAGTACTCAACAGTTTCTCTTCCTTTACCACCCGCTTGGAACTCAAACAAAAATTACTTTTATTTTCTTCTTTGCCATTTTTAATTCAATATCCCAATTTGAAACAAAATTAATAATAAAACCGAAGCCGATGTTACCAAAATACAGACCGAAAAATGCACTTCAAAATGATATTAACATGAATACAATGAAATGACACTTTCATTTAAAAAATTAAGATTAGAATTCAGAAAACCGAATCGTAATTATTTTCTTATCATTCTAATAGATCTGTCCATGAAACTAAATTATCTATTTATTGAACAACGAAAGCAATGCATGTTCTCCTGACTAATTTCTCATCTTAAAATATTTTTCTCACAAAAATATACAAATGTTTTCCTAAATAAAAGAATTGTATTATTGCACAATCTCAAAGTAATGACTAAAATTTACGATAATTTAACTTATAACTCAGGAGAGAAAAATGATATTCAAGTACATTTTCAATTGCTTTTGTATTAGTTCTTGAAAATATATTGTAAATACTTGTTCAATGACCCTTTATATATAATCATTAAATATTATAATGTATTTAATACTGAAATTATTATAAAAATTAGATAGATACTTGATAATTACATTATTCAAGATAAAATATACAACTATTTTATTATATATATATATGTATATACACAAAGAGGGAGAGAAATATGTGTGTGTATAAGTATGTATTTAACAATATATATGTATATATTCAATCAAGTATGATATTTCAGTTAAGTTTTCAGCTGCATAGGAAACGATCGTTGTAATTTATATGCTAAAACCTCGTCGTTATTAATAGTTGTGAGTGAATTAAATAATAGACCCACCCGGATTTCCGGTCCACGAGTATTATAACGAGTATACGCCCGGTCGAATGCATACTCTCACACACACCGGAGTTTTATCAACGAGACCGGGAAACCGCTTTTGTCGGCCATTGTTCTGCTTGCACCACAGTTGAAAACGATCAAATTATTCGTTTTTCCTTTTGTACTCACAACACGAATCGTTTATATTGATTTAATAATTATATATATATATATATATATATATATATATATATATAAACTTTGTTTATCGTGTATAATATATACAAAATTGTATTAAAGAAATACGGAAAACTATAGTTTAATACTTAAAAAAGAACGCCATACTGAAGCTTTATAACTCGTAACATTCACATAACAATAAAAATGTGTTTTTCGTTTCCTTCGCTGATAAATATAGAACTTGTAAACAAAAATGTATATCAATATTATTTTTTATTTGTCATAATACATAAACAGAATCATTAAAAATATATTATTTTTCTTTTATAGAAAAAGTTCGAATCTCATTCAGAGTCAACCTGTCGATAAAGTCTTCACCACTTCAAATTCATCTATAGCCACGTCAACGATTTTCAAATTGAACAAGTCAGTTTTAAGTAATCGTACATTTACACACTTATATATTATTGATGAACGGATCTACTAATTTTCTTACCACATGCAGTTTTGGTACATATTTGATGAGTGATGATTTAATTAATATAAAGTAAATGGTTTTAATAGATAATATATATATATATATATTTCTCACATAATAATACAAATAAAATTATCAAATATTTCTTAAAATATAACCTGCATATTTTTTTTAAAATAACGACACTAAATTAAAAGAGCACGTTTAATTAACGCAGGTTTAAAAATGATATATGAATGAGAACATAAGAAAATAAAACTGAATGCTGCAAGTACATTAAAAAAAGCATTTGAAAGTAGTAAAATTTTACTGTGTGTGGTCGTGAATCTGAACCGTTTACACGTACTAAAATCTGTCTGTATGGTGTAATTAAATGAACCGCAGTGCAGTTGCATTCATAAAAACATTCATGTGTGAATTAATATAATTGAAATATATGACTTAGATTTGTTTATTGTGGCATGTACACGTGTTGATCTTTTACAATGAAATATTAGTAATTAATTTTAATATTTTTAAAATTAATAGAGTGTTTTGAATATATTACGGTTATATTTTTGATCAATAAATAAGTGACTTATTTGAAACAATACAGTTCTGATACTGTGACTAAATTCATTTTCACAAATAATCGATACCCAAGAATATTACCTGGTCAATTATCAATAGTGTTTAAAAAATCATTGATCATTTCTGGTTGAAATGATCACATTGCAGGTTAAACACTAATAAAAAATGTACAGAATATTTTTGATCAGCAAAAATGTTTGTGGTTTGTAGAACTAAAAAATAATTCATTTGTGAAAATGAATTATTTGTCTTGTAAATTTACAATTAATAAGCACTTGGTTGAAATATTTTTTATGGAAAATTATATATATATATATATATATATATATAATACAGTGTTTCTGATACATATATTTGTATTATAAATTTATAAATATATAGTAATGAAGGTAATAAATAAGTTATCTATTCGTTTATGATAAACTTCTTAATTTTGAATTCGATATTTTTTTAAATAATTAATTGTAATAGATATTTATAAATTAAATAAACATTAATGGCCATAATCATTGTTTTATGGACAGAAATATTTATTTGTTGGTAATAAAAACAGTTTGAATATATAAAGATACTGATTTTTGTATATTTTTAAAACTTTGAAAATGAATTAAAATTTCAAGAAAAGTAATTTGATCATAGTTTAATTCTTGGATAATATTTAAGTCACTACTTCATAGCATTATATGAGTTTTATATGAGAGAAAGAACGCGATAAATTGTGTGTCGTATTGAATACACATAAAGAAGAAGAATACATCCTATTCGATTGAAATAAAAATAAGTCAATATGTCGCGTGACACTAGAATCGATCTAATCATTGTACTTCATCAATTTCACTAAGTGAGAATTTTATTTTGAATCAAACTTTCATCAGGCACAGTTGAGACCGACAAAACTTCCACATCGAACCGGTTTCTATTGACTCGCGTGTCAGAAAAGCTGTGCTTTTCCCGTTTTCAACGCACCATCCTATACATTGACACACATATTTATAAAGCACATATTCGGTACGGTTGAGGCCCAATATACGACCATAAAAGCAGTTCAAGTGTGTTATATATCTTGTATCAAAGATCAGTTACGATTTTTATGTAAATTCGTATATTATGTCTGCGAGTTTTCCTTTGACGTCTCTTCCGCTATTTTATCACTTTCTTACACTGTGCAATTTATTTCATTTATTTTACTATTATGTATGATATTTTCGAAATCATGCGGAAGAATTGACATATAAACAGTACGAAAAGAGTTTCTGTAAATACACGTCAGTATAAAAATTTATTCGAACATATAATTTATTAAGCAGAAATTGAAGATAACTGTATTTTTTGTCTTGATCGCTTTATCAAATTTTATTTTGTATTTGCGAGACAATGCTTTTTTAGATTTAAATGTATTTACAAAAGTAAAATTTGTTTCAATATGAAAATACTTTGTTTTTAATTTTATGGTATTCATTTTTGATGAAATCATAAACGTTTACATTGAGTAATTTTTAATTAAATATATTTTCAAACTGGTTAATATTATTTCAAGTACAGAAAAGGTAATAAAATATAAACTTCTCTCTCTTCCTCTCTCTCTCTCTCTCTCTCTCTATATATATATATATTAAAATTAAGAATAAAGACCAATTTACCTTTTTACAATGTATTTGTTAAAAAATATTCAAAGAAAAAACTGAGATGTTATTAAAACTGGTTATTATTATTTCAAGTACAGGAAATGTAATAAAATATAAATTTCTCTCTCTTCCTTTGTCTCTCTCTATATATATATGTATATATATTAAAATTAAGAACAAAGACCGATTCACCTTTTTATAATGTATTTGTTGAAATACATTCAAAGAAAAAAACTAAGATGTATTTATATATTTTTTTAAAGAAAAAAACTGTAATTGATTAAAAATTATTTTTGTGAAAAGGTAACAACGTTTCAAGTGTTTAAAATGATTAATATTTATCTCATTTATATAGAAAATATTGTTAATAATAAATATATCTTTTTTTTCAATCTATTTCAATCTTTTAGACTAATTAATTACTTATGAAAGTTTGATTGGATCTAAAAAAAATGTTTCTGAAGACAACTATCAATGTCAATTAAATTACTATTTGGAAATGATAAGATATTTAACGACAAGAATTTGAAGGTAGACCACAATATCGAGAACAAAACATTCGGTCGCTCATACATGACAATAATTCGGGTCACAAAATCAATGCTGTTCATTAGTTTTTAGTATCCAAACCGTCACGTTTCTTAATCATCTCACTAACACGCATGATTTGTCACCCTGTAACTATTGTCTATCCATTCAACTGAAAATAAAAGGACCGTAGTTTAAAAAACACACACACAGAAGAGATTCAGAAAGCTGTGACTGCATTTTTAAACTTATCCCTTAGAAGAATTTTAAGTAATGCTTTGAGAACTTTTCATATCATTAACATAAGTGTTATTTAGTTAATACAAGTCAGTTTTTCTTAAGCTGACCTGAAAATTTTAGAGATAAATTGTTGTACAGTATCTATTATATTTCTTGTATGACATTTTCCTAGAAAGCATATATTTTTAATTCATGTATAAATATATATATATATATATATATATATATATATATATATATATATATATATATATATATCAGTAGCAGAAACGGAAGCTTTTTTTGATCTAATTTTGGATGAATGTCTCATCCAAAATTTTCCAATTCAAATGAGTCAATGTCTCATGAATAAATGTTCTTATGTTCTTATTCAATCTGGTCGTTGACCTTTTCACAGTTTTCTTTTTATATTTCTTGGTTCCTTATAAATAATTTCTTTTCTCTATCGATTGACTTCTCTCTCTCTCCTATTATGCCTGTAACTCCAATTTGTTTTCGCATCCACTCTATTATTATCCATTTTATTCTTCACACTTCTATGCTTTGTCTTAAGTCGTTGCTTTTTTTGAGGTTAAGAATCCATGTTTCACTTCAGTATATAGATAATATATGTGTATATATATATATATATATAAAGTGTTCGTTCGTGGATTTTCATATGACATACAGAGGATCTAAAAAAAGCAAATAGATACTGGGATAGTAAATTGTACATTCTATGTGTCACGATTTATCTATGAATCGAGCGAATCTGTGGCTTAATAGAATCGCTCTATTTTATAAGACGTACGACCGAATTGTTATATATATATATATATATATATATATATATATATATATGTATATATATATACACACGCTTCTATAAAGTTCGTTCTAATAAATCTTCGACATAAGAACAATTTGAAATTGGTTCCAGCCTAGTTTTACTGGACACCAGATCACACAGACACAAATATACAAAGTCAAAGCGCACACAACTACAACCATCATCATATCAGTGAATTTGTTCTGGTTTTTCCATTTCCCCTCGAGATATTCTCTATAGCATCTCTCGCTCCATTAAATATTTATAAGTGTATTGAATTATGTGCCTCGATATGTTCGTTGCTTCTATATTATATATATATATATATATATATATATATATATATATATAACGATTTTTTTGTCTTCCTTTTTATCTCCGACAAAATAAACTATTGCTGACAGATGGAGTGTATAAAAATCGCTGCGTTAGTGCTATAAAATCATGTCTTGAATGTGCACAGAAAATTTCTGCTCATGAAATGCGTTTTACAATCGTTTTTGTTTCGCTTGATGTGGTTAATCGTTAATCGGTTATTGAATGGTGTACAGAATGAATCTCAATTGACGTTTAGCGTTATTCCCTCGATCAAATTGTGAAGAAATTCTATATATTTAACGTGTATTGTCAGAAACGAATGGTATATAGTTTGAACTCGTTTTAATATCTTTCTTTTTCAAAGAACTAGTTTAATTAAGTTGAAAAAAAGATATTTTTTTTTAATTTGTACAATTAAAATTTCGACTTAACACAATTTGATTTAGAATTATTAAAGTATTTTTATATATTTTGATAGATATGCCTGAATAATTCCATGTTATATAGTAAAGACTTCTAGCACAAGTAGATAAAAATGTCTTTAATTTAAATGTTAGAAAAAAATGTATACAAATAGATAATCATTTATTAATAATTTTAAAAAGTGTCATTTAATCAACTAGCTTTTTATAAAATAATTTTATACTATCTAATTCGCTTCCTTATTCATTTGTAAGGGTGACACGTTTTTGAAAATTACTAGAAATTTTGACAGGGAATTCAAATAAAGAATATAGATTAATATGTATATGTTTAACACAAAAATAAATATATTTAAATATACAATGAAAAAAAATAAAAATAAAATTTGCTTCCTAGTCCTTAAGGAATGATTTGTTACAAGTATTGCGATTTTTCTACACTTCAAACTTTGAGAATGATACTATCGCTATCTTAATATATATATATATATATATATATATATATAAGCATCAATTTAATTGATCAATAACCAATTGTTATCCACAAAAACTATTCATATTTTACTCAAAATTAAAAAAAATCATATATCTGAATAAATTTTAGAAGTAATTTAATATTAATTAATAAAAGTGTACCTTCGTAAAAGAAGTGTAAAACAATGATTCCCTATTATTAATTTTTTTGATTGTGTGCAGGAATCGTAAATTGGATAATATATTAAAAAATATTTTTGTAGAGAACTAACAACATTCATTCATTCTGGATAGTAAAATTAGAAAAATTCAATGAATGAAATACAATAGCAAAACAGAATTGAATATTATGCAGAATTTTTTTTAATATCAATAAAAAATAAATTCAAAACATATCTTTCTAAAAATTAATATAAAGAATAATCGAGTATTATTCATAAACTTTCCATAAAATTGCTCATTGTTAAATAAATAAATTATAAAAACTGAATATTTCAAAACACTACAAATAATTAAATAAAAGGTTTACATATGTCTCGAATAATGAAATTAACTATATATATATATATATATATATATATATATATATATATATATATATATATATAATAAACATAAATAAAAGTAAGTTCTAATTTTTTTCATACAATTTTATAAACATAAACTGAAAACGAGCACAATCTACCTACAGAATTAATAATATAAATAACGTATACAAACTTACATTTTTACTAATTTAAAAATATTCAACACTTAATTGAAATAAACAAAGTATACTATATATATATATATATATATATATATATATATATATATATATATATATATATATATGAGTTTAAACCGTCTAGACTCAATAATACCGACTGGTATGTTTTTCAGTAAAATTAATTTAATAAAATGCCGTCATCAGTATTTCAATAGCACCATTGGGAGACGAGTCAAATACACTAATAATGTTATTAGATCTACTAGCAAAACACATTATTTTGTCTTTATTTAGGTTATTTCAGATTGTTTTCAAAGTTAGTGCTTATTAAGATTTTATGACAACCATTATTTTCATACTAGATGGCACACCTTAACTGTACTTAAAATATATGTCTTATAAGTCAACAAACATTTTAGAGATTTATTAAATTGTTGCAGAATCTTATATATATATATATATATATATATACATGTATATATGAGCAAGTGGAATCTATAACAATGTCTCACCATAAAAGAGCAAATAAAAACGTACAAAATGAATCAAATGAAATTGATATAATACATTGAAACCAATCGTTTTATTTGACAAAGTGCATTTTCATGAAACGAATTTGTCCACCTGTTTCACCCACTTATACATAAAAAATGTGATACGATTTTTCTGAGAACATTTTGAATCTGTTTTCGATGTAAAGCAATTTGTCGTACACGGATAAGTAAAAGAAATGTTGACCACATTGATGGTCAATTCGTCTGACTAGCAGAATCGAATTTCTGATATTATTTTAAATATTCCATTAGATTTATAGTAATTTTATTAATATATTAATAGATTTTTCAAATACTGATAATTATAATCGATATATTATACACAGATGTAACAAGAAAAAATATTTTTACCATTCAGTGAGGCAGCAGCTTTCAGCATTATTTGTTAAAAAAAAACTCGCACATTTTGTATGGGTTAAATTACATATTTCACTCACAGTTACAAAAAAGCCCGAGGAACTTTCCGACAAAATATTGCTCACACTATAATTCATGGTTGCCTGCGGTAGATAAACAGGATTTATTAGTAATTTGAAAAAGGATGAATCATTTGCTAGTGTGAGGAAATTATAAAGTCAACTATGGTTTTTGTCATAAGGTTTTTTTTACATAAAATATAAATTATTCATCTAAGAAAAGATGAGTTTGGTAAAAATATATAAAAATACTTTTTTTAATCATTGAATTTATTGATCTCTTCAATTCGTTTTGTATGATATTGAGTTGATACCAAATATTTATTATATATATATATATATATATATATATATATATATATATATATAATTTTTTTCTTACCAATGTTTTTATATAAAGAATTGACAATTTTTGAATAAACCACTTATTAAACCATATAGAAATAAAAAAATACTGACTGACTTCAGGCCAAAAAAAGGATAAATAGACCTGCAGGACACCTTTCTTAATTAAAATATAACATAACAGATAGATCTATTAAAAAATTATAAAAAAAATTAACAGTAATCTTTCACAAATGATTTAGAAACTCGGTTTAAAAATTTTTCTCATAAAAATTTTTCAATAATTGATTATAGATTAATACTGATTGTTTGTCATATGTATTTTGATAGAAATACTAACATACTCAGAAGATTGATGTACAAAAAATTCTAAATAAATGTACAGCTTCAAAAATACATATTTTTTTCTAAAAATATATAAGCAACAATGATAAATAATCAATTGTTAAATATTTTCGATCAGAATTTTTTCATTATGTTTTATAAAATAAGTGAAAAATTCATTTTTGAAATTAAATGTTAAATTTTCTTATAAATTAAAATATTTTTCAAACAATGACAATTCCTTATCAAAATGTTCAATAAGTAGTAATAACTGATAATGTTCGATTCCTTCTTATACACAGACATTAAATATCTGAAATTCTTTTCAAAAAGTGTTCTTTACCTCAAATTCATAAAAAATATTTGTCATCAAAATATGATTATTTAACCATAGTTATAACAATAAACTAATAACTGAAGATTTAAACTATTTCTCAAACACTTTTATATATATTTTCCTCTTCTCTGGAGAAAAATATTCACAGAGTGGTCTTCACTCAATAGGAATTTAAATGATTGAGAGGTTACATTTACATACTTTTAGGTTTATATAATATTTTTTTTTTCTGAGAACGAAATTATTGATATTTTATCTAAACGTATATATATATATATATATATATATATATATATATATATATATATATATGTATATATATAATCAGCCTTACTATCGAAGCATTGTATTAAGAGAATTACATGCATAAACGATTGGATTTACTGAGTTCTATATTATTTTCATGTAATTAATTATGGTAATTTTCATTGATGCATACAAACCGCTTTCAATGTGTGCAACTATGTGGTATATGGTTTTATTAATTGATTTAGTTAAAGTAATTATCCGCTCAGATTCGAATTATAATTTATTTGTGGATAACGATGAATTCTCTTCATGATATACATTCAGTTGTGTATCATTAAAAGATATCTGTATATATATATATATATATACGTATTTGTATTGAAAAAATTCATAAAGTTTCAGTAAAATAGTTAAATACATGATTAGTGACAGGAAAGAAGTGAATGAAGGTATCAGGCTTTTTTTGCTGAAACTGTGTGAAGAAAAAAGATAAAGAAAATATCTTGTCGATTTATGGAAAATTTTCTTTTACGGTGTTTGCTGTAATATGACGACGCCTTGTTTAATCAAAATTTTATCTTGGAAATTATTTTTATATAAAAATATATTCCAGAGATAAAAATCTAATCAAGTTCAACACCTGAAAAAGTGGTTCCGGAACTGAAGTGTTCATAAAATTTATTACTGCGTTACATCAAACTTTTTGTCTTACTTTAAAAAAAATATCAGTTATATTTGAACTAGATTTAAATTAAGGAAGTATTTAGAAATCGATTATTTGTTTATGTAGATTGTTTATGTGTACACAGATTTTTTTTCGATTGTTTATGGAAAATTTAGTGTTTAATTAAGATATATATGCTAGTTTAGATCTTTACCTTAAAAAAAAAAACATAAAATTATATTTTATTTTTAATTAAAATGATCATCAACCAATGGTTTTTAACATCTAATATACCGAATACTACTATATCAAATTTATACTAAATATGGTATCAAATTTATAAAAATATTTATAATAAATATTTTCTTTCATTTGGGATTGTTCTATGGGAATCTCGAATCCCACGAATCATTCGTTTCTTTTATAGCCAACTTTTAAGATGAAATAAGTTGAAACCGATGTTATAAGAAACAACCACTTTATTTTTTATAGCAATGTATATTTAATGGTTGAGGTGCTCGATCAATAAGCTGAAACTATCATGATTATTCTAGAGCTCAGCTGGTTCAACTACAAGAAGCGACTCCAACGACAGAAGTTTGTAAAATGCAACACATTTTAATAAGAAATCTTAATCCATGACACTTTCAGGAAATTTTTGCGAAATGAGCCTTTGATATAACAAGTTTTAGATTTTTTTTAAATTTTCAAATATATTTTAGCAGTTATTGAAAATCAACTTAAAGATGGCATGCGTGCCGAAACTAGTAGAAGAAAATAGAAACTTAAAAGAATCTAAAGGACAGAGGCGATCATCACAACGTAACAGATGTGACATTTTAATAACATTGACTTGATTTATCCCAGACAGGACCTATTATTATAATTATTGATCAGATTTTTTTCTAAAAAATATCTTATACACTAGATATAAAAATTACTGAAAAAAAAATCAATACTTTTCCTATATAAGAGTATAAGATAAGAGACACAAAATATGTCTAATAAATTATCTGAAATGATTTTAAAGTAAAATGATAAACGGCATTCACAAATGACAAATTTTTTATATCAAAAATGTTCAATAAACCATTCTGATTATTACTTATAAAATACAGACTTTTTGATATTTCGATACTAAATTTTTTTCTCTAATTTAAAGATGATGCTGGAATATGTATGTATAAGCAATCAAAAAGCATTTATTTAACATTTTAGACCAGAAATATTTTTTTTATTTATGGAATGTAATATTTATCAGTGAAAATAAATTCAGATAGTGTTAGACATTTATTTCGATAAATGTTATATTTGAAACTAGAATAGAAAATTAAAAATAATTTTTTAAAAAATACTTGAATTAAATTAATTTTAATTAAACATGTTTTTATCTTTTGATCATTGGTTTTTATAATCATTTTGAAATACTTGAAAACATTCTTCATTGTGCACATTTATATATATATATATATATATATATATATATATATATATATATAATTACAAATTAGACAAGCAATTTATGTGTCCCTTATTAGATCATTGTACCTTGTTACTGAGAGCAATGTTCATGAACAGACGTTGAACGGACGAGATAATAATGTAGATAATATGTTTAAAGATAATAAAGATTAAGGATATTCGATGACGCGGGTCCAGGCCCTCATGTAATAAGAAATAATCAAGAACGTAACTTAACTTGCCATTATACAAGATCAGTCCAATACACACACATACATATATATATATATATATATACATATGTATATATAACATATTAAGAACTAAGTAGAGAATGTAAAAGATATCTCTAAATATGTGTAGAGTTTCATATTCGAGTTTGTGGAATTTTAATTTATGAAACTTTTCAAGTGTTTTATTAAATTCTTAATTATCCGGTTACTCGTTGTCTTGGACTTCCGTCTTTTTTTACTTACATTTATGTTGTTTTCAGTTTATGATTTAGTACAAATGTTGTTTTTTAAAAAAAAGTTTATGTTTCATCGGTTAGGTTACAAAAACTATAACAGTTTTATTTTCTTAACAATCTGATCTGCATGTTGTAGATACAATTTATGCCAAAAAATAATTTTTTGTTACAAGTTGACCAGATTCTTTAAGGTTAAAAACGTGCCAGTATTTAATGCATTAAATAAATTTTGAGGTTTAAATTGTGAATATAATTTTAAAGTTCTAATTCAGTAAAATAGCATTCCTAATATAGCTGTCTTAACAAGAACATAGATGACCTTTTTTAAAAAAAATCTATAAAAATGTGATTTTATTTTGATTAAAATATATGAAAATATGCTGCGTTCACTGTGTGTCACTAGTTTCAGCACAAGTACCATCTTTACGAGTTTTCAACATCTATCTGAGGATGGCATTCGTCTTGAAGATAAAAGTGAAGATTAGACAGTTGATCCAAAAAAGGAAAAATTGTTAACGGAATCATAAGTATAAAAAATGCAATCATAATTATAACTGTCAGAATTTTCAAAAATAAAAATAAATACCTAAACAATAATGATATCAGAACATAATCCGCTAAATATGTCATATGTTTATATGTCATTCATCAACATAATTCAAACGGTATATTAAAAAAAGCGCGATACCATCTAAAAATAACAAATCATCTTATTAAAAAAAACAAACGTGTGTACTATTATTTCGGAACAAAAATCGGTTATCGGACCATTTGTTAATTTACACACTGCACGAGCACACAAACAAACACGTTTATTCGTACACACAAGCAGATGTTGTTACTCGCATAGAGGCATATAAAACGATAGAACACAAACGCCACTGACATATTTTGCAGCTTTTACAAAACGTGAAAATCAATCTTTATTATTTGCTTTGACCAACCTCAAAAACCAATTCAAAATGGACGGTGTTCGTTTTTTAACGAACAGTGGCGTTTGAAAATCGAATCAAAAGGGTTTTGTGTTGTCGGGAAAAACAATAAGAATAAAATTTCAATTAATATTTGGAATGATATATTTTTGACCATAAATAATGTCAATAATTTGAATCAGTCATGTAGTTTTATGTGATTATTAAAAACTTATTACTAGATCTTCATTTTTTATTTAAATTATAATTAAAGTAATTTCAGTTTAGTGTCAGATATTATTGAGTTTCTAATAACTTTTTATAAGAACCACATTAAGAAAAATAATTTATCATAAGATATATATTGAAAAAATTAGTAAGGAATAAAGAAATAATTCCTTTTTCTACTACCAATTTCAAGCATGGTTTTTACAAATGGATTATTTTTCACTCTACAAACCATAAACAAAACTCTGATCAAAAATGTTCAACAAATTAACATCGAAGTTTGCATAAACAATAATCATTTATTGAACATTTTCGATTTTTGATTTGTGTGATTAAAAAAATAATTGATTTGTGAAAGAGAATTTACTCAAAGGGTCAGCACTATAATACATTAAATATTAATTTATGGTTTTCTAAGAAAATCAATAACAATATCATAATTATGAATAAATTAAGATATTTAGATATAAAGAACACTGTTTCATTCTCAATTTTTTTAAAGAATTAAATATTTCATTCAGAACATTACTTTCAGGTAAAATCATTTATCCCATTTTTGTTATCTATTTTCAAAAAAATACTCAATATTTTTTATATCAAACTTATTTGTTTTTTACATGTTATGTAACTAGTGAACTCATAGAATACTCGACATCTCACTTCTCAGAACGAGTACTGAGCAGAGAATCTCTGAACTAACACAGCTGGAATTTATTGAAGATTTGATAGGTTTGGGTTCTCGATAAGGGTTGAAACATTTTTTTAATACCTAGTCGATTCAACTAACAGAGTTGTAGAGTGCTCATGAAGGCACATTTTTATTTTTATACATTTTATCTAGTGATTTATAGTTCTGACGATTTTACTCATGAAGAACCACTCGAGATTTTTTCTGTCAAGACTAGTTTTAGCTCTTTATCTATCGTTAGGTAGCTTGTAGATGAATGACCTACTTTAAGATATCTTAAGACCCGAAACTAGTCGGTAAAGATGAAAATTCGATCGATTCACCAGGACCGAGACTGCCAAGAGATTTTTTATATTTTTTATACAGTTAAATATATATTCATTTATTTTCACAGCATTAATAAAAATATTGTAGTAAATCTATTCTAATTTCAAAACAATTTATAATAAAATTTCATATAGAAAAAAATTGTTAACTTTTACAAATGAATTTGCCACTCAACCTACAAACCACACATTTTCTTTCTGTTCAAAAAGTTAAATAAACGATTATTTTCAAAAATTGTTACTTATGCTTGTTTCAGTTCTAATTCCCTCATCTCTAACATGTTAAGGTATTTCAAAATTTATTACTTTCTAAGTATTTTAGTTTTTACATCAAGTAAAACCTGAAGAACTCCGGGTTGAATAAAAATCTAGAAATTTTGATAATACAACAGGATAGGCCCAATAATAGAACTTAAACATGACTTTTTTATTCGTCTGTTTATTTTTTACTGTAAATAAACAAATGGATAGTTGTTAGAGTTAATACATAAAAATAAAACAGAAATAAACATCTGTGTATTAAATTTTGAGACTTTTTTATAAAATAACGAATAAATTAAAAACGTGTATTAAGGAATGTATTTAATTCTTTTTTCTTATAAATAAATATTTAAATATTTTTAGATTCAATATTAAAAGCATATAAAATAAGTGTATTTTTCAGATATGAATATATTTAATTGAGTGAAAATAAATTATTTTTTTAAAAAAATCAAGTATTCAAGACTTATTTAAATATGTGTAAGAATAAATTCGTATAAAATAAACAATATCTCTGTAAATGTGTCAGATATATTGCAAATGCTAATAGCCTTCTCTGTTAACACGTCAAAACCGCAATTATCGAATGTGGCCACATAAAACACGTTTAAAAAATGTTCAATTGCATCGATAATATTTACACACCCGATTCAGTTTTACACGAAACCACTAGTAAAATCAACAATTGATCCCGCGGAATAAAAACGTTCAGCGTTACCCTCGAGGCGTAGTGTTACCCTATTTGTCCGGTATAGTAACGCCACAGGGCAATAGCGGATACACAAAGGGTTGAAATGTCGATGGGCGATGGAGAATGACTGTTAATGATGAAAAATATGTGAAATAACTCAAAAATAATTAAATCATTTCGCTTCGGCGGACTGTTGGTATGTCGATAATTACATTATTGATGACTTTTCAAGGGAAAAAATTTATATGTTTTACGGACTTTTGTTGAATGACAACGAATTGTGTATTGTGCTCGGTCGGTTTACGTACGAGTAAGCTTTTTTTTCAGTCCGTACATGAATAATCACAAAGCATGTCGAAATGCTGACAATTGCTCGATACGAATATGTGTTATTGTGAATGAAAAACGGGTGTCGACTTTGTACAAGGTTGACCTTTTTTTCGAGTACTATTTTTCATAAATATTTTAAAATATTTATACCGATTTGAAACCAATTCAAATCTTTTTCAGGCAAAAAACGAGTCATTGTGTTCAATTTCATTTTAGTAGAATCAGAACGAATCTTATATAAACATTTAATAAAAAAATAAGAGAAAATATATTATTGATATTTACCATTAAGAAAAAAATATGTGATATTATCTTCTTAATAAAAGATGATTCAACTTAGGATTTCACACGAAAATATACAAAAAAACGTATAATTTTTTTGTAAAAAAACATGTTATTCAACCATTTAGTATTTTAGTTCAATTGTATTTTAGTATTGAATTGAACTCAAATACTAAATAAAAAATAACATGACTTTTCTTAAGACCCACGCCTCATCTTAATACTTCTATGTGGAAGCCTAAATTCAATCACCATTAAAATAAAAAATATTGAAAAAATATTTAAATGTCACAATTTATTAGTAAAATTTAAGTTCGGCCTAGTGACAAAAACTCAAATTTTTAACTAACCCAATAGTTTTGGTTAAAATATATTTATCATATTTTAGATTAAAGTTTTTTCTCCTTTGTGAGTAAGAAGTGAAGAAAATAAATATTTTGAATGGAAGAAATTATTTTCAAAATCTGTTCTTCTGATAATTGAAATTATATTCAAACCAAAGCTATATCATTTAGATAAAGATGTATATGTATTTTCAGAGCAACTTTTAAAAAACTACACTGATTTAAAATTCAGTCTTTTATGTACTTCACAATAATCTAGTTTATTGCTTTTCTTACAAATTACTTCTACTTTCGTTACTGAAATGCTCAATGGCAAGAGTTAAAAGTCATTTATTGAACAATTTTATCCAGAATTATTCTGTACAATTTCTAAGATAAATAAAGAATGAATTTATGAAAATGAATTTAGCTACAGTATCAGAACTCTATTGTAATAATATTTAACACTAATTATCATACATGATTTAAAAAAAAATACTAAGGTTCTTCACCTTTTCGCGCTAAATTTCCCTCTAACAAATAATAGATTAACAAATTACACACACAAATAATCTGCGTAAAATGGAAGTCTTAAATTTTTATGTGAAAAGTTGATAAGAATTAATATAATGAAATACAATGTTAAAATCTGGAACAATTATTTTTACTGTGAAGATTCAAGGAATAAAATATTTGAAATAAATTTCTTATCAGTTTTACACTGAAATCGTATACCCTTTTCGTTGTACACTATAAAACAAAACAATAATCATGTGACTGATATCAACCAATTATACCAGAGACCATGCGATTTCCATCAGCCAATCAGAACACTAATAAAAATAATTTGAAGACAACACGGCTGATTTTTATTAATAGAGAAAAATTCATGAAAAATATACAAATTCAATTTCAACTACAAGGTATGCGTAGGACTGTTTTTCAATATTTCATTTAAACTTTTTATCAAAGTTAGAGTAAAAAATATATTTAAATGTAAACAATATTTATATATTTATATATATATATATAATTCAAATTCAGTACATGTTTCATTCATGACTAACTTAACGGCGCCGCGTTTATAAAGTGGCTATGAAACTGTGACATCCCCACCGGTACACGTCTTTTGATAATCTTGTACGGATTCGTGTTCTACATATTATTACCATATTCAATATGAATATTTTATGGAAACAACAATTCAGAAATATGTCGGACGATACCTGTTGAAAACTGAATCTGTATTAATTTATCTAATTAATGTCATTGACTGCAAATAATGCCAATAACAACGTTTCCCTCACGATCGTTCATTCGTGTAAGCTTCTATTAACTTACAGTATTCACCGAAAGGGATTGAACAATTATAGAAACAAATTACGTTTCGCAGATTGGCTATTGAGTTGCGCCGAGTGTAAATAATGTACGAAAAATAAACGTGGGAGTAGATAGAAGAGAGAAATGACGTCAGATGAGAGTAATATGTAAATTATTTTCTTGTACCACTTTGTACATTTTGTATATATATATAAATAATCTTATTTTAAAAATTTTACAATAATCTATTGAATTGTGAAACCGGCACACAAGATGATACAACAATACGTCATCAGAGGAAAAAGAAAATCGAAAATAATGCACATCACTAGAAATATATTACTGCGGAAATGTTCGGAAAAGAATAGAATCAATGAGCGCAATTTATAAAAATTGTGCCAATATGTGATATATGTGTTCGAGGTTACCATGACCACGTTGATGAGCTATAGAAATTCAGACGCCGTCTCGAATCGTGCCAGATCCTAGCTCTACGGACTAGAAGCTCATAGCTGCACGTTCCGGTCTACGGACATTACCGGAGCTGTAATTGCAGTTCACAGACGTTGGGACGCAGCGCCCGCCAGCTGTCCTGTTTTTTTTTCTTTTTTTTGATGCTCGTTCTTTCGAATTATACGAAAGAGTCAGGGAAAGATTGTCCTGGCGGACGTGTTTAGTCTTATGTATATATAGTCTTATATATATATATATATACATGTTTCGAAGCCAAAACTCTCTGAAGATCATTTTCTTTCTACGAGTTACAAATACAGTTTATATTAATATTTATTAAAGTCTTTGTGAATTACACTCTATCGGTTTTCTTCATTTCTCATTTATTTTATGCCTTCTTTGAAACAATTTATCTGATGTGAACATCGTTCTACAATGGAATATATTTTCACACTACTTTTTATCATTAAATTTTTCATTTATATACCAATAATTTATATTTCCTTTTCTCGAGATATACTTGTGGAAATGTTTTCGATTTCAATTATATATATGTATATATATATATATATATATATATATATATACATATATATTAATAAAATAAAATAAATAAAAATAACCAATAAAAATTTATTGAACATTTTTAACAAAAAACATTTTTCTAATTTTTGAGTCGGAATAAGAATTCATTGTGAAAGTAAATTTAGTTACAAATCTAGAACTAAATTATAATCTTGACACAATCTCTTGTCTCTAACCAGTGTGTCATGTTTAGAGAAGAAATATTATATATATTAATCAAGAGATGGAATATTTTAAAAATTCTATCACTGGGACAAATTTACTGAATGCAACAATGATATGAAACCAGTGTTTGATTTCAATTTCATTTGTGTTGAAATTTCAAACTTGAAACTGACTTTTCATCAAATACATCTTTCACTGAATATTTCTTATTTTCTCTATACTAAATCCAACGTTTTCTTTGATGTTCAAATAACTTTTTTAATCTTCCGTTATGAAGAACTTTCGGTATCTTTGTATACGACTGAACTGACAGTATCTCTACAAGATCTAAAAATCGTACTTAATTGACTTCAATTCTAATTCCTATTACTGTTATCTCAGTTTTATGACCGAATTTAACTTAATATAAACATATTTCATTTTGATTAAATTGTATTCGAGATAAATTTATGACTAGATCTTGATTCGATTCTGTCTACTACGTTTCAACATCAAGATTTAGTAGTGTTTTTATAAATATAAAGATTAATGTAGTGATATTCACTTTTATAGTTCGGAAACGTAATATTTTATATATGAATGTGTGGGTGTTTATAACTGTCGAGAGACGAGCCAGCATCCAAAATAATTTGAATTTCAAATATAAAATTAAGAGTGCGTAGAGATAAAAATCTCCAACGTCTCGTGTCCCATACCACGTGACGTTCATTTAAATCCGAGAGGCATAAATCCTGACGTCGACTTGAGAGACCTACACGAGAATACATCACACTGACAATACGTTTTAGTTAACCCTCTCTGTAAATACATAAGCTGGTGTCGTTATTGCGTAATGGACTGCCATTTTTTTCGACTGCGTGACACTTTCTCGACTACATATTAATTATACGTATCATTTACATTCTTTGTTATTTAAATACGAGGCTTAGTTTTTCCTATCTGTTTTTCTGGTACTCATTTGACCGTCACACACACACAGACACATACATATCTATTTTTAGTATTATGTATGGTCTTCGTAACGGGTAAGAAGTGCGGCCGTTAAGTATTGAGATTAATTTCGCGTGGGACGCACCTGAACTGAATTATTTTAATAGAATGAAATGATTTAAAATTTACTTCATAAATTTATACATATATATATATATATATATATATATATATATATATATATATATATATATATACACTATATATATACAGGCAGATTCAAGATTCATTGATCATTTTGTTTTAGCTATAACCTTCTTATGCTTTACAAAAATTCAAAAATTAAAATATATGAAAATTTTCTCATTGAAAAATTTAAAAAAATATGTCATCTGAATGAGTTCTACGATTCCCTTGATAAATTTTCTATTCTTTTTATCAAGTTTTACATCAAAAGTATTAAAATATTCGGGGTAACATCGGATGTTTCTTGAACAATCTTGGCAATCACTTGAACTAAGTATGTTTGCCTTTTTTCTTTGAAAATATCTTAACAAACAAGTGAACAGGATAACCCAGAACTATAAACGATTTGAAACACAACACTGTTCAAGAAATACGCGATATTACTTCAGATATAATGTTAGATGCGATGTGAAACTTGATCAAAAGAGTAAAAATTTGTGAATGGAACTGTGGAGCTCATTTAAATGACATATTTTTTCAAACTTTTCCAATAAATAAATTTTCATATAAACTTGAAGTTTTGGATTTTGGCGAGGATGAGATATTGTTGCTTGTGGATAAAAAATAAAATTACCAGTGAATTTTAGAACTTATATATGTCTTCATCCTTTTGAAACAACTAATTATCTTCTGTTTTTTTATTACTAGTTTTGGCACGAGTGCCATCAGCAGGTAATTATTCTAAACTTATTTTAAAATCGATTAATGACCTATTGCTTGATGTTTCAGGGGATGTGATTTAAAATATTAATGTATAAAATAAAGCATCGTTATTTCATCGTTTAAAATATTATTTTTACATACTTCTAGAATGTCTAGAATATGAAATAATTTATGATTTATTAATGATATATTAATATATATATATATATATATATATATAGTAATACTAATCAAAGTAAAACAGCAAATCTTTTTAAATGTAAAAAGATAGAATAAATGAGAGAAAATTAATACAGAATTATCAAACAGACAGGTATGAAAAAGCATTACAAAAACTGTGACAACTATTTGAGAATTAATGTGGAAACATTGCCAATATTTCAAATTGTCAGTACCAGATAATACTAATAATTGGTTATATAGAAATTTATGTTTTTGAACTTTATATTAATCTACGTCATAGTGAATACATGCGTTTCAAAGGAAATTGATTGAAATAAACCAAATATTTATCTTTGGACTTAAAAAGATATAAATGATAATTATGAAGTAGGAATCGTACACGAACTTTTACACATGTGTGTGTGACTGAATAAAACATCGTTCATAAGCGTCGTCGTGAAAATTGTCGAGTAAAGATTTAAATAACAAAGTTGCAAAGTCATTTATGAACGTACTTAGTAAAGTAACTACAAAGAAAACGTGTCTGCCAACTTCAAGTCGAGATGATAATGCGCGTTCGGCGCGAATCTGCGACATATAATATGGGTGGAATTTGATCTTTTGTTAACTGCACATTTTATGCTTGAGTGGTTTTCACCAGACTGTCATAAAGTTAGCAGCGAGCTTTAACAATGGACGTAGCTATTTATCTTTCACATATATGCATTCATCATATGCAATGGAGTTTTCAAAGCAGATTTAACATATTTTTGAATTTTTATACACATACATATATATATATATATATATTTCCGTATACGTACATGTGTGTATTTGGATTTGGTAGAATGCTTTTTTGAAATGCTCTGAGTGTAAAGAGGACACGCATTGAGATTTTTATGAAAATTGATGCTAGTAAAAATGTCATAAATAGCTACTGTATATATGTGTATATATATATATATATATATATATATATATATAAAGAGAGAGAAAGAGGAAAAGGTAGAACTTCATTTGATATACTATCAGTTTTATTGGTTGATCTTTTCTAGAATTGAATAGTTTTCATTCTGAATATACGAGAACAAAAATCATACTTGCACAGTTTTATCACTGATTCTAAAATCGTCAATACCTTTAATTTAATTATAATTAATGACATATATATGATATATATATATATATATATATATATATATATATATATATATATAAATATAAAGAAAAATCAGAAAAAATAAACAGAATTATTGAAATTTTATGAAAAATAAGAGAATGAAGCATTCAATTCACTCTCTTAATTTTCATAAAAGTTTAATAACTCTGTCTATTTTTCTCTGAATCTTCTGTTAGTATATATATATATATAACCAAAAAGATACAGGAAAAAATAAAAAAATATCTGTTGAAATTTTATGAAAAAAAAAGTGATGCATTTAAGGATTCTGGAAGAAAAGTTTATCTAACAATAAATTGTTAAATATTAACTATTGTTATTCAATTTATTTGTTCTATTAAATATGTTATTTTTCTTGTTTATTTTATGTTGTATACTAATTTTTCTCTGTCTTTGAGTTCTGATGAACATCTTTTATTTAAATGCTCGTAAGTAAAAATCGAAAATAATTAATTATTAAACATTTTTGACCAGAGTCACTTTTGTAATTTAAAAATAAAAAAAAAACACATTTTAGAAAAATTGATTTCAATTTTTTATTTCCTAGTTGCAATATTTATATCAAATACCAGACAATTATTTCTGTTTTTGTGAACTGTGTACAGAATTATTCTTAGAGTGAAAAAAAGAATGTGATTCTAAGGAAACGAAATTACAAATATATAAAATTACTTTATATTTTTTACTGTTTATGATTTTATTTCTGTGCGGTAGATTTTTGGTTAATTATTTTAGATATTAAATAAATAATTAACAGATGCAAAATTGGAACAGAATAAAATAATAATTGATTACTAATAACTTTGGTTAATCAATTTTTTTTTTGACAGAACAATCAATAACCAATTATCAATTTTTTTTCAGAAAAAAATATTTGATTTCTATAACATGAAAATTCATTTATGAAAATAAATCTAGCTACGATGTCCATACATTTAATTGTAAAATAATAGAAGTTTATTCAAAAAATAAGTACTATTCTAACTTAATTATAATGACCGAGAGGTATTGAGAGAGAGAGAAAAAATTATCAAATAATAAGAAACGCCGAGTACTTCATTCACAACTGACAATCGTAATAAATTTTATTTCAACAACGTGCGATATCGTAAGAGCAAACAGTGTGTCCCAGTCAATGTCGCTGTATAGAAAAGCACGAACTTCACATCCACTGCGTAGCTTTTTAACTCAATGCCGAAAAGCTCACTACAAACGTTGTTTGTTATGTTCGCATTTATCCCATTACACTTTAACGCCGACGTTTTCTCATCAGTAGAATCTCAAGCTAATGAAATTTTTAGCATCAAATCTGGTAAGGAGTTTGCATTTAAGATGGAAAAGATAAGGTATAATTTAATTTTAGTTTGGATATGGTGAAGAATATTAGATCAGTTTCGTTCCATGTGTGCACACATACAACGTTCACTCGTTTAGTTTCCGTGTACTCTTCGTACGATTATTTTAATCTTGTTCTATTTTTAGACCGGTTTGAGATGTAAATTCAAAAAACAGATTATTTTATTCAAACGACAGTACACACTTTATATATATATCCTCATTCCTATAAAAATAAACATTAAGTAATTCATATAAACAGATAAATGCAAATGAAAATGTATCGTGTTTTTTTTTTTTAATTTCCTATTTACAGATGACTGACAGTGTTATAAAATATTTAAATTTACACAAATAAAATCTATCACCCTAACATTTAACACAAACCGCACAATAAAACAATAATTAAATTACAAAATGGATTAGTCAACCAGATAAAATCAAATGGGGTTATATGTAAAATATAGTCACAGAAGGGTAACATAAATTGGAAAAACGAATTAAATATTAATTGATTGTGAAGAGTTAGAAGGTGCTTTAAAATATGTTGTCAGTTATAAATGTTATATGGGTTCAAAATGATAAAAAATATTTTTTAAAATGATCGATAATGATTCAGGAGAACACATTGAAAAATCATGAAACTGAACGTCGTGTACTGCTAGAAAAATTATATAAAGATCTTGTTAAATACTATCACATTATAATATTGTATTTAATAGATAAACAGATATTTTTATCTCACTAATAAGTAAAAATAAGACTATTATTTAATAAAGAAGTAATTATAAGAAGCACATTGTGCTTGTCAACGTTAACTATTTTTAAAAACGAACACCGGTGGTTCAAGAAGATAGATTTTATCTACAAAACCAAAACACAAACAAGAAGATTACAAAATAGTTTACAAGTGCTGTACAGAGAACCTCTAGAATCTACAGCTCAACGTTCGAGATTATAAACTAAGATAAGATAAAGTAATATATTCTAAATGTGCATGTATATATATATATATATATATATATATATATATATATATATATATAAAGTGTGTGTGTTTTGATTAAATGCATAGTTAGAAAAATTTTAAGAATAAATTATCAAGCGCATAAATTGAGATTATATTTTTAAAAGCATTATAAAATATAGACTCATTCTACATGAACAGTTTATTTATACAGAAATTTACACAAGCAGTTAATATATTTTTTTAAAAAAAGGAAACAACGAAGAACCATTCCTTTTTAAAATTTCTATTTCGAAATACACAAATCGTATAAATTCTCTTTTTCAGAACTATTTATATGAAATATATGAAATGAACTATATAATACTATTATATATATATATATATATATATATATATATATATATATATATATATGCAAAGTTCAAAAAAAGAAATGAGCCATATTAACTCCACACACGAACTGAAAATAAAACAGGGTGATAAAAAAATATTTGTCTAATAATATTAACCCAGTTCACGACAAATTCATAATGAAATAGGAACGAAGAATATTTCTTATAAAACGAAAAAAGCCGAATACTCGAAATAAGAAGTGGGGAAAAAATGTAGTGGCATCGGCGATGACCACTTACGCAGCGTACAAATATCAAACGACAGAACTAATAAAATGTCACAATGAAAACGGGCCAAATAAACGGAGGACCGAATGAAAAAAAAACAACAAAATTCGGTCTTTCTTTGAAGAATAAAATAGATTTATCAGTTTTTATTATTAATACGAACCAAAGACGATATATATTTATTACTAACACATATATTTGACCTTATATATATACACACACATACATACATATATATATATATATACACTTGTATGTATATTCGTTCTTTTGTGTATGAATAAGGGGATGATATATCTATTTTTATCAACAAATTCATAATGAGATATTCTTGTATATAGAGGACGACTCCTGCTATTTTTCTTTTCTTGAAAAGAAAACGAGCTTGTGATAAATGTAAAATGTATGGAAAAACATCATACAATTATTTGTTTGTAAAGAGAAATCAATTTTTCATTTTTCTAAAAAATGAAAATGCTTAACATTTAAATGTATAATAGGGGATATTTTTTTGATAAAATAATAAAACGTTTCTGTATCTAAAGAGAGGAATATTATAATAAATAAATTAATGTAGAAAAGTGTCATGATAATTTATGAAAATATTTTGAAATAATCAACCTAGATCTGAATTTAATATCAATTTAAATCTATTTTTTTTTGTACAAATCGCAGACAAAATTATTAAAAGCTAGTCTTTTTGTTATCACTTTCTTATGTGTTACAAAATTTATATGTTTTCCATTTTAATTAGTTTACATTTTTTATTATTTTTTTTTGTATTAAGAAATGGAAAACTTAATAATAAAGTTAATTCTATTGAGCTATTATATTAATCATGAAAGTTTGAAGATATTTTCTGTCATAATCTGTACTTAATTATTGTGGTTTGTTGCATACCTGTGTACTTGGATATTCTGAGCTTGTTACTTCTCCTTAAGATCACTATTTGTATATTTTTGCAACCAGTTTTGTCTTCAAACTTCCTTATTTTCAGTACAGATTTATCTGAAGACCAAATCGGTCTTATAAAATGTACCAACAATGACCTAAAGATGAAACAACACAACTTTAATACTAAATTATTAAATATATTTTATTTTTTTAAACAAATATTTCAGGAAGATATCAAATAGTATCAAAATTTTATCCTTTTTTCATTAAATAAAAAAAATATTTTACTAAACATAAATTGAAACAAAATTAATATTTTCATATAAATAGCATAACATATTTATGTGAAAGCTACTCATCGTAATTATTGATCTATTTTACATTCTCTCTTGCTACTAAATTAATTCAATCAAAATCTCTGTACCATTCTGTTCCTTTTTCAAATTGGTCAAAACTGAAACTTAGCATTTACGATAAAAACTTCCTTAGATGACAAGTTCGAAACTCGATCGTAAATTTATGGTCAGAAACACAATGTGGAAGTTGATAAGCTACAACTTCTTAGAATTCTGTTTTAATTTACTTAAACTGTAAAGTTGAAATTGATCTATATATATATATATATATATATATATATATATATATATATATATATAAACGTAACACATTTAATTATTTCATACAAGAAGTAAAGTTATGCAAATAGTACAGTGTACAGCTTCAAAACTTTATCTCAAGTAAATTATTTGTCCTGTTTGTTAAAGTAGAGTAAGAAATGTTACAAATGTATATATTTTGTTCAACAATGAATTTTAAAAAGATTATGGGTCACAAATATTTTTTTATTTATTTAGATTCGAGAAATAGAGAAATCAATGCTTGATATGTACTTAAACAATTTTTTTTTATTAAATGGTAATGTGTTTTATAGAGAGAATAAGATCACAATATAATATCATAAATTCATTTTTCCTCACTGTGTAAACTATACAAATATATTTTGATAAAAAGGTACAATAATTAATTATTGTTAATTTTTTATTATTGCTTATGTAAAGTTTAATGCGATTCCATTATTTTCGTACTGAGACAGAGGAAAATTTTTTCTGTAGATTTCAGTTTATTTTTTTAATCAATGAATGTATTATAAATCTTTTTAAAAAGATAAAAAAATGTATTTTTGAGACTAACTGTTATTGAAATGTCTACTTTTGTATGAAAATTAAATATATCTCAATCTTGTAATTTTCAAATAAATAAAGACGTCACCTGATAATGATCAAAAATGAGTAAAAAATGAATTATTTAACAATTTTTATTCTATTAATTGCTTTTAGTGTATGGATTGAATAATAAATCCTATTATTTAAATACATATATTTAAAAATTCATTCTAAATTCTACTATTTCAAATTTTTAAAGTTTAAAAAAAAGATATACTTTTTTCTAAAACAAATATCAACTGATGAATTAGGAAAAACTATTCTTTATTTTATTGTAACTGACACACAATTTTTATTTGTAATTAATTCGACTATTTTAGTAAATAATTAGAATACAATTAAAATATTTCCCTGTTAAAAAAACTCTATTTCTTAAATTAAAAAGACCATTAAACATTTTTCTACAATTACCAATTATTCACTTTCATACAAATTCATATAACTATCTATTTATAAAAAAATTAACAGCTTATCTGTAATATCCGTTTATCATCACATTTTTTAATTATAATCTTTTCCTTAAAATGAGACAATCTTAGACGGAAATCTTTTAACTTGGCCTAGAACAAAATTTGAAACTTTATACAGAAGATACTTTAATTTTACATTTCTCGTTAGAGTCTGCACATAAAAAAATCCAGACACGTTTTCCCAAGGTACGGTTTTATATTTTTTCTAAATTTTAAAAATTTCCAAATTGAATAGACTGATATATATATATATATATATATATATATATATATATATATATAAGTCTATATATAGTTACATTTATTTACACTGAGAGAAATCCTCATTCACCGATGAACGAGAAAAAGTATATAGAGTGAAAGAGTCGCATTAAGTGTTAAATATATATATATATATATAGTTCGCAAGAGACTCGATTCCGCGGCAGCGTCGATTCATCCCCTATTCGCCCTTACCCCATAACAAATTTAAGTGAATCGCGAATTTTTACGTCACACCAGCGTGTTGCAACAACCATAAGATTTTTCTCATCTCGTTACGATGACAGTAGCGCACTTCACTAAGATACCGGTTCGTTCCTCGTCCGCGTTTAGAATCTCGGCAGACCATGAATTACAGATGTGTTCGTATCATGTTAGTAGTCACGTTAAAGTGGAACGAGGACTTATAATTTTATCAAATATTAATACTGACAGTATTTTCTACGTTTTCCCTGAATCGGTGATAATAACGCGAGCAAATTTTTATTTTTTTTATATGAAAAAAAAACGTAAGGTGTAAAAAAAACTTCTATGTAAGTCTTGATATTTGGCAGTCAGCGAATTCTAAGCTTTTTCGTTTATCCGCAGTCGTAAAGAGACAATACTACAGGATGTTCTTGAAAGGATAATGCAGCAGTTGCTGTGTATCTTATGTGTATTAGGTTTGGATCGTACAACTACTTCCTCTAAGACTTGGATCACATCCAGGATCCTTTTACCAATCAAATACTCAACTTTATAGACTCTATTATAGAAGTACTCAAACATAGAGAAATATAAAGTAATAAAATAATTTAAAACCAGAATGGATCTTCAATGTTCTATTAGTTATCCTAGAATTCTTTTACAAGGACAAACAATTTTAACCCAACCTCAAATTTGTGATTCAAATTTGAAAAAAATTTTATTTTATTAGTACAAAAAAAAACAAACATTTTTCTTAACACTCAAATCAATAAATAGTTTCCACGTACTCAGTAATTAAATAATTTCTCATACTTGAGAAACAATCCCTTAATTTTTCATCTTTAAAAACATCTTTTCAATTATGAACGATATTTAAGATGTTGATTATTAGTTTTTTTAAAAACAGATTTAGTCAAAAATGCAAAAAAATTCGTACAGAATCCAAGTCCATAATTTTTAAGATATTTTTATTTTTTCTAATAATTTTAAGTTTTAATCTCTTTTCAAGATGAGATTTTGTATAACCTCGTAATACACTGAATGAAATTTTCTTATAAGAGTTAGTTTGAAATTTTAAAGTATGGTGTATTGACTTGCACAACTGAATTATTCTTTCATGTTATAAATTTTCTAATCAAAAATAATTATCCAAAAATGCTATCAAAATATACAACAGTGTGTCAAAAAAAAAACAAATGTACATGCAAAAATTGAAAAGTCTTTAAGAATTAATCTTTTATTAAATATTTTTGAGCAGTAAATTATGGGATACAAAAATGATTCATTTGTGAAAGTGAATTCAAGCAGAGTCAGAACTGTATAGATATATTGAATTATTATTAAGATCTCGCTTAGAATCTCAGATACTTTTCTAGATATTTCAGCTGTTTTAGTTTTAATAAAATTGATGAAACCATTTAGATACCTTTTATACTCTTATTTATTCTCACTCTAATTTTTTCTTCCTTAAAACTATCATCATAAGGTAGAATCAGTACATAAACTAGTCAGAATGTTTTAACTGTAAAATTTAATCACAAATTGATGCTAAAAATGTGTACAAATTACAATAAAAAATTAACTTTCAAATTATTTTATACAGCTCCAAAAATCACAAAAATGTTCAATAACTGATTACTGGCCATTTTAATTGTTTCTTAGACAAACAAAAGTGGTATTCCTATCATTTTAAAGAGGTAAGGTAAAATTAGGACCCTCAAAAAATATATTTTTCTATGTTTTAACGGTGATAGCACGAAATTTTAATAGTAGATAATCAAAAATGATTAATAGCTGATAGTTAATTATTTTTTACTGATAATGAATTGAAAATTAAATTTAAAAAAAATAAACTTTTCTATACCTTAGTGATCTTAGAAGATGCTGGAACTTTTATCAAAATGCAAATAAAAAAAAATCAAAAATAATCAATATTCAAGTATTAATCAATTTTGATTGAAGAAATTAAATCAGTTGATAACAAACGTATATCACACAATTAATAATAAATTTAATATTTATAAAATGTGATGTTTGAAGTAAACTGTTGTAATATATTCAAAAGAAATTCATTCATACAGATGAGGGTACATATCGATGAAAGATTTGCTTGTCAATTTTCGAATGAAAGAATGAATATAAAGATATTCAACAGTGCATTCGGGTTAAGTATTATTGAATGTCTGAACGTTCGTTGTTAATTCATCTTCGAGATATGTTAACGAGAATCCTGAAAACTTGCGATCTCCAATAAATGCAGATCGTATCTTTACGGTTTTATCCATTTCACGTTCACACGGAACCGGTCTCACGACCAGCGTAATTATTCTTTTTCGTTTCTCTACATTTCCTGTTACCATTAAAAGCTAATAAATTCACAATTATAAATTGATTCATGACTTGAATTTTCATTTCTGTTCAATTGTGTACTGGTGTTTATATATATATATACATATATATATATATATATATATATATATATATATATAAACAGAAATCTACATTTTCATGTGTTCACTTATCCATCTCTATCTCTTGGCAGAAAATATTCAGTTTTTTTATTTATTATTTTCCAAACATATTCTTCATAAACATTTTTAAATTATTGATATTTATAGTTAATAAGGATTATTATTAAATAATTAAAATAGATTTCTGTACTGTAGTTAAATTTGCTTTAATCTTAATTCATAAAATTCCAAATATTTTCAATAAATGATTATTTATGATTGTTCTTAGGCAAGTTTAAATGGTAATTTCATTATATTGAGAGTGCTAATACATAAAAATTTCTTTAATTCACAATTTAAAAAAGAAAATATATACAAAAAAATAATCAGAATTAAAAAATAACACCAATTTGAATATTTTTCAAAAACAGTCAATTAAAACTCCCTTTTATATCTAAATATTTTGAAAATTATAGGATAGGATAATTATCATCTCAGAGAGGACAATTTCTTATTTATAGACAGATGGAATCATCTAACATATTGAAATGCTCAATAAATACCTCGAATAATATAAAAAATGGGTGTGTGCTCATATACACGACAAGTGAAAGTTTAGTAAGACTTTCCCCTGTTTCTCTAGCACTCATGCAGTCATGTTCGTTCATCTCTATCTCGTTCGCGGTAATTTTCATGGTAACGTTTTTTGTGACACGCCGTATGATTTTATCCTACGCTAATGCACCCATAGAATTTTCACTTCAAAAAATAATTTAATAAGTTGAGAAATTCGTATATTTTCTAAATCACATTTAATTTAATATGCTTTATTTCTGAAAATGTAAATACTTCTAATTTTATCATTACAGTTTTAGTTATTAAATTATTTATTAAGAAAAATAACAAATTGTGTTTATTTCACGTCTAAAAACTATATTTTGTAACAGTCTTTAAATTATATTTTTCAATTTCTTACAATATAAAAAAATAATTAAGAAATCTAGTTATGAATGTAATGACATTAGTTATAACTGGATGTTATATTTGAGAATGAATTTATAATCGGTTAAATCTTTAATTATTAAAGATTCAGCGATTTGATTGATGTTTTTAGATTATTGGTCAATAATTAATTGGATTTTATTTGTAAAATAATTTTAGGTGTTTTATGAGTTAATCAGGAAGTTGATGGTATATAAAAAAGGTTTTTGTTCGATATAATTGATAGGAAATAATTACTACCTTAGCGTTAACATCAACATAGTGACAACGACGTTAACATGCACCAAACCATTCCATAAGTCTCGCGACTTTTTCAACACCGTCGAGCGTAAAATCTCATCAGCTTAGCTACGCTCAGCCAGTTATGTATTTCATAACGATCAGAGACTGTCTTCTTTACAATTTCCCCCAAGCATACCTCATACCAATTGGCTAGCCAACCAACCAGTCGACCATCCACCTCATATCATCCCTTATTCGACATACCGTCTCTCTCGTTCTATACGTACAGAGACGCCGCCACTGATACTGTTAACCGTTAACCTTCATTCGACGCAGGTCTTATACGACCGCCATTGTCGTAAATCTGTAGCCTAGATTTTTCGAGCTATGAAAGAAATTGAACATTATCTTCGACAAGAAGTAAGTAGTAGACGAGGACGACGCGAATAGAAAAGGATGACGAACTCACCGGCGTCCGTTTCAATCATACCATCTTTTGTATTCTGAATTCACTGTCGACCTACCCCATACTATTCCGACACACGCGCTCATCCCCTCTACAACGTCATCACCCCGTGCGCCAACTTTTTATATTTTGTTGTCATTGGACTTGTTATAGGTTTGAGATTTTCTTATTTGAGATATATACACACACGCGCGCGTAGAGGTAAGTTCTCGGAAGATTGGATTTAAGGTAAAAAGGATGTTCTTGACTTGTTTATATACTTGAAAGCAGTTATTTCATGTTTTAAACGGACTTTTTTTCGCAAATACTTGTAGTGTTTCTTCGATATTACCGTACGAGGGTATGGGCTATAAATAACATGAAGTATTTGCATCCATCAAGTAAATGAATGAAGCGTGCGTTCAGTTTTACGGAAACATTATTTACACACTTTTTTCAGATAAGGAAAACTACGGCGACTTATATACATATGTACATATTATATTAATTATATACATATGTTTTATGTACATATGTATTTAGACAAATATAACACAGATACGTACAATACATATATATATATATATATATATATATATATATATATATATATATATATATATATGCCTTTACACTGAATAAATCACAACTCGATTTTAAATTAAAATATTTTCTTTTTATTTTAGGATGTTAAAGTACCAATCTTAACATTAAAAAATATTATATATATATATATATATATATATATATATATATATATATATATATATATATATATGTATATATATATATATATGTATATATATATATATGTATATATATATATATATATGTATATATATATATATATATATATATATATATATATATATATATATATATATATATATATATATATATATATACAAATACACATATTGGCCAACCAGTAGATATAACCTCACAACAGCAGTGAACATGATTAAGTCCGAAAACCCACATATCAAACATTGGATATTTTTCACATTCCAGTTGAAAAAATGATACCGAAGTCGTGGAAATGATTTGTTCAACTTTAACGGAATGCACCATGATGCACTAGTGATGTAAAAAGCGATAAAATGATGGAAGAAGTCCGAAAATTGGCGACTTCAACGACACTATCTTTTTTCTGCAAGGGATTCATCACTTACCCGATAGGTCTAGTAAAGTTATATAGAATAATGAGAGATATTTTGAGGATTCAAATGAAATAAATTTTTTTCTTAAACACTCATTTTCTATAAAAAAGACATGGAACTAATTTACACACCTAATATTTCTACAAATATAACACATACAATATATATATATATATATATATATATATATATATATATATATATATATATGTAGATAGATATAGATTACCTATTATTTGTACAAAAAGAATTACAACAATCACAAAATTTCAATAAATCATAAATGACAATTTAAATGCTGTTTGTGTGCATTTTACGAACGAGAATTATCTTCAGAGTATTAATATACAAAAAAACTTGTTGTTCTATGTTAATTTTTACAAACTGACAAGAAAAAAAATTTTTTGATTTGTCAGTTGAAAAAAAATTAATTTCTAACCACAAATTTATCATCAGAGTCGAAACTATATTTTCTAACAGTCTTTAAGTTATATTTTATAATTTCTTACAATACAAAAATAATAATTAATAAATTCTGCCATTAATGTGTAATTACAAGACAGAATTTTTTTTAAAAAATTTTGTTTGAGGAATTTCTACCGTTCTAAGCTAGACTAGAGTGTTCTGGCAAGTAATGAAATAAAATACTACCAAGTAACTCCGCCCACTATATATTTCACTCTTCAATCTTCCAGGGGGAGAACCCTCGCTTGCTCATGCCTTCACCCATTTTGAACTTACACTATTCTCTACCACAATGCTATTGTTAATTTAGAAAAGAGAAGAGATTTAATTTATACTAATTAGAACCAGGCAAAGTCATCGTTAATCAATCAGATTTCCATTAGCCAATTAGATCGAAGATGACGTAATCGTAAACAAAACTTATTAGCCAATCAGAACATAAATAAAAGTCATTCTGAAGGAAGCCACATTTTTATTTATAAGGAGATGTGAAATACATTTATATGAGATATTCTGAAAAAATATTTTATCGATAAATTAACAAGTCTATTTCCTGACACCACTTTATAGCTACAGAAAAACTGTTAAAAAGGACTTTATTTAACTTACTTTTAAATTGAATAAAAATCTTCAAATCAAATGATCATTTTCATGCAACTGAGATTTATTTACTTTAATAACTGACTCATATATTACACACATTAGCACCATCTATATAAAAATAAACTTCTTTTGAATACATACACTCTAAATATGTAACAACTATATAATATAAACGGAATACGATTCAATTCTCCCTCATATCACACTTAACCGGAAACGAATAGACTTGCATGCATTTCTGAACCTTCAGCTCTTTTTTATTATTTAAATTTATTTATTTAATATCAGTAAAAGCTTTCCTATAATAGTGAACGACCATTATACACTTCTTCACACATATATGCATCTTATTTAGCATTGCGTTGTATTATATATGCGCAACGTTTCCATTGTTAAATTAGATATGCAGTATGCAGATGTATTTAAGAACAAGCGGTGGTGAGATACGATACGATACATCTCTGCTATATTATCTATTCGATGTGTATTGTGCATATATGCACAGAGACGCAATGCAATTAAATACCTTATGTATGCAGATGACTGATTATCATTAAATAGTTGGAGTCTTGAAATATGCAAATATCACATAACCAATCTTATGCATGCATATATATTAAAGTATATGTATAATTGGTTCAATACAGATACATTTTATGATTGGTGCAGTCGGTTAAATAATGAATAATTGATCCTTCATGTAGCAGATATAAACAGTATGGATACATATTTCAATACATACATACATGTTTATATATATATATATATATATATATATATATATATATATGTATGTATAGTAAAATATATTAAATCTAAAATATACAGAAAGCTCATTATAAAGGAAATAATATACAAGAACTTTTTTTTCACTGTCTAATGAGAAAATATATCAGTTTGTTTTTGATTATTATCAGACTAGATTTAAACTTGTACTTTCACAATAGTGATTGACTGATTGTCTGACATCGGTAACATGGTCTCTTTTCTAATTGGTTGGTATCAATCACATGATATATGATTTTAGTTTAAAACTGATAAGGAATTTATTCAAAATACTGAAGTTTTAGAGTAAAAAAAATGTTATACATTTTAACATTGTATTTTGTTGTTAATTTTTATAAACTTTTCAAATAAAAATTTTCGACTAACATTTTACATGGATTATTTATGTGTGTAATTAATTTCTGTTATTTATTAGGAGATGAGATTATTTTTTAGAGTCAGTGTTATAGAGCGGGGAGTAACGCTTCCCGGAAGGTTGGTGAGTATAGAGAACAAAGGTTGGAGCCCCTTAGTAAAAAATAATAAAATATTATTAAATTAATGTTTTTTTTAACTACATGTATAACAAAAATATATACAAAATGGAAACCGGAAATTAAATATTATAGCCTTAAAACATTTTTACTGCTACATCGTTCAAATTTTATCTCTATTTTAATTTAATTAAAACAGCAAACAATACTATTTTTTAGAGAAATACAATAAACTTTATATCTTTTTTTGTAATGTCTGTTTTTGATTGTCTATACCATATGTTAATATTTTAATATAAAATTGTTAGAGCTGAAATCCATATATATTTTTACTTTATACAAATAACTGTATTTAAATGATTCGAAAATTCATTCAATTTAAATTGAATTTAAAATACTTTTCCAATAAATTCCTATAAATAGTAGAACCGTTTCAATTATAATACAAATTATCTATAAATTCGAATGGTTTTAAAAATGTCAACACATTTTTCTAAAAAAAAAAATAAAGGAGTGAAGTTGAATAGAACTTTATGTTTTATATGACGGAATTAATCCCTCTGTTTATCTTTCATTTATAATCTTACAGGCTTAAAAGTAACTGTCAATATTTTACTTTCTTGAAATAACTAATATTTTATGAATCATCTTAATTTATATACAAAATTAAATGTTTAAGGTTATTTTCATTTTGATACTTTTGTTTTTTTACCTTTTTAAATTAAAATATTCTATTCAACAATGAATTCAAACGGAAATTGTTCAAAGGTGTTATTATTAATACTAAATTATATATTTATACTCCATTGAGAATTCTAAATAAAATCCCGAACGACCAACTAATAAAATAAATGCGTCCCATCATATTTCTTGTAATTAGTTTCAAGCATCACCAGGAAAAAAATCCAAACAAAATTTAATTAAATATAAACGTTTAAAAGATCTCAGTTATCCATATTATTTCAACTGGAGGAGTTCAAAAAAATGAAAAGAATTTATTTGTGACTGAGTTAATTAAAAAAATATAATCCAAACAGTAACTAACTGTAAAGAAAATAATCATTTCACGTCAAGAGAAATCAATTCGCCGGACTTTGTGACTAAATCCGTTACACATGTAACATCTTGACCTTCTACATCTGCTACCAGATGTGAAGACGTTTAACTCACCCTCCGTCAAACCGGAAGATAAAGCGGAACGGGTTGAACGAACAAGACTCATCCGAACGGGCCGACGCCCGTTTTCGAGAGACAAGTCGCGTGGACGGGGTTTGATCGCACAAGAAGGGTGTTTGTCGAATATATATATATATATATATATATATATATATATATATATATATATATATATGTGCCTATACCGACCGACCCTTCTTTCTAGTGCCGTTGACTGTTACGCCGTGTTCTTATTCCAACGTGTGCCGTGGAGTACGGGAGGCACTTGGGCTACTGGTTCACGCAACCCCCTACGGGACTTTTAAGGGTTGATTGATAGCCGTATTCAAACGCGAACACTCGTCACCCTAATGGATCAGTCACTTTGATAAATTATCAACAAGTTTGTCAGATCAACCTTTGCCTAGTTGCTGCCATTCGCAACTATGTCTTTCTGTGTGTCCACCTTCGTTCCGTTACTGAATTCCGTTTTGATCTGGCATTATAATTGAGTTAGTTGGTTTAAATGTTATACGAGTGTGTTCTAATTAAATAGTGGCGTTACGTGGTAATTTTCGGGCGGTTGTTTTAATTTTACTAATTATTTAACGTCGTTAGTTAACATGTTTAATTAATATGTCACTAAATAGAATAAAAACCGTGAAGGAAGTAGCAGAGCTTAAATGACTTTTTTATGTTAATTTAAAGCCATTAATTGTTCTACGAAATGATACTTTATATATATATATATATCTAGCACATCTTTTTAAAAAAGAATTTTTAATTATATATATATATATATATATATATATATATATATATACATATATATATATATATATATATATATATATATATATGTATATATATCTTCTCAGAGAAAAACATTTCTAAGTTGACGACATCACTAATTATTACTTTAATTGTTTTGAAAGTAACAAAGTTTGTTGTTGAATATTACTCGTATATGTGTGTTATATTTCTCTACTATTATCACAAATAAGATCATTAAATAAACATTTAATCATCATGTTACTTATTAAAAATATGCTATTATAGAATTTATAATTAGAGAATAAGCTATGTGCTCGAAATGCAATTATAAATAATAAACGTGCAATATTTAAAAAAAGTTTAAACGAACGAATCTATTTCAAAAAGTTATTATTGTTTACTTCACACACACATACATATATTATATTATATATATATATATATATATATATATATATATATATATAAATGAAAACAAAAATTATGATTTAACTATTTTTTTTACAAAAAGTATAGTTTTATTAAATGTAAATAACGGAAACAAATAGGGGAGAGTAAATTTTTATCACTGTGAATAAGTTCAGTTTCACAAATTAATTAATACATATGAATTTGTCTAGTTTTACTGTAACTAAAACTTAGATTTCGATTTTAGAAGAAACGATATTTAGTTAAAATTCTATAATTCTGTAAAAATTAAGTTTCATGAAGTTCTTATTCAATAACAGATAAATTTGTTTTAAAATACCTTCACAAATCAAATTTTAAATATTATATTCATTTATTTAATTTATTTTCAATTTCATAATACAATTCTTACAATGTAACTAAATTATTTTCACAAACGAACTTCTCATTAATTTTACATTTTTTTTAAATCCAACTTGTTTATTATAATTTTGATTAGAAAACTCATTCAAAAAAAACGATCGACATGTAACCGAAATCTGTTAATTAAAAATAATCATGTCATTTGAAACATGATATTTTTCATCAAGCTATATATTAATTAGAATATAAAAAGGGCGGGAAGTTCATGTAATATCTTAAAAGTGATAATATTCGAATGTCACGTTTATTTTGTAAAATAAAACTGTACGTGTCATTTCACCACATCATGTTTAAAATTTCACGTATGATGTGAGCGGTTGAGCAGTTTATCTTCCAATGGCCAGATTGAGCTTACTGTTATTGTAACAAACAAGCACGATATGCTGTAAACAGTCGCATCTTTACTCATTAACTTGGACAAATATATTATACTGTGTAGTCCAACAAGCTTGACGCCGAGCCAAATTAAAATCTGTATATGCAAATATATATATATATATATATATAAATGTATGTGACTGAGTTTAATTTTATTTTAAAATATCACGTTGTTAAAAACGAAACTAAGGTTAGAAATTAAAGAGTTATTATATTTTTGGCAGAGATAAGAGAAGAGAATTGCATAGGAATTTTTCTATCAGTTTAATCAAAATTTAATTAAAATCAAAAATTTATTTGTATTTGAAATTTGAAACTGTATACTTTATAAAAAATAATTTTGGTGATTTGATCAGAGATTAAATTTGGTATAAAGATTGGTCATTATTTCAAATAATAAAAGGTGTATTGTAAATAATGTTAATAATTTATAATTATATTTCGACAAGGGATCGGTCAGTTACCAGCCAGAGCAAAGTTATATAAAATAATGAAGTAATATTTTGAGAAATGAAATGTATTGTATTTTCGGGAAACATTAATTTAATATAAAAATGGCACGGAATTGATTTGTAGATCTAATAATATTACCAGTGAATCATACTATACTCCACTTAAAATTATATAAAAATTCAATTCACTAACAACAAACGATATACATTTTATATAAAATGTTTGACACTGCGTTAAAAATAAAATAAAAATAGATTTGAACGGTTAATGAAATCGATTTGTCACTGTCAAAATAAAAATCGTAGTTTAAGTGAATCCAGATACTGTCACTATCACAAATAAAAAAAATCAATAAACACGAGATAGAAGAAAAATAAAGTATATAAAAAAGAACACACTGACGTAATTGTACTTTCATATTTTTCAAATTAATTAAAAAAATATTTGCGTTGAAGCTAAATAAAGTTTCATTTCCAATTTTTCTAAATTGAAACGAATTAAATTACAACTTCTTGTTTGTACTTTCATACGATTCGTACGAAATCAATTGAATGAAGAAATATTTTGACTGAAACCGTAACAAAAACAACTTCTATATTTCTCCAGGGCACGTAAAGACAAAAATAAAATTTTATAGCCATGTTGATAAAATCTAAAAGTGTTATTTCGAACAATTTTCTATTTACTTGTACTACACACACTATTGTAAACTATATATAGATATTATTGTTATTTATTGTTTAAACATTTAGTTGAAATAGAATTTATATACAGATTAAACATTTTATACTGTGTTGTTTAAGATAATGTTGTTTGTTTATGACTAAAGTATGTTTTTCTGTTTGAAGGTGTATATTGAATACAGATTTATAAGAAATAATATATTTTATTCTAAATAGAAAGGATTGGTGAGTAAGATACATGTGTTTAACTTCCAAGCTATTAAACAATAATACTAATTTATATATATATATATATATATATATAATTACAATGTAAACGTGTGCGTCGTTTAAGTATATTTAAATATACGGTCGTTTACATCAAAACGTGAACAATGAAACACACATCGAAACTCACTGACCAAAATGCCTATTTAACGAACCGTTTAGTCACTGTTTGAATTAATCTCGAATCACACATGGGTGAATCGTCCGAACGTACATACTTATTCGGAATCAACAACGATAGCTGTAATTACAAACGAACGCGAACACGTTAAACAAACAGCCTCGCACTACATATTTCGCCGCTATGAAGGCAGTCAGTAGCAAACGTACAAGTGTCTAATAACCGTGCACACTAACTACACGAGCTCACTCCTCTATGTGTTTATTTGTTGACGCTAATAACGGCAAGTTTAACGGACACGCTGACTTAACACGAACGACTGAAAAAGACAATTGTCGACGGAATAAGCCGATTTGTACGGATTTCAGTACGTTCTTGAGAGGTTTAAGGATGTCGCGGAAGGTTTGAAAAGTGCTCATGCGGACGGTACTGTATTGTGAATTTTTTTTAATAAAAGAAAATTTATTTTGTTTCCTTCTGTTAAGATGATTTAGAAAGAACTTGAGATTTATTTTAGATCGTCGTTTTTCTTTTCAGACAGGTATATATTTTCTTAAATGGCTATCAAATATTTCTATTATAACTAGTGAAGAAAGAAAACGAAGATAAGAAAAAAAGGTAATGAAAACCATTAAAAAAAATGCCAGTCAATTAAATATCAGTCAAATTTCACTTCTTTAAAAATATTAAAACAAAAAATTAGATATATACATACACACACACATATATATATATATATATATATATATATATATATATATATATATATATATATATATATATATATATATATATAGAGAGAGAGAGAGAGAGAAATATAGATATACAGATAGAGAAAAAAAGACAAATATTTGAGATTTTCCCAAGGCTAGTTGAACATCTTTATAATAAACGAATTCTAAATTTGAGTTTTTGTTTGTAAGTGTTTTCTTGCCTTTACTTAAAACATTTCTGTTACAAAAATTAAGTTGAATAAAAAACAAAGTGTGAAAGAATATTAATATTTTTTTGTCACTGAAAGTTTTGTGTTTATTGTTTGTGCTGTTCATTAAATTATTTCATTATTAAAAAGTCTACTGAATAATCATAAAAATAACTTAAGTATTTTTACACATTAATCTGAAAATGGAGCTTAACACTCTTAGTGAGAAGATAAAACGATGATGGAATAATCGATAGAAAAAAGACATTTTTTACACTAGACTTAAATTATTTCATTGGTATCTAGCTGGAGATCACTACAGTCAAAGTTCTTATTCAATGTTATTGGAATATCTACCATAAATATAAACTTAAATCTGAAAAAAATAAGATAATTTTTAAAGATTCTATAATAAACTGAAATCCTGTATTCTAAATTCATTTTATCATTCTATTTTTGCTTAAGTGAGGATTATCTACTGATTATAAATAAATTTCAAACGAAATCAGTCTCATCGAACTGATTTTTAGTATTATGTTATATTTTTTATTTAATATTTTATCTGATAGTTTGATAAAAACTTTTAAAGTAAGTTAAATAAATAATAGTCAAAGAATATATAATTTCAAATATATAAGTAGATTATTTTTAATTCAAAGGTCATAATTTGTTTATATATTAAAATATTGTTAAAGTTTATTCATTAAGAATAACCAAAATAAATTCTTTCAGGAAAAATGTTCTTTCATTTGATTGAATGAATTCATGTGTTGAAAAATAGGATAAAATTTAAAAAAAAAAATGATTTTAAAATCTAAAAATTACGGAATAAAAAATGAACATTGTGATTTTTTTAATAAAAATTTGATTAATCATTCCAAAATTTCTAGATTTACACAAAAGTGCGGTCAGTAAATAACAAACAGATATAAAAAACGTTAAAATACCATTAAAGTACGTCAACTTTGTTGGCTTGATTGTGGTTTTAATACGCGTCATTGATCCTGGATATTTTTTTCAATAGATTATCTTCGTTTCAACGGATTGCACGTTTAAAACAAATACAAGAACGGAAATAGAAATTTATACTGATATGGTTTTAAGGATAATGAAAAAATGTTTCCAATAAAAATGTCAGTTCGAATTATCAAAAAAAGTATATAAAACAAGTCGATTTGAAAAAATATCAACAGTGTATATTGTATTTATATTATCAGGATTGAGATTTTCATACAGATGAATGTGAATGAAAAATCGATATGTTTTGAATACAAATACTTGTTTTTCAAATTAGGTAATCAATTTTTTTTTATAAAAATCTATTCATATGTATCAAAATAAAATGTATTTCTGTTTAATTTTTAAATCAATAAATAAATGATAAGATTTAAAGTTCTATCGATTTGATTCAAGAAGATTAATCTTTCTTTAAAATGTTTAATCTGAGAAACTATGTTCAAAAATAATACCATTTAATCAAATTGTTTAAAAACTGTAAAGGCGTAAAAGTATTCGAATTTCGTACAATTTGTTCGAATTAAAATGTAATAAATAAATGATAAATTTTTTCTAAAGACTAAACACTTCCAATAGTGATATAGAGCCGACGTATTCGGGTTCCACTTTGCATAAATAACACTTTTTACACAGATAATAGCTTATATAATCTATAATCTAGCAAGTAATTTTCTTAATGTTCATTTTATGCAGATGAGAGTTTTGAATCTTTCTCTCTCTCTATGTACATATATATATATATATATATATATATATATATATATATATATATATATATATATATATGATAGGAAATGGCGCCTGTCACATAAATAATAATGAATAAATTAATAGAAGACATGCAGTTAATATAGCTGTTCCAGTTAACTAGACCAAGAAAACTAGTTGCTGGTTCGAAGATTCCCTTGTTTCGAAAACTTCACTGTTGTGTTATGTATGTATGTAGGAATGTATTTACATATATATATATATATATATATATATATATATATATATATATATATATATATATATAAATGTTTACATGTGAAAATGGCCATGTATGTTTAAACGTTTGTATATAAGTATATGACGTCACTATATCTCTCTGCCTCTGTGTGTGTGTGTATGTGTGTGTGCGTGCTCTATCTGGCGACTTGACTGAACTCCAGCGAGCGTAATCGTAAGTCAAAGATATATATGCAAGAAGTTTCGTCGTGGTTCCGCGAGAACGAAGCAGTTTTGTGACTATTGATGATAAGTTTTGCAAAGACAGAAATTTTATTATAGGCGTTCGCTGATGCTAAAGTTTATGATGTTTAATTAAAACCACGACGAGCTTTCTGGAAATAACACTTTTTCTGACATTTTTTTTATTCTGAACTCCTCTCTTCTACTTTCTCGTTCATGGATTGTGGCTGTCGACGAATAAGTTTAATTTCATTTGAAACTCTTGAAGTATTTTATTATATGTACACAAGTCAAAGACATCATATATATATATATATATATATATATATATATATATATATGATAACCAATAGTGTTCAAAACAATAATCAATAAGAATTTCAAAAATATCTTTGATAAAAGTTTAAGAGAAATAAGAAATTGTATATAAGATTATTGATTTATTTGTTATAGAATTTTAAAAATGAAATTCTAAATGGTCCCCTAATGAATTTATGAATGATTTTTTTAAAGAATTAATTTTCAATTAAAAGAATATAAAATCACGGGATAAAAGTCGATTCATACATACAACTTGTCTATATAAAACGAATTAGCCTTAAAATATGAATGTTAAGTTTAAAAGTTAAAAACATCTCTCTATTAATAAATATCAAATTCTTTTAAATCTAAAATTATATCGAAAATAAAACAGAAATAAAAATATTAATTAAATGAAAAAAAAATATCTTGCAGAATATATTTTTCCTAACAAATTTATTTTTTTTATCCTGGTGTTAGTATTCATAGAAAATTTTTTCTGGATAGATACAATTTTATATGAATTGGCAATTATTCTGAATATAGTCATTTTTATACTCTATTAATTAAAATAAATAAATAAAAAATAATTTGAAAATCAATTAATATAAACAATTTATTCTACTGATCCTTTTTAAATGTCATTTTAGACCACCTTCTTCTATAATATTTAAACAAAATATGTTAATTTCTAATTGAACTCTAACTAACGTTATTTAAAATCATAATGAATTTTCTTATATCTGTGATTCAGTTGAGAAGTCATGCTAATTGCCTGCGTTTTCTAGATCACTTGAATATCTATTTACCATTACTAATTTCAGCACGTGTGTCATCTTTAAGCAGATCTTACAAATTCTAATATCTACCAAATTTAGTAATGAGAAACAAACATTCAGATAAACCATAGAAATCAGCAAATTATTAGAAAAATATAAAATTATTTATTTATATTTTTATTGAACAATTTATTTACACACACATATATATATATATATATATATATATATATATATATTAAAAATGATATTTACTTTCAAGCATACATTACATAGATTCTAAAAAAAGCTAAATTTAGAAGAGCACTGTGTCGTTTTAAATATAAAAAGTTTTCTAAGAAATTGCTTCGAGATGTTGAAATTTGAAAGGTACAACTTGAATGACTTGTTTTTTATTGGTATGAAATATGATAAAATTTTTATAAGACGGTACTTATGTATTATGATATATATATATATATATATATATATACATATATGAATATACATGTGTATATATTTAGAAACAATTTAATATATAAAGAGTGTATATACATTTTTCTATGCATGCACACATTGACATAAAATATATATGTTCCGGATATCAGTATATGTTTATAGGAATAATTTCTTGTAGTATAAGTTGAATTCGCAATATCAGAACAAAACGAGTGGATATAATAAAAACAACAAACCAGTGCAGCCAGATAAGACAGTCACACAGGCTGTTATACATTTGTGCAGCTGTGTTTCTCAAGAAGACACATGAGCATATTTCACGTCATGTTATCCATTCTATATTTATGTTAAATTTTATGGAACTAATTACGTGTACTTAACCGACTTGAATGTGAACTTAACCAAGCATCGCACCGTTTTCGTCGTTTAAATTCTTAATGATGTTGTTAAAGGTTTGAAGAGTATGCTTTGTGTATGCTCCAAGGATGCTGGTAACCATTCTTTCACGTTCAGATACTAGATTTTCAGTGCGAATATAACATCACATATGTATGAATATTTATTACAGCTTAAATTGACTTAAATTTGATGTTTTTTAAAAGATATATGTCATCAAGTTTTACAAGATCGTATTTATTTAAAAAAAAATAAATTGAGAAATGTTAATACTGTGGTTAAAGTCAATCTTACAAATTAATTGTTGTTTTACCCTACACGCCACAAAAAAAGTGATTAATAAATCATTACTAACTATTTTTGATCCATTTTTTGAAGCACTCGGTAGAAATATCATTATTCTCATAGAAAATTGTATTTTATTTATCTTAATGTACATAATCTTTCTGAAAATAATTACATTGAAATAAAAGTGCACACAATCAACAATCAAAAATAATTAATGATCATTTTGAATATGAACATTTTGATATATTTGTTTATAAATAATTTATTCAAAAAAAATAGTATAACTTTAATGATAAAAACTTAAATTTTGAATTAAATCTGCAAATTTGATTAAAAGATATTTCCATCAAGAACATTTTCCATATTTTTCATTATTTTATTGTGATTTTTGGGAGAGAGAAAATATTTTTAGTGAAAATTAGACGTTATTTTTGAAATTATCTTGTTTTTAAAATCGAAATCATATTCAAAGTAAGAAATACACCATTTGGATAACCTGTATGTTTGTTTTTAAGGCAAAGTTTTTTTAAAAAAATAGATTAATCTATAGCTTAATATATTTCACAATAAGTAGAAATTCAGTTCTTTTCGGAATTTACTTCTTTTTTGGCATAAAAATGAGCAAGAAACTGAAAGAATCATTAGTGATTTCTTGAAAGTTTTTGATCAATTTTTTTTGTGATTTGTGGAGTGTAAAAATAATTCGGTTCTGAAAGTGAATTTAATCACAGTGTCATAACTATATTGTCAATTTATTTTATTTTGAGATATTAATTAATTACTTCAAGAAAATAATTCAAAATATTTTTTTAAAATATTGAAGGGATTTCTGATGAATTTATCAGAAATAATTTAAAAACCAAGACAGAAAATTTATTGAAGGCAAGAAGCTGTAAGGCATTTCCAAATATGTATTAAAATTATTGAAGGATATATTTTCAATCCAAGTATTAAAGGAAATTTAGTAAAAAATATGTAAAAACATTTTTTATTTCTATAAATTCTGTTCTGTTATCTGAAAACAGGGTCTAAATTTTAAAGTATTTTTTGAAATTCATTAAAATACATTACGAATCTTTGTAAAAAAATATTTATCTTAAAATAAATATATATTATCAACCATTTATGTACTGTATGGACTTGGAAGTCACATAAACAACAATTGATATTAAATAAGCATTGATTTATTACTCATTTCATGGGACTTACATGTTTAAAACGAAAAAGAAATATTATAAAATTTATATTTAAAAAAATCTATCTTGTTTTTAATTGTTGTTCTTTTCTATTGCAAAAATTGAATTGTTCCATTTTTAATTCTGTAAGCAAAAGGTTAAGCAAGTGATACATTTTTTGTATTTAGTACTGAATTTTAGATTCTTATAAAATTTTCCTAATGTTCAAGATAATCGTGTTTTAAGTGAAATTTACACTCGTTAATATTTATAAGATCTTGAATCTTATTAACAGCGATTTCGATTGTATGAAGTCTAACTGGAGAACGTACGCCGATTCCGCAAATAATTTCCGACAACATCTCGTTCAAATATTATAACGTAGCTGGAATGACAATTTACGGGCACAGAAACTAGCGAACTGGAGCAATATTTCGGCGTACAATAATGCCATAACGCGATTAGTACACAAACACGGTCAGACAGTTGTTGTTATCAAATAATCGGTACTAATTAAGCGTACACAGGCGGAATAGCACATCGCCGTCCGCACCGTTCCTACCGTCCGTTAGTTAAACTCCTGCCGTTGTAGTTGTGTAGTAGTTAGCCTGAAGCATGTACGCAGACCGAGGTCGCGTTTATATCCCGAACGATGGGAGTCGAACACACACACACACTGTGTATTCGGACACGAGAGGTGTACGTAATCTGTCCCACTTGGTAACCACTAGGTCATTAATCAACGCGAGGTTATTGCTTTGTGTTTGTATTTGTTTTTCTTTTGTCGAGTTTTGCGTTTGCGAGGAAGTCGAAGGAAAAAAATGTGACTTTTTCATTTGACGACGGTGTGGGCGCGCTTCTTTTTTCGCTGCAGTGAGAGTTTCGTGGCCAAGGTTGGAGTTCAGAGATGCGTTATACGTTTTCTGGATAATACAGTACTATATTTACGGACCACTGCGAAATTGATTGATTTTAATTCTTATTCCTCTTTACTCCATTCTCTACCGTTTCTATTTCGTTTCATTATAGATACATACATATTGGTGAGTATTTCATATATATATATATATATATATATATATACATGGAGAGAGAGAGAGAGAGAAATTTGTAGAAATATCGAAATATAATCTACATCAGAGTACATAAATTGAAAAAAAACAAAATTTCCAAACACTAACATCATATCAAAAATATTTATAATTTAAAAAAATATATTTTTTTATATACAAACAAATATAAAAATATTTTAATGTTAAAGAATGGTATTCTAAAAATTTGGATTTAATTATTTTAATGTTGTTGTTATTTGGGGTTTTATGGTGTGTCGACAGATAAGGTCATAAGCGCTCGATGTCACATCAATGTCTAGAGAATAAGATATTTGTCTGATTTATCAGTTATGACTTTTTCAAAATTATTTTATAAATTGTATATAGTTTCCTTATTAATCACTCTATAACTCTCTATAAAATTTCCTCTCGCTATATGTACGTATTTTCGTTCTCTGATTGGTTGGTATCAGTCACATGATCAGTGGTTAGTTTTACTGTATACAACGTAAGAGAGTATACGATTTCAGCATAAAAATAATAAGAAATTTATTCAAAATATTGTATTGACTGAAACATTTGAGTAAAAAAATTATTACACATTTCAACATTATATTTGGTAATATTAATTTTATAAACTTGTCCAATAAAAATTTTATGACCTACATTTTAGGTGGAATATTTGTATGTGTATTTGATTAATTTGTTATTTATTAGAGTAGAGCGAAAGTCAGCGAACAGGTGGCAGAGTCCCCTAATTTAAATAGAAAATATGTTTCTTAAAGAAATATAAAAATTAATATTAAAATATTTTCTAGTAGTTTTATAATGATTTTATCAGTTTGAATAAACATTTCCATATAATTTACGTTTCAATATCTTTAAAAAAACATTATTCTCATGTGAAAATAAATCTGTAATCGCAAATAGCCATTTTATGCTCGAAAATATTTTCTTACCAAATCATTTCATTCAAAACGGTTTTCATAAAAAAATACTTTCAAGTACATTAAATTTTTATTGAATTTTGTCAGAATACGTAAGTATTTAATATACGAGAAAACTATTTCGTTGATAAAAAACGATATAGCCTATAGATTTCAAATAAAACTCACGACGCATTTATCAACAGCTATTCAACAACGACGGCTTCAGTTAATATTCAATTTATATCGAATATATACAACATTTCAAGAACAAAATCGACGCTCGTACTAAAATATATATTTATTCTTTTTTCTTATTTTTCTACACATGAAAGTTTCATATTGTTAAGGTGTCTATTACATATTTAAGGTTACATTGGAACGGCTTTGTTGTGTGTTCTAAAGAAATAAACATATCAGAAAAGACGCCTTTGGAAGACGACCTAATTCCCGTGAAATATTCAGTATATTTTCGAGTGAGTACGCACACACACACACACACATATATATATATATATATACATATATATGTACATCAGTGTGTGTTTGTGAAATACAACGCTTATATGTTACATGAATAAATGTTTGTTCTTGTGTATACATGTATGCATGTAACACCATTTATGTCTATGTGCGCCTATAAAATTTCATCACAGGATTTACAAGTTTACAACAGCAATTCAGTCGACTCCAGCCACTAAATCCGTTCGGCGAGATTTCTTTCACGGGCAAAAAGTCGTTGTTTTACAACAAGCAATGATTCTCTATCAGAAAATAAAACAGGCCTTGAATGAAACTTTTAACTGTTCCGAAGAGTCGATGGTATGGAATTAGGTCGGATGAAGTTTTAGTATGACGGACTGACTGTAAATAAAAATTTAATCGTGTCACTCGAGTCCGTGAACAGGACTGAACGGAGATAATTAGTTAATTAATTTACAGAAATTTAAATCTATAGTACATATATTATGAACATTTGTATATTTATGTATATATATATATATATATATATATATATATATATATATACATATATATATATATATATATATATATATATATACAAAAAGTATATGAATGAACGTATATTTAACTTGGAAAGTTTGAAATATATTTTAACTTCAACAAAAGTGTTACAAAATGTTTTAATGGACTTGGACCAAAATTTATATTTATTTAAATAAAGTATTTAAGTAAGATCAACAATTTCGAAATTATGGTTTATGTATTAAAGGGCATAGAAAGTATTTATAACTTTTTAATAGGTTAAACATATATTTATAAATATGTATAAATGATATTTTCATGCACATAAAGTTAATTAAAGTATTATACAAACTATAAATCAAAAGTTCAACGGCCTTAACTTGGTATGAAAGTTAGCATCGTACAACAAAAAACAGTACTTATTATATATAAAATTTTAAAAACTAAATAGCTATAAATGTATTAAAATATAAAAAAATATTGTGACGAACGAATTACTAATACAACCTATCCAAACTTTCATTTGAGGACATTTTATCGAAGATCAATAATTGTCAAGGAACATACCATACATAAATATTTTTTTAAATGGAGAGTTCTATCAATTACCGAAAAAATAAAATCATAGTCGATATTGACAGTGTGATAGAATTTCAAATATTAGGTGTACAAATTAATTCGGTGCCATTTTAATAGAAAATTAATATTTAGGGAAAAGGTAGAATAAATTTCAATTCTGAAAATATCTTTTATTATTTTGTATAATTGTGTACCATTTGTCGAATAACTGTCGAATCCCTTGTTGGAAATAGATGACAGCTTTAAGTCGATGATGTTATAATACATTTTCGGACCTCTTCCACTGTTTTAGTATTTTTTCCATATTTTAAGCATTACAAAATCTTTCTGCAAAACTAAACAAATGATTCTCGCATTTTTTCAACTGAAATGAGAAAAGTATGGCCTAATATGCTATTTTTCGAACGACATTATGTTCATTACTATTTTGTGAGGTTATACCAACTACTTAGCTAAGATGTATATTTTTTTAAATGCTGAAGCTGGCACTTGAACTGCTAAAACGACGAAAATTTTAATTTAAAACAGAGTTAGGATTGATTGAATTTAAAGGCACCGAATTAATTTGTACAGCTAATAAGTTTGATTACTTCCAAATTCGATATCTGAATTTCAGTTATATAAAACTAAAATTCAATATTTAATCTAAAGTGAAAATAAAATATATGTTTCTGATTGAGACTGATATACTGGAAAGGGTTTATAAAAAAATGAAGGGAATTCAATCTCTAATGAATATTCGACTTTCTTTTAAAAATGAACGAAATCTAGCAAAAAATGATACTGGATTGATGTATGAAAGATTACAAAACAAAACTGAAAAAGTTGATGAAATCTTTCAATTTCTCTTCAAAATATACGAGTTAAAATGCATGGTTATAAGAATTATATATATATATATATATATATATATATATATATATATATATATATATATATATATATATATATATATATATATATGAGTATATAAAAATCGATTAAGAAAATTAAACAGAGACTGTTTTTTTCCCAATAACCCAGACACAGAAAGTATTGCAATAACGTATCAAAATATGAATAACACATTAGTCGCATAGCTCGCAATCGACTCGAATACTGCAGACAGTCGATAAACATCAATTTTAATTAATATAATGCGAACGGAACGCCCTCTAAACAATATAATTTTCGTCTGTATTGGTCTAAAAAGTTCATAATTTAGCATCAGTGTTTCGGCAATAACAGTTCCATGAATATAATGGCTCAAACGAGCGGAGTCGCTTAAAAAAACGACAGCATCAGAAAAAGAAATGGGATTAACTTCCGCAGGCAGACTGGAAGACAACAACACGGCCATAGCTTTTTTATGAAATGTTTTCAGATATTAAGAGTGGTTTTAGTGCAGTCGATAAATGAGCACAAAAGATACAATATTTCTTTAGATGTGTACAGTGCCAGCGGAGCTTATGTGGTCGGGTCATTATTGTTTCAGTGGGAATTTCAGCTCGTTTTGTCTTGAAAATTGATTTGTATCAAGCATACTTTCATGTTTATTTATAAAATCAGAAATATATATAAACATTGTATATGTATATATATATATATATATATATATATAAATCAAAAACTGGATCACAAACATATATTTTATTTTCCATTTAGACTAAATACTGCATTATTTGATATAACTAAAACTCAGATACTGAAATTGAAAAAAAAGTATTTATTTTTAATTCATAAATATCGAGTTTCATAAATTTATTTTCTCAGTAATGGACGAAATCTTATAAAAATACGATCTCAAATCAAATATATACTCTTTAATTCGTTTGTTAAAATTTTTCTGAAAAGTAAAACTGATATATTTATTTCACAATTTTAAAAACAAGAAATCAATCAGGTTTTTGTTTAAATCATGATCATTGAATTTAGTGTAAAAAAAAATTTCTCACTAAAACAGTAAGAAATTTATCTAATTTGTTCTGTATTTGTTATTGTTCAGTCAAAATTCTTATTTAATACTAATTTACAATCAAATTTAATAGAATCCTATATGCTTTTTTTCTAAAAAAAGCAAAGAAATAAAAGCCTATCATGACATGGTTCTAACACTGTCAGAAATTAACTTTTATTAATGGATTATTTTTCCATTCTATAAACTATAATTAATAAATCATTATTGACCATTTTTGAATATTGCTTAATTGAATTTCGATAGTGGTGTTATGTAAAGCTCTGAAGAATAACAGCATTGTCATTAAAATAAAAATCTATTCATTTTTCGAAGTAAAGGATCAATATATGTCATTAAATATTTTGAACTTTTAATGACGGAATTACAAAGTCACTCACAAAGAACCAAAAAATACATCTGAATAATCAACAGGACTGATTTTTGACCGATAATTAAAATTCAGAGATAGATTTGTATAATACTATAAAAAAAAGTTTGTAAACTCTTTATAATCAGTTAATAATGTCGGATTAACTTATCGTATATTTTTTTTTCAAAAAGAGGAATTATAAGTCACAAACCTGAACAAAAAAAATATACCCGCACACAGGAAAATATATATAATTCAATTTAAAAAGGAATTATCTGGGTATCTAATTACAGATTTTTTTAGAAGAAATATATATATATATATATATATATATATATATATATATAATATAAACATTAAGACATTTGGTATGTAATTATTAACGATATTTATATTATTAATAATTAATTATAGAATAGCTAGTTTATGTTTTTATAAAGAATAGTAAATTGTATTCTTGTATAAAGATATTTGCTTTGATAAATCTTATGAAGAGTGTAAAAAAGAATACTAGGTCACCGAAGATACATTGAAACACACGTGAATTTCATTATTAAAGAAAGAACAACGAATATGTGTGTGTATGCAGATATACACGGTTACGAATTCCCGATATGAAACTAAAACGTTCATTAAAAATGATAAATTGTATTACAAAACTTTATTTGTTGTTTATCTGTTTATTAAATTAATTTCTTGGCTGGTTCGGCGGCCATTTTAGAGCCCCGAGCACCGCGTCTCACCGCCACGACGCGCTCTCTTAGGCACTTGTTTATCAGTTTACTAGCATCCATCGTTTCGCTTTATTCATCGCCGCGTTCATTATTCATTTTTAATTACTATTTTTACTTGTTACAGTCTATAAAAGTACGAAATATCATTCGGAGCGTGCGGGGGATGCACGATAAAAAGTTTTTCCGTGTTAAAAAAAGTGTGTGCTTTTTTTAAACGGTTATTGTGGATAATTATAGAGAAAAATTGATTCATTTATCTTTATTTAACTGACACCGTTTGTTATCTGAGTTTTGTCTCTGTTTATTTGTCTTTGTTTCTTTCTTTTAAATAGAAATTTAATTTTTGTCTTATAAGCGGTATTCTTTTTGAAAATTAACCTTCATTTATGATTTAACGAACATAAGTTAATAAAAATATGTATTTTATTCCTGAAACATATTTACAAAAACATATATATATATATATATATACATATATTTTATTTAAAAATTTTATTAAGTATTTAATATTTTTAGTTTTAATGTAACCGAAACTAAAATACTGAGTTGTGAAAAAAAGTATTTATTAAAATTATAGAATTGTTTAAATGTCGAGTTTTGTTCATGAAGTAGTAGAAATCGTCATTAATTCCATATCCGATAAAAGAATTGTACTGGTTAAAGAACTGGAATATTTCTTCATTGGCAATGATCCAAACATGAAAAGAAGTTCAAAATTTTTAAGGGACTTGAGTAATTATTTAATTCAATACAATTAATATATCAATATTCAGGAACTTTATAAGAAGTTGAGTAAATATTTGAAACATTCTTTGATAAAGGATTTTATTAGAACAATTTCCGCCATGCCTTTGGGAAATCAATTAGAGAAGTGAAGAGAAAATTAAAAAAGTGAAGATGATATAGAAGGCCACTTTTTTATTTGTTTGTAATGTATTCTGAATTAGTATGTAAAATATATTCTCTAGTCTCAGAAAAAGTGAATAATTTTCTTAAATTGCAGCTTTTTAAAACCAATCACTTGTTTTTAATATGAGATGTAGATTCGAATTACACGATTTAGATTTACACGGTACTTTTGGACAAACAATCTACCGTGTAAATCAAGGATAAGGTTTATATCATTCATCGATTTATAACGTGTACAACACATTAAATATCTTCGTTTGAAATCTGAACGAACAGGTCATTATTTACAAATTCACAAGTGCACATATACGATAGACTTATTTAAAGAATTGCTAATTTTATAAATTCGAATCACAGAACACCTGACATATATATATATATATATATATATATATATATTCGAGTATATAAATAGGTACATAATCGGAAAATAAAACTGTATATCGAACAACAGCAACGTTTAAGGAATAAATACAATCTTTTTACACGAGTTGCACGAAACGTGAATCCGTGGCATAAAATCTGAACAAGCGGGTCAATTTCTGTCAAAAGAAACACACACGGTTAGAATTTCACTTACCGTATTGAATACAACCACTTCTGTTAACCATAAAGTATACAATGCACGCAAAAAGTATATATATTTTCGTACGTCTTACCGAACAAACAAAAAAAAAGTATATATATATATATATATATATATATATATATATATATATATATATATATACTTTTATAATAGAAACGCATACAAACACACGAATACATTCCGGGGTTGTTGCATGGAAACACAATAAAGTGCTTATTCTATTTCGACGTTTTTACGTTTTAATTCCACACAACGAGACTCGTTACTAAGTCCATTGCGGCGGATTGTTGTTTACGGAAAATTCAGTAGTTATATGCAGGAACGTACTTTTAGAATATATGTTTTGATTAAGAAAAATCAGATTGTCGACTTATATAAAGTTTCTTGTTACTTCAAATGATTTCAATTGGAAAATATGTATTTACTGTGTATGAATTATGATTTTTCAAATATTAGGAACAAAAATAATATATCAGAAATAAATTCAATACTAATTTCAAAGAAAACATGAACTTTACTTGCTGCATTGAAATGAATAGGAATTAAATATTTTTATAGATTTTTAGTCTAAAAAAAGTTACTAATCGTTAAGATTATTTCAGAAGATTGGAAGAATACCCATTTATTAGACATACTTATAAATATTTTCTGAATAGACTGATATAGACTGAAACTCATGTACCTTAGTCATCAATCTATTAAATTTACATATAAATATCTTTTTTTATTAATCTTTATACTTTATTCTGTGCTTTTGATATTATTTCAAAAAAAAAGTTTTGATAAATATTTTGTGACAGGAAGAGAGGCGATTCATAAAAATTCAACCCATTTAGATAATTAGGGGATTATAAACGGTAACTTTTATTGGAACTTGAAAAGTGATCAAATTGAATATTGACTGGAACTGGAATGAAATAGATTATTAAAAAAAAATGGTATTTCTATATGTCTCTTATAGATAAATACAAAAAGCTGATAAGAAAAAAAACAATTATAAAGTCGAAGCAACGTTCAGTAACTTTTAAAAACATTATTTAATATAATTTTGCATTAACATTTCAAATTTGAGAATCCAGACTGTAGTTTTGATTCAAAATCAAATAAATCCGTAGAAAAGTTCCGACCCGTGTACGTCTGATGACTACAATAATAAAATCTAATGTGACATCTAGTACTTTTACTACAGTGGTAAATTAAAACTTTGTCGGTTCGAATTTTAACACTCGAGCAGATAATTTATTCTAAATGCGGTCCATTCACATCAGACTAGTATTCGAAAACAAGAACCGACGAAAATAAAACCGCGCGGAATGGAAATAACGCAGGACAGGCGTGCGACACGGGCTGAAGCGATGGAACGGGCGCCGAGTCGCTAAAAGTTTGCGACTCACTTCTGCGGTTATCCTGAACGCGCACGTCATCAACGAGAGCACGTACTGTGGGAAATCTCTTGATGATTTTCGACTGCGAAAATAGTTTTTTTTTTCTTTCCCGTCATAACTGTCGGGGTTTTATTAAAACACAATTTTGTTTTTGTAACGAAAAGTCCCGTTCTTTTATTTCTTCACCTCCACTTTCTCGGTTTATAGTCGACCGGTTTTGACTCTCGTCGCACGATAACCGATCAGAAGCGAATGAACTTTTACCTTTTTTTTAATAGACAAAATCAAATTATTCTCATATTAATCGAATTCTGGAAAAGCAAGTTTGAAATTTTACTTGGAAAATTATTAATATAAAATAAATAAGTAATATCTAATCAAGTCTACATACTTGTACCGAAAATAATAAAATATGCCAATAAAATAGTATCTGAAAAAATCTATACATTATAAACAAATATTTTTTAATCCTATTTACTTTGTATCATTTTTTATATATTTAAATAATTAAAAACGGAAATTTGTAATTAAATCTAAAGTTTAGTTTCTAATAAAACATTTTTTTATAAATAATCATCTTTGTTAAAGAAAATATTTTTTTCATCTATCACAATAACAAAAATTAATAAATTTCCAACACTCTTCATAGAATTAACTACCATTTAAGTCAAACTATTTTTTTAATAATATTTAAACGTCTACAACTGGAATGTGAAAAGTATCTAATGTCTAATCTGCTGCTTTTAGAACGCCATCGTATTCATTACTATCTTGGGAGGTTACGCCGACTGTTTGGCTAAGATATATAGCATTTTTAAATGTTAAATCTAGCACTTGAAAATTCTATAACGATGAGAAACTATTTTAATTTAAAACAGAGTTATGATTGATTCAATCTAAGGACACAGAATTAATGTTTACACCTAATATATATTTATGATAAATACTAGTTGAAGTAACGAAACTCATATATTTATTATTTATGATCACACTTTAAAATAACAGACATTCTTGAGATTTGTATGACTTTTGTTCAGTTGAGTTTTGTTTTATTATTACATATAAATCTCCTACTTTGCAGTGGAGGATTTTGATTAAAGTGTGTAATATATATATATATATATATATATATATATATATATATATATATATATATATATATGTAAAATTAAATAATATAATCAGTTCAACGCGTAGCAAGTGGAGTTGAGACAGTACGGAGGTAAATCACGCGTAAACAAACGATAATGGGTGCAATGTGTTCGTTGTCTGGCTCGTACAGGCCCAGTCGAGATTTGTCCCGTTTATATAACTCGTGCAGAATGTTATTCAACGGCTGAAAAAAAAACAACACCTCTCGACGAGCGTCTACAGTGCGCAGATAAACGAAGAAACGGTTCGCAAAGTTAATCTTTCGAAAATGTAACTGATTGATGATGTCATTTCTCAACGAAAGATTCCCATTCGTTCGCATCAAAAAATGTGTTATAAATTTTATTTACTTTTATAATAAAATATTGATATACTTCGGCGGCTCGGAAAATTGCTACAGGGAAATTGTTTCCCATGAACATGTGCAGTGCGTTTTTTTTTGTTCTTCGTTCGCGGTGTTGTCTGAAATAAATTATCCGTGAATAATAGGTATTTTTTTTTGTTGCCGTTGATGTGATTGATTCGCACGTATGTATGTGAGTACGTTTTTTTTTATTCGGGTATAACATTTACATTTTTCCATTTTGAATGAAGCGAGTATAATTAATTTACATTTCGAATCGGATCATTGACTTATTATACGATTCGAATATTTTATATCCCGTTCATTTAATCCATTCAGCCATAATTAAATTCATTGAATTCGGTCGAAGGAGTGTAACGGGACGAAAACCGAACAGATATCGTTATATAAGCGATAAAGATATTAGATTGTCCAAGGTGGATGATTTTATAACGATTTCTCGTAATTTCTAGAACACATGGATGTGACTTTACTATTTATTCGATATGAGTTCAATCCATTGTTTATTGAACACCATTTCAGATGAATAAATGGTATGAATCGGAAGAACTAACAGGAGACAATTTAAAACATTATTCAGTCAATAAATTCAATTCTTTTCAATAACTAAGAAGATACGAGCAATAAAACAGGTATTTCATAACTACATGTATTTAATTTAATATTTTTATTATCTCGAATCTACTATGAAAAGGTATAAGTAAAGTTAATTATGAAAAAGAGACAAAACCATGGAAAATATTTTTTTTGTAAATGAAAAATAGTGTTGTAAAAATATTTTCAACCAGTAGCATATTTTAAATATTTCATAATAATCGATATTTTTATAACTGTGCTATTCTTGCTTAAAATGAAAATCAACTGTTAACAAAAATGTTTCATTTTACAAATTTTTAAAAAAGTTCAATCAGTTGTTAATATCTTTGATGAAAAATTGTATGTTTCGTTAAAATTCTACGATAAATACATGGAATTCTAGTACATCAAGCCTGTTAAATTCAAAATTTCGTTAGATTTCCAAATATAATCATGTTGTAATTGAATTAATTCCATTTGTATGATGTCGACTGCTTTTAACAAATACAAACTGTGAATTAAATACAGAAAAAAATTTAGAAAGCTTTTTCAAAATCAACGAACCTTTGTTCAAAGTTCGTTATGCAAACTTTCTGTTTTTGATACATAATTTATAAAAGTTCATTCAGGATTTAATTAGTGAAATTCAGTGTAGCAATGGAAGTGCACTGAATTGATGATTTTTAATTAATATTTTTTTACATGAAAAATAAGGGCATTTAAGAATTTTATGGTACAGAAAAATATACTCTCAAAAGAGACTGAGTGAGTGATAGATAACTGGAAGTAATATTTCATTTTTAATATAAGATTTTTTCAAAATAAATATTATTTTTCTTGAATTGTGAACTTAAATAATTTGTTCCCACTACTTTTCATATTAAAAACGTTTATGTAAGTATAGAAAATATTTTTAAAAATTAAACGTATTGAAATTACAAAATCAATTCTAATTTCATTAAAAATTACTTGAAAATTGAACAGTAAAAAATCATTTTGTTTTGAAAATTTGCACACATTTACAAATAATTCATTTTTATCAACTTCAAATATTTGATTTTAATCAATGGTTAATAATAAGGTATTATCAGAATTTAGTCCGAAATGAAATTGTAAGAAATGAAACAAGTAATTTCATTTGATTTTTGTAAATAATAATGTAAGGTAATTACCGAATTGACGATTTTTAAACACATTGCGATAAGATAATATTTCTTTTAATAAAAAATAAATAAACAGGAGAAATTCAAAGCAAATATAGACACGTCATCCTCAATTGGCAATTATCAGCCGCTTGTCTAAAGTCAAAAGACGTGAAATACGTAGATAATTACATCGTCAATATTTAAACAGGAGAAAAAGAGAAGTCACCGTCCCTACCGAATCGTCCCGCTGTTTAAATTAATATGACGACGAAATTATTAATTTAAAAAGTCGACTTTGAGATACGCAAAAACTGAAGAAGACGTGACACAGAAAGACGGTTTTATACGATGGATGCACCGTGACGATTTATTGTTATTAGCATCAAAGAAGAATTTTTGCCTTACAGCGACTACCTACCTCTTTCAGTTAAGGATATGTCAGTGTCACTTACAAGTTAAAAGATTTTTTTTTGTTAAATAGTCAAAGGAGGCAACGTTTTCTATACAGTGTCAAAAATGCAAACATTAGAATGCTTCAGGTACTGGCACAACCGTAAAAGCTATTTGCTTTACATATTCTTAAAGACAGAGTTCAACAATTTGTACCGGATACAACGTGGATGGTTTAATATAAGTTACATAACTGCAATGTTTTTTACTGACATGTTCTGCTTTGTTTTCAGAATATATGACGTTTCAACTGCACTTTCTCAACAGTTCTAAATATATTTTACCTCTTTTATACACAAGTACATATATATATATATATATATATATATATATATAATTATCATATATATCTATTTAATATTTAGAATGCAGAAATATCAAAAAGAAACTCTGAAAATGTAATCGGGTGTTTGTCAAGTGAAATGTACACGGATCAATACGTATTATCTATTCTCGAAACAGCGGCTACTCAGTTAAGGCATCCAGTTCAAACACTTCACTTGTCACAAAGGAACCAAAGAGAAGATGTTTGCTGAGAATCTCAGACGAACATCAAGAGAATTGAGTGGATAAGGGCAGAGATACATACCTGCGATACGATCGAAACGTGTGAAGAGACTGGTGAAATGGCAATTGGCAGGTCAGATCGTGACAGGAATTATTAACAGACAGACAAAAGAGATGCTTGAGATGATTACAGAAGACTGAAATTGATCGATACGACGGTTTTGTGTTAATTGATTCGGGACGATTTTGGGAACTCAGCTGCTATCAAAAGCAATTTAAATTTTAATACATTTATATATATATATATATATATATATATATATATATATATATATATATATATAATCTAATGTAACATTTCGCAAAGATCTAATTTATACAATCAGCAATAAAATCAATTTATAAATCAAGAAAAACACACTGATTTTCTTACATAAGAGAAATCTAACTAGTATTCCATACATTTTCTAATTTTTATCCAGTTTCCAATATTTCGATTATTAAACGTTCGTATTTGGTCGAGATAACACAACTAGTATGAAAAAAGTTATGTTCCACCAAAGATAAAATTGCTTCTGTCAGGAAGAATAATCAGTTTATTTATTCTCGATGAAAATATCTTGCTATTTTTGAATTTATATTTTTTTTGTAATAAAAGAATAATCATTTAGATGAAATATAACTACTAACGAGGAATCATTTATGTAATACTATATTCTCAATCTTTATACTGCCTTTCATTTGAAAATTTGTATAAAACCGTTTTAGAACAAGAAAAAGTGAATATGTATGACCTTAGTTGTTGATTTCACTCTTAAAACCCAAAATAACAAACGAATATATATATATATATATATATATATATATATATATATATATATATATATATATATATATATGTATGTATATAAACCCAATATATTTGGAACTGAAACACGTTTACAATTTTAATAAATTTAAAATAATTAACAATTAAAAAATGTGATTTTATAAACAAAAGTCTCATTAGATTGTTATTAGTTAAAACCGGAAAAATTCTGATATATATATATATATATATATATATATATATATATTTGCAATTAAAAATTTTCAATCTATAAAAATTACTTCTTACTACTATGGCAAGTACTTGCCCAGTTTTATTGACTAACGTGTCATTTAATAATAAAAATAATTTATTTTTCTTGAAACTAGACTCACTTCTATAAATTAATTTTCACCTTACACAAACTAAAAAAAATGTCTATATTAAAATCATTGATATTTAGAATCTTCTTTGATCAAATTATTGAACATTTCAATAAAAAACATATTTTTTAGTGATTTATCATGCTCTAAACTATAATTTGTCAAAATGATTTTATCCACCATACTTATTTAACTATAATAAGACTTTAATTGTAGAAGTTTTTATTAAGAATTAAATCCTAGTCTAAATCAATAAATTACACTATTGAACTAGTAAATTATATATATATATATATATATATATATATATATATATTAAAACTGTTATATATATATATTGAAAGAAATACAAGAAAATTACACTTAAACTTGCAAACCATAAACACAAATAAATATGTCAGTGTAAGGAGATTGTCAAGTTATGATATGAAGATATATTCATTCGTTTATATTACAACTTTGTTATTAAAACCCTCTTGCTTAATAACGTTAACGAATGTGTGTATGTATATATATATATATATATATATATATATATATATATATAAAGACATATACGCAATCATCGTTTATTCGATGAAAGTATGATACAAAATTGCTTCGAGAAAGAAAATTAAACGTACACAAAGTAAAAAAAAATTACAAAGAGGAAATAAAGAAAGATGAAAAAGAAATATTTCATATATATATATATATATATATACATACATACATATATATATATATATATATATATATATATATATATATAAATAAAGGAGCACGTCGTCTACTTGACACCGTCGAAAATAGTCGACTTCACAATTTTCTACTTATCTTAAATTAAAAATCAGCCACGCTTACGGTAGACAGTGTAAGTCGCGAAACACTTTACACAAAATAAAATAATCAGATATGAATAAATAATAGTCGTCAACGAGGCTATTGCTTTCATCTTTGTTTAATATTAAAATTACTTTCATTTTCTCGTTTCGTTCATTATAATGGCTTTTGTTGGATACAAAACACGTGTTTTCATTCACACAGATATTATTATGTTTATATACACATTATATATGTATATATATAATATATAATAAATTATAAACATTAAATTTTATACTCCATAAGCTTAATATTATTTTTAAGAACAACGTGTTACGAATACTTGAAAAGGATCATTTTTTATTAAGGAACAAAAAACATTAAACAAGGTATGGAATTAAATTGAGAAAAATTGTAATTTTATTCACATTTGGTTTTCCGTTTTGATGATAATTATATTTTATATATTTATAAAAATAATATTTATAGAATGTTATTTAAATAGTAATTGTTAACATTTCGAATTTTAGTTCTGTACAGTTTATTTAAAAATATGTATCTATTTTGATAAAAAAAAAACTTTAGGATTGTGTTTTAGTGTCTAAAACATTTTTTTCATTTATTATTTTGATTTTTGTATAATGGTACAAGTTCTATATCTTCAAGTTCGATTTAAAATTCTTAAATAAAGTATAAAGGAAAGTAAATATAATCATAAATTATTTTTCCTAATATTTTTTTTAAATTGTGGTTAAATTCTCTTTGGTGCAAAATGTTATTCCTTCATAAATCAGAAAAAAATTCAAATTAAAAAAATTCAAACATTAATTAATTTGCCTTTGGATGGTTGAATATTCATATCTAGATGACAGTTTCATCTTCTTCAGAGAACTAACTACTTCTCATTATTATATAGAGAGAGAGAGAGAGAGAAAGAGGATACAAATTATTTAGATGAATTTTTCATTATGAAAAAAACAGGGAAAGTAGATATAGCCACAAACTATTTTTTCCAATATATATTTTTTGATATTCTGATTAAATTTACTCATAAATGAATTTATAATTTCTTCACAAATTAAAATAAATATTTTCAATACCTGTTTTTTATTATTTGGATTGTAGCTTAGTCTTAATTCCCAAGGAATAATGGTACAGAAAAATCTGTAAAGTATAAACTGAAGAATGTCGAAGAAATGAATGATTTTAAAATCCAAGATTTAAGTTTGTTTCAGCTTCGTATGCTTCTTTGAAAAATAGAATGTTTTTTTCTGGATATTTTCTATTCTAATTTTGTATTTATGATTATTCTTACCAATGAAAATTGAGAAAATAATCTGACCAATTTCCTTACAAGTATTTATTAATAAAGTAATAAACGAATATTGAGAGATGTTGGTTATTTATAAATTAAGGACATTAGACAACTGAGGTAGTTAGCACCCAAACATTGATACGAAATTAATACACATCGTTTATATACTTCATCATCCCTTAATCCGAATGCAAATTTCTGAGAACGATAGTATGACCAAGATATTTAAAATATTTATTTTTTCAGATACAGTTAAAATATACTTATGAAAGTAGCTGATCAGTTAAATAGAAAGGAAAAAGAAATAAAGAATCAAGATTTTTTAAAAATACATCTTTGTCAATTTAGAAATCAAAATAAGAAAATAAAAACAGGTGTGTTAGATATTAGATGAATCTCAAGAAGAACTCAATATATTAATACTAAAGAAATGATAATGAAGGAAAATAAGTACACAGTTACTAGGCAGAATTAATTTAAGAACAAACAGAACAGTCATCTGGAAGTAAAATGAGTACATAATTGTATGAATAAAAAAATCTTTCATCTTCACTTGAATGAGAATAAAAAACTGTATTTTTAGAACTTTTTTTAACAACAATTTACAGTCAATACTTCAGATGTGATATTGTAAAATTGAAATATAAATATGAATAGTAGTTCAATTTCATCATCAAGTTTTAATATAATAAAAACTCCTTTTAAATATGAAATATGGTAAACTTTCCATTCAAAAAAGTTCATTAACATCATCTCCGTATCACGAGTTCGTAGAACTAATTAATATCGTTCTTAAAAAGTACTAATCACTGGAACTGAACTCGTATATTGAAATGAGCACATGCGCTCGCTTTTCTCGTATCTGATAGACATAACGCAGCCAGCAGGATAGTGAAAGACCCGGGCGTCGGACGATCACACAAAGTTTGTTACATTAACGTCCGGAAAAGTGGCGCTTTCCGGCGCACCGGATTCGTCCGGTCTGCTCGCGTATATTCTACACTGATGGCCAGTCAGTTTTATTAAACCTGTCAAAATATTTTATACACGGGTATAATGAACTCGTGATACGTTTAAATCTACGTCCGGGGATTGATGTCACTTCATATTATCAATCTGTGATGTTTCGCGTTGAATATTCTACTTGAAATGTATTTACAGAATACTGTTTATTGAATTTATAAATGGGTCGGTTTGAAATTATAACACGTTTCAGATGTATACAGCGTCTATTATAATTATAGAATATCGATATGTTTGTTCATGCATGAAAAGGTTAGGGGAAAGATACACGCTTTCATATAAATATTAAAAGAGCTTATTAGGATTATTATGTAAATGTGTAGCACTAAAACAAACGAGTATATTTTATGAAAATGTTCCTAACTCAATCATTTTATCTCATCAAGTAAACAATACATTTCTAATAACTGTGCAAAACTGACAATTAGGCAATTTTAACTAAAAATATAAAAATACTCATATTTCGAATCGAAATGATTTTTTAAATTTTCAATATAAGTAGCTGAAATTTCAATGATTGATTTCGTAAGTATTTCTCTCGATATTTAAGAAAAGTGGTGTTTCTTAATGAATTATTATTTTATTTTTTACTACATATATATATATATATATATATATATATATATATATATATATATATATGTATTCAGAACTTATCTTTAATAAGTCAAAGAAAAAGATATCAAGATAAACAACACATCTAAAAGTTTCAAACTACATATATCTTGTTCCACAAATATCTAGAGACGAAAAACTAGAGACTAGTAATTTGGTAGGATGTATTGAAGTCGCCGACTTTCATCTACTCTTCAGTCAAAGAAAATTGATGATATACATACATACATACATATATTTATTTATTTATATATATATATATATATGTATATACATATGTGTGTGCATGTATGGATTTAAGAAGAAGTCTGTTAAATATAAGGTTTTACTTTACGTATTCGGTTAAAGAACTCTAACATCCAGACATGTTTCTCTTTCTCCCTCTCCTTATCTATACATTTATATATATATATATATATATATATATATATATATACATTTATATATATATATGTATGTATGTATTTCACATATTTGTTAAATATATATAAAGAAAGATGCTAGATTTTTAAAAGATTTTACTCTACGTACTCGTTTCAAAAATTCAAACACTCAGACTATTTTTCAAAGACTCTTGTCTATTTCTTTCTCTCTGTCTCCCCCCTCTCTCTCTATATATATACATATATATAAAATATACAACGATGTAAATTTTCAAAGATTCAAATTAATACATAGATTTTCTTAAATTTAAGAATTATTTCCTACATTTCGACAGATTGAAGACAGTACTTTAATAGGAACCATGAAATCGAAGTATGAATGCAAAGCAAAATGTTTCTATGAAAATATGATTCTTTTATAGTACAAATATAAAAAAAAATTAAAAAATAAAAGGAAATACGATCATAGAAAAAAATGCAAAAATACGAAACAACATTGAAGAGAAATATTTTTAATACTGATTAAATTACTTATTATCACTCCACAAACTGTAACGAATTCTTATGATTATACTCTTTTAAAATATTATATTATAATTTTTATTATTTTTTTATAGATTTCAGCATTTATTCTATCCTTCTGTAAGACAAACAGGAATATTATATTAGTATTGTAAAAATAAATGTATGCCTCTTACAAATCTCTTGCAAAACACACATTAAAAAATAATATTTTTATGGCCAGCTTTTAATTATTATGAAATGATTATATATATATATATATATATATATATATATATATATATATAATCACTATATATGTGTGTCCCTATATAAAAGAACAAAACAACAATGAAATAGGAAAGTTAGTTCCCTTAATATGTTATATTTTCTGACGTTTCATTATAAAATTTATTTCGTCTTGTTATATCTCAATTTTGTATAAAATTTAATATTCATACGCATAAATAATATTGTTTATTCGAAAGAAGATTTCAAATTAAAATAATAAACATATTATACTAATTTATTTCATTTATATGGATATATATATATATATATATATATATATATATATATATAAATATTATATATATAAATGAATTCATAGATATATTTTCATTTCCAATTCTAATTACGTTTATCATCGACATTAATAAGTGTATAAATAATAAATAAATTGTGATTCTATTTATTGATATACGGAATTCTCTTTGTATTTTAAATAAAAAAAAGCTATTGTATGTGTTTTTTTTTGTAAAAATCGAAACCTATTTTTTATTGAATGCTTTTTTAAACAAATCGACGTCCATGTTTAGTCAAAGTGAATTGATAAACTGTAAATGAATACGGTGGAATTGCTCAAATATTACATTGAGTATTAATGTGATTGATTAGTTCTGAATTTTTCATTAATTAATTTACGTTTGAACGGATGTCGTTTCATATATGTTTTGTCTCTATAAAACTTCATTAGTGCATTGATGACATTTTGCAAATCAATCGAGTTTAAATTAATTTTTACAATACCTATTAAACGGTTTTGATAAATGAGTTTTGATGATGTATGAGCTATTTGTGTATTTTCAGTTTTTGAAATACGATTGTTTTTAAGCAACATATATATATATATATATATATATATATATATATATATATATATATATATAATTTGAAATAAAAATAACGGTTTTATATTCAATACGTATAAATTAATTTATTATAAAAATATTGTAGTTAAATAAAATATAAAATTAATGCTTTTGAATTTAAACTCTAATTTATTACTTTATTTCTTTAATATTAGAAATCATAATAAATTTCTTTTATTTAGAACTATAATAATATTTTTTTACTCATTTATTTATTTCTCTAATAATAGGAAATTTAATAAAAAAATATTAAAGTAATAAGATATTAATTAATTTATAAAACATTAATTTTTCTGAAAAGCTATAAACATTAAATTGATTTTTCAGAAAGTAAATGCCAATCAAGTAATGTAATAACTCCGTAATATTTCTGAATGATTCGATTAAAAAGAATTTCAATTTTTAATCATACATTCATCAATTTTAAGTAATTAAAATGCGAAAGATAGATTATATATTTTTCCAAACAACATACAAATAAACGTTTGTTCATAACGTAAAGAGATTATTTTGTTACTATAAAGCAAATATCTTAAAAATGTCATAATATATCTTAAGAAATTCTTAATAACAAAATAAAAGAAAAATATTCCAGTAAATTTCTTAATAGATATTTTACACTGACAATACAATGATTTATTAAATGGCTTCTAAAGCCATAAGAAAGTATATCTTTTGATTTTTTTTTTGAGATTATTTGAAGACAGATATTTGTTATCATCTTAAGTAATTGGAAGAATATATATATATATATATATATATGTATATAACAATTTATGTACATAAAAAATATTTAAGAATATCACAATAGAAACACAATTATACATATTTTATTACTGTAAAATTTGGAAGTAAAAAATATATTTTAGAGAATATTTTGAAAATAAAGTACTTACTAACTGACTATTATATAAACTTGATATTTTTTTTTGTACAATAAGACAAATTTCAGTACAGTAAATTGACTTTTATAGTCAGAACTTGACTGTAAATGATTAGAAGTTGTCGTTCTTTCGATCGATTGGTATTTTGATTATTTTGAAAGTGCTCACTGCAAAATTGAAAAATGAAAACCTATAAATCAATCGGGACTAGATTAATTGAACCATAATAAAATATCTTGTAATCTGTTCGACATCCGGTGATTTTGATAAATGAGCCTCATACGTCATGAGTTTAAAAAGCATTACGACGTTTATGTTCACATATACACACAAACGTATATATATATATATATATATATATATATATATATATGTGTGTGTGTGTGTGTGTGTAAATACATAATATGATTCAGTTTTCCGTTTGAAAAATTATAAAAAAAATATTCTATAAAAATCACATATTTTTTACTGAATATAAAAAAAAAATCTTTATATTTAAAATGATTTAAAAAAAAGATTGTTGTATTTAAATCAACTTGAAATCGAATAAAAAAGCTATTGTCTTCATATAAACATTATTTATCGATATTTAAAACTATACTGTTTGAATACCTCCCAGAAAGTTTATATTTCATCACCTTATTTTTTATATATAATATATATATATATATATATATTCATATATCAAAAATAATAATAAATTAATTTCGACGTATAACATCGATAATTAATCACACACTGATGCTGACGAATAATAATAAAAAGCATGAAAAAGAAAACGAGATAGGAAGTGATGAAAGTTACAAAGATCACAATGTGTTGCTATTTTTCCATTTTCGTTTTATTAAACTTTACGTCTTGACGTTTTAATTTGATTTTATTGGTATTAAAAGTGTCGTCATATATTTTATAACGCAAACATCAACACTACAACATAATAAGATTTGAACCAACGACACCGCAACAGATATATATATATATATATATATATATATATATGGGAATTTTGACGTTGTGCGTTTATGGTTTAGTTCTTATATTATGTGCTGTAATTTGAGGTATTTGTCGAGAGGATGACTACGTTGTCGACGAATTTTAGATGGCTTACATAATTTCCGTTGATTCTAATTCCTTCTTGTTTCCACTAATACTGTTGCGTATAATTTCAGTAAGATTGTATCCTCTTGACACATAAATTATGTACGCATTTATATATATATATATATATATATATATATATAATCAAAATATAGTTAACATTTGTCTTCATTATAAATAATAATAACATGTGCAATATTGTTACATTCGAATAACTGACTTTCAAGAGATAACTTGTTTAAAATTCAAATATTGAAAAAATATAGACAAGTGATGTTCAACGAATAATAATTTAGAAAATTTTTTTTTAGATACGGCGATTAAAATATATAATAGATTTTTAGATCCATTAATCACACTGATTATTTTAGTATTTTTTTATATGATCAGTTGTGTTCTATTCCATTTCTTCTAGCATTGGTGTCAATTTTCGTTTCTATCTTCAGATAAATTTTATACATCAATCTTAACTCAGTTGGGTTTAAAATCTATCAGATAAGGAAATTCGAAGCAAATAGTAGAAAAAATGAACTTATTTATTTACCATTCACACAAATGAATTCTTTTTTCATTATACAAACTACAAACAATTTTTCTGATCAAAAATGTTCAATGAATCGTTTTTTTTTATTATCACTAATGAATATTCCTATTGCACTTCCATAATTTTCAAAACACTATTGTCTAGAAAAATGTGGATATAGATTTTTAGTTTTAGATTTTGCTGTATCATGGCTATCTGAAAATTTTGTAATCGAGATTGAAATGTTTATAGGGTGTAATTAATAATGATTAGTTCAACATTTTGTTTATAAAAAATATAGTTTGTGCATAAAAAAGAATTGAATTGCGAATGTTCCAAGTAACAATTATTTCATAAAATAATAATAATATCAATTTAGTTTTGCGATAATCTCTGTAAAGTTTTACAAACATTAGTCGCTTACATGAAATCTTTAACTATATGTTTTCATGTGATTTTTTTTATATTTTAAATAGAGAATTTTCGATAACAACGCTCTGATGATGATGGTGTTATCATCAAAATATGAATAATTGACAATCGAAAATATGAGTAATAATTTATTGAATATTAATATGGTTTGTGGGACAAAACAAGCATTAATTTGTGAAACAATTAATTTCTTCACTAAAAACTGACTTTTGATTAAAAATTATGTATATAAATTTATAAGAATTTTATATTTAGAATTAAATATATTATATTACAGTTAAATTTATTTAATATGTGTACGAATACATCTCACATTTTATTTACTCATTGTACAGAAACAACTAATAAATTTCCACCAAACATATTCAACATTCACAATTTTCAGATCACAATTCTATCCAATTTTCGGCCACCCTTTTATTTTCCAACCACTTTCTCCTTTGTAATAAGTTTCATATTCTTCAGGTTAAGATTTAAAAAGTTTTCTTTTCACATTTCTAATACAAAGGAATGTAGGGTACAAACATGTTTTACAATCAATATTATACGACAACTAACTACTTGTGTATGCAGCTATGTGTAGGTCTAATATATTTATTATAAGTTTTCTCAGAAAAAAAATACACATATCTTGCCTATATATATATATATATATATATATATATTGAATAAAATTGTATCTAAAATAGATTCATGCTTGTGTCTGCATTGAAATTTAATTTAACTTATCAAATGCACAAAAATAAAGTTCTATATATTTGTATTCACACTTTGTATAACGACACGTTGAAACGTGGTAGTTTGTTTCATTATATATATATATATATATATATATATATATATATATATATATATATATATACATATATTCGTGTATATATAGTTGTATTGATAGATAGATTAGTGAATGTATGGTCTAACCATCTATCCATCTGTCTGTGTATCAGTACGTAAACTATGCTGCTTATTTTCAATATAAGTCGAAATTGGCAACAGTCTGTCTCTAAAACACTTTGACGTCAGCTACAAAATACAAACAAGACTCGGTGAAGACACACACGGGAGCTCGTTATAAATGACTAGTGACTGACTGACTCTGTCGGAGTACAGAGTTCAACTCCCGACACGTGAACTTCTCGCACTCAGCCCGTCAATTTATCTCGCGTCACATGCCATCTGAATTTTACACACATACACACACACACAAAGCATAACGAGACACACACGCCACTGTGTGACGACACGTCGCGTCTTTACGTCTCCGATGGATGGATGGATAGATGGATTGATAGAAGGGTGCATGATCGATAAAAGGGTGATAGTAGAGAGAATGGCTTTAGATTTCAATGTTGCTTTATAAGCGAGATGATAGAGACACACGCGCACAGACAAATACTAGTCGGAATCTATTCAGTCACACACACACACACACATATGTATGTATGTATGTATATATATATATATATATATATATAACAGTATGTGTAAGGGATTGAACAGATTTATCTAAACAGGATGATATTAAGTGCATCTTATGTGACATATTTTGTTTTGTTGACTTTGTAAAAAAGGTCTAATCAGAATGTTTTGAAATGATAGTATGTTTACTCTAGATAATCAATATATATATATATATATATATATATATTTCTATACGTGGAATAATTTTCTAAGATTATGCATATTTAATGCACTTTAATGAGTGAAAACGTATAAAACCCATATAAACAAATTTCTCATTCGTTTGATAATAAATTTTCATTTATCTCGTATGTCCCTTGTTAAGTACAAAGTTTTCTTTACATACTACTGCTATATTAAACAAAACATACTGTTACCACAGCACACAACACAACTTCATTTCCTACCCTTTCAAAACAAAACCCTACTATATATAAAATGAATGATTCGGTGACTTTGTGGAGGGAGTCGGTGTACAGAGCGGGGATTGAATCAGACACCGACACCTACTATCCTCGAATAAGTCAAACCACACTTTATATACAAACACAAGTAAAATATAATCTAATTCAATTATAAACCTCAATTAATCGGCGTCACTCAATGGTTAACACCAAGCTGAAAATGTAACGGTCAAACGCGAGAAAACAAACATAGCTCATTTAACTGCCTACTCTGCTTCGTAGGTTAGGATTATAGAGAACAGTCTGGACCAGAGAACAATCGAGCGTCTAATAACAAGTTCGGGTATGACGTTCGTCTTCTCGGGAGTGTTTTAATTAACATGCGGTTGTTTTTTTTTCTCTTTTTTGTTTTATTTACTTTTTTTATACAGGAGATACCGTTACGAATCACATACATATTTGTTTTTAAACGTATGATTCATATCAACACTCTGTTTGTTTTGATTTACGAATTTAACAATTATATACATTGAGATTTAAAAAATCGTTGTTTCATATAATTTTGTCATTCGCTTTCTCTCTCTCTACTATATATATATATATATATATATATATATATATATATATATATATATGTATATATAATACCAATCAATAAATTAATATGTGTTTAATATACAGGCATTGTTTTCTAAAATTATTTATTTACACAGATGAATTGTAATGAAATTTTTAATCAAACTGCATTTTTAATATCAGCTAACAAAGATTTTATAGGAGTTGAGAATCTAAAAAATTCAAATCAATGATCAGTAGAAGCATGGTATATTTTATTTGTTTTTGTGGAGTTAAAACAGAAATAAAAATCAGAACAATTAAAAGGTTTTATAAGATGGATGACTTAAATGTAAAAACTACTTATAGGTGATTTCAGAAATTCGGAAGTAAATCTAGTAGTGAAAAGGATTTAGCTCTGTTAGGATCGTTCTATTTAGTTCGAAAATAACTGTCTAACAAACGTTGGGGATATGAAAATAGAAATAGTGAATAATTGGTTTACATAAAAATGCAATACTTTTAGAAATGTATTTCGTCAATTATAAATACTAGGAAGGTATCCAACCACATATGAATTTCTGATAAACTATAGAATTTATTAACAAATTGAAAAGTGGTTCAAGAAGAGTAAAGCTTAAATGTTGGAAATAGTTATAGCAAATAAATAAGTAGTGATTTGGCACGATAGACTCTTAGAATAATACAATAACAAGAGTATAGATATAAAAACAGATAATTATTATTTTAACTTCTTGGGTTTTTACTATATATTCACTGAAGATAAAGTAACCACATCATAAGATGTTTACTTTATCTTGATGTTACATGACAGAACCAATTAAAAAATAAGACAGTTAAACCAATTTCTCAAATGAATTATCTCAACACAAACACCATAAAAACTTTGATCAAAAATGTTCAATAAATGATTATTTATCTGATTTATTTATAGATTGTAGAATGAAAGAATAATTAATTTGTGAAAATTAAATTAGACAATGTTCCAGAACTATATTGAAGCCTAAAAATCAATATCAAAGAGGATGCTAGATATAGAAATGGAATGATCTTGTTTGCTTGATATTTTTCAAAATGAAATTCATAAAATATTTTATTCATACATTTGTTAAAAATACACCTGAACTTATTAATTGATTTGATATATTTTTGTATTAAAACATATTTTAATATTTCAAATTATTTATCTAGGATTACAAATTTACTTCTTTAAAATTGAATGTTTTGAAATATATATTTCTGTTTTGAAATGTTGTTTCAATTCAGAAAGAAATTTATAATTATATATATATATATATATATATGTATGTATATATCAGTTTATATATGATTATACAATGTATTTAGTAGAGATATAAAACTCAAAATTTGTTTTCATTCCACATAAACGATTGTTAAATTAAACCGTTATTGAAGATGAAACTTCGACTAGATTGAATAATGTGAGCAATAAAATTAAAAAGCAATAGCAATGAATTACGATTTAATTCAGAAACGTTCGTGAGTTCCGTTCTTCGTATTAATTAGCGAAAAATATAAGAACATAATTGATTTAAGAGCCGTACCAAAGTATTATCAATTAAATAAAATTTGTATCGACTTACAAAATTCCGTAAACTAGAGTTATGTTCTCGGTTGAATGTTACTGTAAATATATTATTTATTTACAACATTGCTCTGAATATACAATTAATAAAATAATATATACTTTTCGTAATAAATAAGTGATATTTTCAGAGAGATTTTTCGGAAATAATATCGGAACGATCGACTTTGGAAAAAGAAGAATAAATATAATAAATTTTCAATATTTTGCGGATAAATAAATTGATTTTGAACAAAATCACTTTACTGTACAAATACAGTATATTTTTTTAAATGATTTGTGTAACCATATATATATATATATATATATATCCGATAGCTTATGTATATCACATAATATTCTCTATTTTATTTCAATGTCGATTTCGTTTAACGAAATCTGTCAAAATACGCACAACGAAAGCGTGCAGGCGTTACATAACGAACTACATAGCTATCAGATAAATGTAACGAAGCGAATTTAATTTTGCTATGTCGGTAGGTCAACCCAGAGGCCCAGTTCGTATCCACGCAATACAGTGACACCTCGCTTGGGACACTACAACCACATTCATATATATATATATATATATATATATATATATATATATATATATATATATGAGTATATATTGTATGTGTATATTTATTGTATATATATTTATATAAATAAAAAATTTGATTCAGCTCCTACAGGTCGCATAAAACCCCAGTGGCATCTATTTTTCTTCAGCTTTCGTTTTTATGAAACGTATTCATATATATGTAAGTATATATATATATATATATATATATATATATATATATATATATATATATATATATTGGATGCTTGTACATTGTTCTAAGGATTAGAGAAAAATATGAGCACTGAAGTAAATTATTTGAAACAGCATGAGTATTTTGCCAAAAGATCACTTAAGAAAATTAAACTGTAATTTTTCTTTTATAATTTTGTACAATTCTATCAGTTCTGTTGCTATATTTTTATAAGAGAGCATCAATTACATCTATTATCCGTTTAATAATAAATAACGTTTTACTCTCAGTTGTGTCTTAAATATTTGTTGTCTTTTCGTGTGCGTTCATGTAGACAAATATATGAATGTCTTAATTTTGTGGAATTGTGTTCAAGTTAAAAGCATTGAAGTACTTTAGTAATAAAATTTAAGATTTTTTTGTGATTTGTATCTAATTTCCATTATAATAAAAATCAGTTAAAAATATTTTTTAATTTTTAATTTAATATCGGGTATTACTGAGAGTTAAATAGGAAATATTTAGTTCCACATATGATTTTTTCAATCCTTTTTAAAATATAGCAAATTTTTATTTAAAACAAATATTTAATCATTAATTATTGATCGTTCTGACTGTTACTGATGAATATATTGATTGAAATTAAATCAACTCAAAGCATTATTCATTATCATAAATGATTTTTAAATTCAATTCTGAAATTCAAACCCTCAGTATGATGGAATTGGCATAGAAATACTCAAATAATAAATAAAAAATAACAATAATGAATTACTGAAATATTTTCAGAAAAATGTTTTCTGACTTATGGAAAAGGGACGAAAAATACATTTGAGCTAATGAATTTGTGTATAGGACCAAAATTTTGAAGATTTTTTAAAACTCATAAAATTTGAAACATAAATCATTGACATATGGATTCTAATTGTAATCCTTGCTTATAGAAAATAAAAATTATAAAATAATAATGAAATGACAAGAAATACATTACAAATTCTTCAAACACCAATTATTAATAATTTAATTTCAACTTTAAAACGTTCAACTACCTGATATACTAATACATAATGAATTATTTAATATATTATTGTAATGGAAAATCAAATAGATTTTTATATTTTATTTATTTTTAAAAATTAAATTAAAGGAATGGTTTTCATACAAGAATTGGACAGATAAATATATTTTAGAAATTTCTTGGACACACAATATCAGAAAAAATAGGTAATATATAAAATTCATGAATATCAGCAACTTATTCTTAATAAAAATGTTGTAATAGCCAAAAATTATATTTGAATTTGTAATCTTAACCTTATAAACGTACTCTTAACCCACAAATAACTAACTAATTTTAACTTAGAGATTATTTTTCCTTTCCGATATTCACTTCAGCTGAGTTTCTTAATATTATTACTTATTATGATCTTAATTTCTTTTATATTCAATAGTTTTGAATTTAATGTCTCTTGGTCTATTAATTAAAAATTTATTTTAATCTTAAAGTGGTTCTATTTTCGGTAAACATTTATTTATATTCAAGTCAATTTGGGGTTATGAATAAAAGAAGAGAAATAAAGAAGAGAGATAAGAATATTTTCTTATTGTAAACGATTATAGCAGCTATAAAAAATAATCCAAATGGTGGAGAATGTTCAGTAATAACGCGAGTATGAGACAAAAAAAAAACTTTTGTTACCATAAGTAGCACAAAAGTATTTAACGATAGATGTAATTATTTTAACAACTACTTTAATATTTTTTTATAAAATATTACAAGAAAAATTACGAAAAACATTAGTATTTCAATAGCCGTATATTTTTAAATAAAAACTATACATTTTTTCCTTATTGAAACCGTTATAATTCTAAAATTATAAAAAAAACTTCGCCAACAGTTTTTTCTAAGAGTTTCTTTGTGCATTTATATCGATATAAAATTATTTCCCAGCGGATTAACCCTTATTTAAATTTCATCCCTACACCGACGACATACAAATAATTCAATTTCACTTAACCGGACGCACAGACCACGCGAAAGTTTGACAAACGCCGATCGTGTGGATGCTGTAAACTTTTACGGGTTTATCCAATTCGTCCGACACCGTCTACGAGAATCTAATGACACGGAAAATGTCAACGGCATCACCGGCGTCGAACTCCCGGTGCTCCGTTGAGCCAGCATGGCCGAATGAGGTGTATCGGGCGGCAGGGAGGGTCATTCAATCACCGAAGGGCGAACACACAAGCAAACGCGTGCCCTGAGTTCGTGATCCGGTCATGAAGGCACGCACCATAGAGATGGCATCTCTCGTTTTTATCACGCGGATATACTGTGTCTCCATTCTTTCACTCATACTATTCTTTTCACTAGCATACAGGATGTTTCAGATCGAATGTCAAAATGATTTATTGCTTTTTTATGGAGATGGAATATTCGAAACATATATGTTTTCAATGAGATCTGGGTTAAATAGTTATCAGGTTATTGTATTGTTGTTTAATGTTTGATAATTAAAGTTTGCATTCAATAAAAATATATTCAATTTTATACATCGGAAATAAAATCGATTAAATCTTTCTCTCTCTCTCTCTCCATATATATATATATATGTATGTATATGTATATATATATATATATATATTACTTCACTTTAAGTTCATCAAATTCGTGGAAAAATTATAAATTAACTTGATTTCTATGAAGATAATATTTTCAGGAAAATCTGTCAAGAACATACATTAAAATTAATTAACAGCTTAAGACTTTTATTCAAAGCATCACAATATCATATATTTCATGTTATAATAATTAATTTACTAGTAAAGAAAATACAAATGTTTAAAAATCATAACACGCTTAAATCTTTGATCAAAAAAAATATTAATTAGTTTTCAATATTCATAAAAAATGATATCAGACTGGTATGCATGATCTATTTACTTATAAAATATTATCTTCAAACGATTTTCTTAATTTAGTAGCAGATTTCGTCACAAATGAATTGTTTCATGAATCATATAAACCAAAGAATTTTTTTTGAGATTATTCTGTAACTTGACGAGGCTATCACCTTCAGTGTGTAAAAGTTCAGAAAAATTTTATCTTTTATTAAAGTAAATTTAACCAAAGTCATAAAATTAACAATGTAAGTATTTATCATTCATCTCCTCTTAAACAGTTATGAAACTATTAAACGAATAGAAATGAATAACAATTATTCATTTATTTAAAAGAAATTGTTCAATATATTAAATTAATTACTTATAATTAAAGAATTATATTCCATTAGTAAAATAGTATTTTCGAAGTGTATGAAATATAAAAATAGGCAATGATTTCTTTGGATAATGAGGAAATGTTTCCGAGTGGAAAACTTGATTTTAACATTAAGATAAAAACAATGAAACGTTTAAACTTTTATTTAAATTGTTTTCTTGTTCTGTGATTCCAACATTTGAAATGTAATATCTATTATCCGAAAATGTATATGAGATAGAAAATAGTTATAAGAAGACTTTCTTGGAAAAGTAATTTTCTTTTTATTTCACAAAACAAAAATCATTTCTAATCAACGACTATCGATAGTACGATCCAGAAACATCCTGTACGTGGAGCACGTCCGTGCCCATAGAGCAAAAACCCATCCCCTTCACCGATCCGTCGACAATCCTGATCTGACCTATTCTATCGCAGTCGATAATCTTGTAGGAGAACGTGATTTTTCTCTCGCTGGAGCTGACCGTTACCGCTTCCCTTTTTTTTGAGCAAATCACTTTTTGAACGACTTTTTTCAGAAGGAATTTGTGATTTTGTGACTTCGTGACTAACGATGATGTTTGCCTGCCCGAGCGTGTATGTGAGTACGTTTTTTTTACCACGAATGTGATAATTTTTCAAGGGAACCGGTTACGTTGATCAATGGAACAAAATACGGAGAACGCGCGACGAAAAAACTCGACGGATTCATTTATGTTCACGGAGAGTTGAAATGTTCACTTTCAGTCCTTTTTTTCAAATGTGTTCCTTTAAATGACATGAAATTTTTCATTTTGAATATCAACGTTCCGTTTGATAATACTCGAAAGTATTTAAATAAATGAGAGTTCCCGAAAATCTCGATTTATTTATTGAAAATATGATAGAATAGTGAGAAAATATTCTCTCTCTCTTTATATCTCTCTCTGTATCTCTCTCTATATATATATATATCAGATACATACAAAATATAATTTATATTACTAGATATGATATTTCATATTTTGAGAAATTATTGAAACAAATAGCATTACTCACAAAATTAACAAAACATATTGCAGAACAAATTATAAACTGAATATAACATGAAGTATATTTATGATACGAGTAATTATGTGTCTAAATAATTACAGAAGAGAACATTATTGTAATTTTCTTAAAATTACTTATGTTTAGATTTCAAATATGAGGTCTGTTAAGAATAATTTTGAATAAAATATCATTATTTTCTATTTTTATTATCAACTGTTGAGTATTAAATAAGAAAATCATTATATATATTTTTAATCTATATTTCAAACGATAAATAGGGTTTTATACGGATATTAATATAATCAAAAAATGAAATTTAAATTATTGAAAATTTACTGAGTTCAATTTTAAAATAAAATACTTAAAAACTGTGTACTATTAATTTTTTATTTGAATTTAATGATAATGTAATCATTTAGTGATAGTTTTTGAATAGAACTGTTCTTTTAATTGGTTTGTGGAACAAGAGAAAAAAATCAATTTGAGAGAAAATAGAAAAAAATAATATTATATTTGTTTAAATTATTATTTTTTCATTTCTCAAATATTAGGAAAAGTTTCTGCTAAAAAAATCAAAAGTGTTTAATAATAATTTACTGAATATTTTTGATCACAATTTTTTTGTTGATTTTACGGTGGAAAAATGATATACATTAGTGTAAGTGAATTTAGCCAGTGACAGAATTGTAGTGTAAATCAATTTTTTTTTTGATTTTTAGCTTTATTTGAAATAGAAATGTAATTGGAACTTTATATGTGATTAAAAATCAAGTAAATAACACCTATTTTTAATGAACATTAATTAATCAAACAGCAATTACTATAATTAATAAAATCTACTTAAAATTGTGTAATATTTATTGTAATTCTAATTTAGAAATCAGTAATTTCCTACAAAAATACTAACAGTCTAGACAATACTACTTATTTTTATTTTAAAAGGATATATACAAAAATCATGAAATTTTAAATTGGTTTCAAAATCTTTACAATGACGATTTTTAAATAATAAGTCAATCGAAGTTATTTATTAATAAAATTTGATTTGTATTTTTTCTACTTTCAAAAATTATTATTTTAGAGCTCTTTAAACCTACTTAAAATTTTTTAAGTTTTTTTTATAAACCTTTTGAAATATAGAATATTTTTTTAATTCAATTTTGAAGAATTTTCTAATAAAAAAATTACATGTCACAATTTACATATTGTACCCAATTTAGGAGAACTATGAATTTTTGTAATTTTATTGATTTTTTCAATAAAGTATACAAAGTATAAATTTTACAATAATTATATATATATATATAAGTAATTACTATTCCATTGACATTTCAGTATACATTACAATCCTCAAAATGTATCAAATGAAACATCAAACGTCAGTCATCAATCATTCGTACAAAACCAGCTGTCCACTAAGTAAGTCGTGTACTTTATAAAAGACAATCAATTCGTCCACAGCAAAATGTAAGTCAAATATATGTATATTAAGGCTTTTGATTTCGACAAATATCAAACTGAATCGAATTACGGAAAGCTACTTTATTAAATGAACTGCTAAACTCAATCACCCTTGTATTCAACCCTCATTTTTCACCTTTATTTATATATACACCGTTACCTTTCGGTATCCCTGTTGGGGATAAATAGGGATAATGTGATACCTTGGGTTCAAAAGTATTATATATCATTATTCTGTTTACCTGTTATGTTACATTCTATATATATATATATATATATATATATATATATATATATATATATAATATTGCAGATAAAAAATATTGAAAAGCTTTAAAGTTTTATACAATCATTTTACGTTTTAATTAAAAAAATATTTTCATATAAATCTTAAACCCATTTAATTCATTTATGAATTGTTTGATTTTTATTTTAAAAACCAGGGTTAAATTGTAAATATTTTAATTAAAAAGTAAATAAAATGATAATCTTTTGCAACCTTTTAATTTATATAATGTGTTGAAAAATGAACATTTATTCGAAGATAAACTGCTTTATACATATATATATATATATATATATATATATATATATATATATATATATATATTAAAGATATCCTTCACAGAATGAATAAAAAAAATTACAATACATCAAGTTTCGAAACTAACGCATCACAGGCCTTTGATTCATGATACTTATTTTTACCGTACATAATAAACATAGAGTAAAATATATACACATCCTTATCAGACACTTTACTATATTCGTTTGGACTTTATTTAACACTTTTTATAAATTGCAGCATTTCTGAATAGTTCGTCGACATTGCTCTATTGTTGAATCTTTTACATTGCGAGACGATAACACAAACTACCCCAAGGGCATCGAACTTTCGAACGCTTAATAAGAATTTGATCTGCGTATAATAGAGAGTTTCATATATAATACAGAACAGGTCACCGAATATATATATATATATATATATATATATATATATATATATATATATATATATATATATATATACATACATAAACAAGTAAATGACTGAAGATTATTTTCTAATGTAGTTCACACCAATGGACCAGAATAAAATATTATATCCATTTATTAAATTAATACTTCGTTGTAAGTTTTTGTATAGACAAATTTAATTTTTCGTTTTGTTCTCTAGAAAAAATAATTTAATATTTTATATATATATATATATATAACGTTGGTAAAAAATAATTGTGGTTTATCAGTTCGTCTGGCACAAATTAATTAAGATTTTCCGATTTTCCTAGCTGTTTTAATTGGTTCAGAACTGTTGGATGAGTAACGCTTATATTTTGTGCAAGCTCTCGAATTGTTGTGTGAAGTTCTACTTCAACTAACGCCTTCAACTGGTCATTATGAATTGAAGGACGTCCGCGACCTTCTTCAGCTTCAAGGCTAAATAATGTTAACAACCACTTAAAGGATATTTATTATTTAGATTGTTTCTAAAATATCAGATTTTCAAAAAAACTCATAAGAAGACAACTTTTAAAACTATTCATACAAAACACATTTTATACTATATTAAAAAACTCTTTAATTTAATTCATCTTTGAAATTACTTCTTTATTAAAATTCTACAAAATCTGAGATTAAAATTTAAATACAATAAAATTTTTCTACATTAGAATATCAATCTATGTGTAAATTATATTTTTTTCGATTGAATCATGTTATAACCTGATTAAAAATCAATTAACTCTTAATTATTGATTGTATATTTATTCATATATTCATATATATATATATATATATATATATATATATATAATGTAGTAACTATTTTAAGTACCACAATTATTTTCGGTGTAGATTTATGAAAGACTTGATGAGTCGGAGCTCATTAGTGAAAATTACAACTGTTTGTTTGAAATTAGGTCGTACAATCTCGAAAAATCTCTGAAGCTGAATGTATAATTGAATCGGTGGGAAATTACGTTTGCTATTAATGCTCATGTGGACTAGACTTTTTTAAAAGCTTTTTTTTGTAACAGATTTGTGTGTTTTAAGAATAAATGGATCGAGGGTTTGATAAAATTTATGCACGTAGATTAGATCATATAATTTCATATAAATTTCTTTTATATTTATAAAAGGATAATAAATAGAAAATAAATTAGGTTAAGTGCAAAAATGAGCATATTTTTTTATATAAAAAGAATTGAGAGATAAAAATTGAACTTGGTTATTATGGATTTTGGTTCTATTTGATATATATTTTGATAATAGTTGATGATGGGATAATTCTCACTGTGATAAAAGACAGAAAGTTGATTTTTCTTAAACTAAATTCATTGTATATGACAGAATTTTAATTGAAATGTACAAAGGTTACAATCAAAATGAAAAAAATCAGTTATTGACAATTTTTAATATTATTTTGATGTATGACAGCTGTTTAATTCGTAAAATTGAATTTAATCACAGAGAAAAAAGAAACATTTTAAATTAGGCTTGCAAACGAATCCAGTTTATGAAAAAATGATATTTTAAATTAAAAGTACTCTAATCATTAACAGAAGATTTATTCAGTTTATAAAGTTGGAATTAAATCAAATTTCATATAATATTAGAATCCAGTGATGTTGAAATTAACTTGTGAGATATAGAAAGAATATTCTGTTTTAAAAATTGACAATGATTTAATGTAAGTAAAAGAGGCGTTAAATAATAATAAAAATGTATTTATTTATTCGAGTGTTTCTGAAAGAAACGAAGAATTCTGCTACGAATGATCGAAAAAAGTCTTAAAAATATATCATCGCAGCTGATGAATAAATCTCCGATGAGATAAACAACAAAGTGAAAATGCATTTGTAATTTTTATTAGCACCACAAGCGAGATCACCGTCACGAATCACATAAAAGATACATTTCTGTCGTCAAGAGTACTGAAAAATCTAATAACGACACAACATTAATATCAAAAGATCACGACGTAAAGATTTGATCCTTAACGACCGTACCGAAAAAGAAAAACATAAATATCGTATCATAACAGAGCACAGGAAGACTGTAAGGAAAATCTCACATTGGCTCGTAATCGATATAACGAATCGTTTAAGGTTTTATCATACGACCCGATCTAGTGTAACGAAAAACTCCGTTAATTGGACTGAAAATGTCGAGCAGATAAGACGAGGATTTTCGTTCGCTCGCTAAAAGTTTTCTTTTTAACAGCACTGTCTCCTTATCAGTGGCGTTCTTGAAAGGGAACGTATGATACCACGGGAAATATTTATTTGTTCGTTGTTCTTTTTATATTATGAAGTCGCGGACGTCTTTACTACTTCCATTCTGTGCAAATTAAAAGAACGGATAAAACGAAAGGCTCGGTTTGATGGATATTTATACGATTTTCATCCTATGCCCCGCTGCTAACAACTTCAAGCGGAGTTCATTAATTGTATGGAAAGTTTCAAAACACCGAACTATTTATCTGATTCTGATTTATTTCATTTATAATATATATATATATATATATATATATATATATATATATATATATATATATATGAGATTTTATTTTTCAATTACCTTACACCTTATTTATGTTTTTAGAAAATTTATTTTCCTGATATCAGTAAATATAATCATTTACTATTCAATTAGTATAAAGAACCGAAATATTTTAAATACTAAATTTGAAACAATGAGAAATGTGAGACCACTTCAAGTTTCATGGTAATATTTTTAACATTATGATAGGGACGAAAAGAAAATTTATTATTTCTAAGAAACAAATTATCTGTCTTTTTCATTAGATACAAATATTGTTTTTACAATTTTAATATTTTCTTATATTTTTGCAAATAAGTAATTGTTATATTAGTTGATAATGAATGAAAAGAAGGTACATTTAATTATTTTCGATCTTCAAAAGATAAATTTTATGTTGTCTTGATATATTTTAATTATTTAAGGTTGTTTCTTTATTAAAAAAAAGTATTCGATAATGTATAGAAAATCATAATTGTTGATTTAAAAATCACTAATAATTAATTATCTAAAAATCTCGATTTCTGTGCATACCTATTCATCTATGATATGTTTTTTTAATAAAATAAAAGTCACACAGAGGTTTAATTTACTTGTGTAAATGATTAATAATAATTACTATCATTATGAAAATTATTACAAACAAAAGAAAATTTTTTATCACATTTTATCATTTCCTAATTATTTAAACAACTAGTCTAATAATATCTCTGCACTTTATGAGACTAGAATGATTTCATTATCTGTATCATTCATTCAAATTTTTTCAAATTAAAATTTACTATCACGATATTACAAGAAACCAGTACAATGTATCAGACAATAGTTGAAATATTCGTTAAACTATTTGAGAGACCAAATGCATATCAAGATTTCTAAATTTAACAATCTAATAATTTATTGATTATTGATTATTTCTAATTATTGTGTATGCACATTTCGACAGCAATGCCAATAGATTTAAACACTGACAAAACTTCAAATCTAAATATATTCCTAAGCTTGATATCAATTAGAAGCTAGATAATATGAAACAAGACAATTAAGTTTAAATCTAATCTCTTAATTTGTGAATATATTTTTTCTATTTGAAAAACAAAATCTATATTCGATTGACCTCTTTGAATTTTCATAATACTATACTTATTTTTATACATCATTTTAAATTAAAAATTTCAAGAAAATAAAATAAATAAGAAGAAGTATATTCAAGTTTCCTATTTCATACTGTTAAGTATATTTTTTATAATAAAATTATAAACACTACTTGCTTATTCTGTTATGTTAATATTAACATCATGTATAAAAAATGACTCAAACATGATTAAAATGAAAATAAATGGTATATGCATATATATATATATATATATATATATATATATATATATATATATATGTATGTATGTATATCTATATATACACTAGTATATTACTCAGAAGAATGAATACAATGACAAGCTGTTGAATAATACGTCCGGAGTATAAATGAGTTCATTACAATTTTCGTCAAGACAGCAATTGTCTTGAATATTTCGCAAGGTTAATAAAGACTGTTTTCTAAAATTATATATATATATATATATATATATATATATATGTTTGTAAATATAAAATAATTATTTATATTATTTTTGTTGCGAAGAACGCCACTGATAAATAAGAAACATCTGTTCGACAGGACTGTGTGAGTTCGATGATGGGTTCTCGTCAACGCAAAGTGTTTATATGATATTATTGGTGAATTTTCATCATAAAGACAACATGTGTATCAAATTGTCTGTGATTATACGCTTCCGTCGAAATATTTATTTTCTTTCGGACATCAAAGTATCGCCATAAAAAGTTTATTCGTTTTTTTTTTATTAGAACTTTGCTCGTTTATATTGTTGTTCAGTTTTAACACTTTATACTGAACTAAAATTATCGAATGTATTAAATGTCCATATATATATATATATATAATATTCTGATAAGATTTCGGTACGAGTTTTCTAAAAAAATATGTTTGAATCTCACAATATACTTTTATATAACATCAAAAGAATTCTATTTATAAAGTTATATAAATGCACCATCGATCACTGTTGAAAAGAAGACTTTTAGAATCTTCTTTCGAATATAAATCACATTGTTTTGTACAGTAAGATGTTTAACATCCACTGATATTTTGAAACTTTTTTTTGAGGTGAGATGTTTTTCGTTTTTTACATATTTTTTTTTATCAAAAATCTATGAGAAAATAATGGACGTAACTGAAAAATATTTCAAGTTAATAAGATAAAAAATGTATTAAAGTGTAATTTAATATAAACTGAATTGAAATAGTGATATGTTTTTGAGTTTAGATAAAATTTCAGATTCTATAAAGAAAAAAAATTAAAATAAATAATTTTATTAGAAAATCTTTGATTCTTCAAAATAAGTTTGAAGAATTCAAATAAAACCTTTTTAAAGTTTGGATTTTTTTATATATTTTAAAAGATACAAATTGAAAAAAATATTTGATATAGTAAAATACTCAATGAAAACATTAGAAAGTTTGAAACTTTTTGAAATTAATAATAAAATTTGATTTAAAGTAAAACCTTTTAAAATTTTGAAATATTTGTATATTCTAAAAATCGAAATTGAAGAAATTACCAAAAATAATAAAGTATTAAACGAAAATACTAGAAAAATACCAATTGAAAATAATAATAAATTTATGTTTGATTTATTCAAAAATTGATCATTATTGGTTTTTGTTTTAATTTATGATTAAAAACTTAAAATATCGATTGAACGTAAAATATATTTGATTTCAATACAAAAAGACAATGAAACTATTCAACTCAAATATTATTTCATCTCTAATACATTTTTTTCTTAAAAAAATTAAGAATTTCATATCTAAGATCATTTTATTTACAAAGACGTTATATTTATATCTTTGAGCAAATATAATCTCTACTTAATTTTTTTATTATATGTACCTTTAATAATATTTAACAAACTACTAAACGAATTAAATATAACATTCTTTTACTTGAAGATCTATTATATATATATAATAACAAAAATCAATACTTCTTAGAGAACGATTATCTCTGTACCAGATTAAATGAAAGCATACAAATATCGATATTTTTATCAGACTGCCGCGAACTATAATTATTTTAGTATTATAACATCTAATTTTTCTAAAGAATAAAAATAGTCAGGTTTTAGAATTATATATATATATATATATATATATATATATATATATAAATGTAGTATACTACACAAGAATAATATTTCGTACCATATGGTTGTACATAAATAAAACTCGGTATGTAAATCACGAATTCATAAATCACCGTGCACCCACCTGTAACAAAAGAAAGAAATATTAGTAAAATTTGTAAAATTATTCAAATTGTAATATACATACATTTTCATATTTTTATTGAATCTCTATATAGAATATATTTTTATTTTTTTTACTATATAAAACTAGACACATTTAGTATTTGAATTATTGAATTATTGAAAAATATTTTAAAACAGTACTTTTCTCTAAAAACAGACTTAAAACATCCATAAATTCATTTGCATTGAAAACTTTCTGTCTAAAATATCGAATTATGTATCAAATACTGATTCTCTTGCGTCCCAATATGTACATTCATGTTTATCAAATATATTTGGAAAAAATATGACAGTAATTTTATAACAAGCCGAGTGCACTGTTGACGAAAGCGATCTGTCTTGGGATATTGTAAAAAATTGTATCGAAAACAAACAAATATCAAACGAGATGATACGTCGATCACAATGATGGTTGGAAACTTTCCATTGTGAGACAAACCCTCGAGAAAAAAAACATGTATTGTTCGGTGTTTGGTAAAAGAAACATGAATAGAAACAGATGCGAGTGTGTAACGAATTGTTTAGTTTGATTTTACTATATGAAAAGTACATATAAATGGTCATAAATAAAATAGAATTAACTAATCACATTGTTTCATGTCCAGTTCAAATAAATCGTTACAATTTATAGAATTATTTAAAAGAGTCCGAAATAAATTCTTCAAAAATCAACGGAATCAAAAGGTATCTAATTCTGTTACACGATCTTTTTACAAATTTATTCTATCCACACCTTATCAAGGATGTTCACTAAACAGACACGTTTTCTTTCTATTCGTACATTCGTCCCGACATTCAATCTATCATAAAATCCACAACGAAACCATTTATTTCCTCCTTTGCGTACATCTGTACTTTCTGGCTTTGTTTTATATCATAAAACGTTCGAATTTTATACCTCATTGAACACACCCGGAGTTACAGAACATTTCTTAACACGTTTACAGTTTCACTACACTGGAGATACTGTGTTTTCGTATAGATTAGATCATTAACGCTCTAATTTCAATGCTTACATATGGAAATTTACTTCGAATGAGAATTCATAATTGAAATTATATATATATATATATATATATATATATATATATATATATATATATATATATATATATATATATATACATAGCTATGAATTAAAGAGAAAGCTGCAATAAGAGAAGAATGGAGGATTGTAGCCAACCAATCTGTGTACAGTTAAAATGAGAAAATAAATATACACATATATTGTATAATACTATATTATATTTAAAGAAAATATAAATTTAATTGCAATTTTGTTGAAACTTTCTTAAAATTGAGCAATTTAATTTAAATATAAAATGACAAAAAACACAAATGCAAAGTAACTACTGGAAAAAGTATACAATTTTATATCTTTTAACATTTTTATTTAAATTACAGAAATATATTTCTTTTATTTACCTTCTGCTGTCAATAAATCACAGCCTAATATTCCAAAAAAATATCTTGTAAGCTAAAAAATCAATAAAATGTGTTTCAATTTTCATATTAAAAAATACTAGAATAGATTTAATGTTTAAGAAATATATAACAAATTAAATGTAGGGAAATAAAAAATGATTTATTGAACATTTTGATCATAAAAAAATGTATGACTTGTGTAGAGAAAAATTAATTAATTCCTGAAAATAAAAAATTAAATAGTATATAAAAAAACACAATTTCTAACATGTCAGCAACTTACAATATTTAATTATAAATTCACCATTTGTGATTTCAGTGGACATGACACAAAATTACATCATCTTATTATTTTTTTTTTCAGTTATATTCTCCATGTTTCTAGTCTAAAGCTGGATTTAATAATTATTTATTAAATCAATATTTCGTTCCAAATAAATAAAAAAATATCTCCAGTTTGACAAAACAAAACTACTTATTGTCAACAAGGTAGTAAATCTGAATTTAAACATCCGAATGAACGTACTGAATATCAAAAACCTGCATTTATATCTTTACCAAGAATTAATTATACAAAACTTTCAGAAGAAAAAGAATGATACGATAAAGTTATAGACTAAGACAATTAACAGAGCAATAAATATAATGAAACCAAATCAACTGATAGCATAATGACAGTGAAAGGAAGTAAACGTGACTGGATAAAAGCTCCTTAAAAGAAAGTTTTTATTCAGTTCACAACAGAAAAGAAAATTGAAACTTGCAAGGAGAACAATTGGGTTAAAAATTGATTTGTTCGATTTAGAAAAAGGAGTATTTCTGGGGGGACTTTTAAGTTGTGAGATTTTATCCATGGTAAAATCGAAAAAAAAAGCTTTTATATTTTTGACAGCCATTGGGATTTTAGTTATTTTTTTTTTTAATTTTTCTAAGTTGATAGATTTATGTAGAGTACAGTTTTGTTAAAAATAATTGTTTTTTAAAACGTTCTTATGGTTATACCAGTTATCTTTCGAATATTTATCTTTCATGATTCATTTTAGCTTTCAGACAGTTTGAAGATACACAAGCTTTTAGAAGAAAAATCAAGAAGAAAACAGTTTTACCAGATCAAGATTAAGACCAACAAAACAACATGTCATTAAGAGAACCGGTATAGGAATATATAGTTATAAAAACACTTACATTATTGATAATTGATTAAACTTATTTTATTATGCAAAAAGTCTAATTAAAATATCTGAGATCATTGAATGATTCTATTGAAGTAGGCAAGATATTATTTGATATTGCGACTTATACATTTATATCCTAATAAAATTCAATACAATTTTTAATTTGAATCGATAATTTTGAACTATCATAAAGCATGAAATGTGATACAGTTTTATAATATGAAAGAGTATTTTTAGTTTTCATTAAATTAGTGACTGTTAAAATTAATGTAAAAATTCATATGATTTAATAGTTGTTTGTTTTGATTTAATCTAAAAGTTTTTATTACATCTAAAAATAAAAGAATCTAATTTAAGAAAAAATGTTTCAAGTGTTGAATAAAATAGTAGAAAACCTGGATTAAAATTTTCAAAATGTATTATTCAGAAGCATACAATATTTATTACAAGACAAATACTGTTCTGTCACTAAGAAAAATACTTTTTTAATTAATAACACAATCTCTCCGATTTGTCAGAAAATGTAACTAAAATAAAACGTGAGCTTAATATAAAAAAAAAGTTTTTTTATTTAAAGTCGTGAAAAAATATACATGCACGTCTCGAATACGAATAAACATAAAACATAAAATATAAACCGATGTAAACAACGACGAGGAAAAAACAAAGCGCACACACATCAAGTATTCAAAAACATTGCAGAGAAAATTGTCAAGCCTGATACGCGAACAGTGTGACAGTATGAAAGGGTGGTTAGTGGTGGTAGCTTGTAGAGAATCAAGTAACAGGAAGTAAGCCAAAAGGATATGTCACCAGCTAGCCAATGTCAGAAATAGGGACACTGTTTCCCGTCGTAACGGAATTGGATTCCATTTTCGTTTCACGTTTTGTAACAGCGCCGTAGACGTCGCAGAAGGATAATATTTGTTAAAGGGATTTATGTTTAGTGTATGCATTAATTTAATAGGGTTCAATTGAAAACGAATTTCAATGATTTCAATTCCTACGTTTTTATAGAACACTATTTCGATAATGTCGTTTATTGAATTTTATTTTAAATTTAATTCCAACAAATAGATATTATTCGAAACTGATAACAGTTTTGAAATTGTACCTTAGGAATTTTTTTCATAAAAACAATTCTATAAATTGTATTCTAAATCTTATTTTATTTCACTAAAATTTAATTATGTTAGAAGTTTCAGTATTTTTTAATTTTGAAAACAACCTTTTAAAAAATTTGTTAAAAGAATTTTTTATAATTAAAACATTTCTTTAAAATTTTTTTGATAAATTTCAAAATAAATAAAATATTTTGATAAATTTTAAAAACTGTTAAAACACGATAAAATTTGAAATTATAAGCAGCAAAAATAAGAAAATACAGAGACCAATTGATAAGAAAATTGATCATATCTTAAACTCTTTTAAAGAAACAATTAGTTCATTAAAAATTAATTTAAATTCTGTGTAACAGTTTAATATACTTAGACACATTTACTGTGATTAATTTTTGACATTCATTAACGATTTTTTTCATACAAACCACATTCACATTTTTTAGTCAGAAATGTTTAAAAAAAAATTGATAATTTTTAATTATAATACTAGCAGGAAAATAACAGTGGTTTTGTTTCCTGAACCCTAACCTTAATTTTTTCAATTAAAGTGTTATTTCATCGTATTTATATTAATATTATTTTAAAGTGCATTTTTTAATGTGTATTTTGGTAACATAGACTTTGGTTTTATTATTAATTTTCCTTCAAATTGGGCTATTGAATTAAAGATGTAAAAGCAGCAAATAGAGAATAGTTTTTGTATGAGTTCAAAACAGGTGGTAAAACAGCAAAAACTGTTCAGAAACTAAACGGTGCATTTGGTGTGGGTACTGTTAAGAAACGTAGGGTGCTATGGGAGTTTCAAAAATTTCGTACTTGGGACGAAAGCTTTGAAGGTGAAGAAGGTCGTAAGCGTCCTTATTCAGTTCATAAGAACTAACTGAGGGCTTTAGTTGAAACAGAATTGAGTAGTTTTGATTGAAAAAAACGCTTTAGTAGGAACAGAACCACACACAATAATTCGATAGCTTGCACAAAAGATAGGCGTTAGTCATCAATTCTGGATCGCTTAGAATAGCTAGGAAAATCAAAAGGAAAAAAAATGGATATCTTTTTGAGGGTCGAAAACTGCTAACTACCTACTAACCTAATATTACTTTCGCATATTTCATTGACGATTTTTTTATCGTCAGTGTCAAGATACAGAAAAAAAATATCTCATAGATGGAATCGACATCAAAATGCCCATAAGCAACAATCAAGAATTACTGTTTTATTTATTGAACATTTTCGACTAGAAGAATTCATTATGGTTCGTAGAGTGAAAAAATAATTCATTTTTGGATGTTAGTCTAGCAAGAAAATCAGAGCTATTTTGTAAATAGTTACTAAATATTTCTCTACATAAATACAAATTGGTCGTCCTCTGCTATAATGACTTTTATTCGTGTTCTAATTGACTAATAAGGTAAACAAAATCATATTAGTCAATTAGAACACGAATAAAAGTCATTATACCAGAGGGCCGATATATATGTAGGAAAAAATTTAACGATCACGTCATCTTCTTTCTGATTGGTAAATGGGAATTGCGCGATCTGTTTGCAATTATGTTATTTTCCTCTAACTGACTAATTAAAATCGCGTTATCTATTTGAGTGATCGTTTTCAGTGAGACGCTGGAGTAATCATATTTTGTTTATTGTAAAATTCAGAAAAATACACCAATTACACTAAAAATTTGTGCTTATTATCACCTATTCACATTTATTAATATTTATCAAATAACGTGTCTAAAGAGAGGAGTGAGGAAATGAGGAGTCTTCCCTCAGAGGTCGTCGAACAAAGCGAGGAGGAAGCAGATACCCATGGTTATACAAAAGATATTTTTTTAATTTATAAAAAGAATAATTTTTAATTAAATAATTAAATTATACTCCTTATTTTACCCGTTTGTATGTCCAGTTTTATACAGATGTTTGATATTATATTTAATTAAATAGTTTTAAAAATATTTTACATAATATATATATATATATATATATATATATATATATATATATATATATATATATATATACATGCATATGTAATATGTAAATATTTTAATTAAATTTTTATTCAAATGTCTAGATTAAATTTAAGATACAAAGATGAAAGTCAATTTAAACTAAAACTCGACTAAAACATTTTGCTACTAATTCGAAAATAATTCCATGAAATTCAATATTTCGGTAGCTTTATCAATAAACCTGTCATATTTACTCTAGTTCGGTGTATATCTAATACATATATATATATATATATATATATATATATATATATCAACTTCGATATAGTACATAATACGAGTACTATACTGCGATTACAACATGGCCACGTGTCCCTACAGGAATGTAGCCAGGGAACATCACCTGAATAATGTATGAAGATGAAGCTGAAACACAGTAAGATGAACGAAGGGAAACAGCGTATACGACTAGCGCGGCACTGACTATAACGTACGTTGGAGCTACGCTGATGCCACAGGCGGGGTTCGAAATAGCGTCTGCTCGACGCTAAGCTGCTAGAGACTTCCAGATCGTGAGATTTACTGCGGATTAGTCGAAGGATCTACGTCGGTAATTAAATACGTTGGTGTTTGTATTCGGCAGTGGGTGTAACAGTATGGGATGATTTTTTTTAAACAACGGACGGGTGTGAGAAAGTCACGTGGCTGATTGGATGTAATTGTTAGTGATTTATATGTTGTGTTCGAGGATTGATTTTCGATCAGATTCTTTTGTACGAATATAACTGATTTTCGAGAAAATCATTTTCAAACATTTTAAGTTAGTTTCCGTTACAAAAAGTTAGAATACACAGTCTTGTAAATATTTATTTAAATTTTAATATGTTGCTCTAATTTAATAATTAGCCAAAATGAAACATAATGTAAAGTTCCAGAAGTTATAGAAATATAAAAAAACTGGCTAACAAAAAATTGATTGCTAGAAACTGAAAAATAATTTACTTTAGTAAATTATTAAGACTATTAGCCAATGGGTATTCTTATCTTTTGTTGACAGCATCAAATACAATTACTTTATTTGAATATTATATTAAGCTCGATAAAATGATTCAAGTTTCAACAATCTTTACTGAAAATGTTCTATTTTCAAAATCAAATTATTTGATTTAAAACGAGAATAAAATATTTTAGCAATTATAAAAAGAAATAAATTTTATAAAAGAGACGCAATAACTGACAGAATCGTTGAATAGAAAATTACAAAATCCAATTTTGATAATTTTCATTTATCTGACAAACTATGATTAGGTCATTCTAGTGAGCTTGTGGATGATATTCAAAACTTACAGAAGAAAAAAAATAAATGTCAAATATATTATCGAAAAACACAACACCAACAATTCGATACATTTTCTTTACATTAATAAAAACTTGGATATATTTTAAAGTTCAATATTTGAGTATCACTTTTATAACCGAAAAATCAGACACTATTCTTAAAATCAGCATTAATATAAATCTGTGCAGATCTAATCGTTTACAACAATGGGACAAGCTACTTAGCTTCAAAGGCAAATAAATTATTCATTCGTTTCTGTTCAATTGTCATAATTCTCTTCAATATTTTAAATAAAATATTTTATAATTAAAAAATAATAATTAATATGTTTCAAGCTTCTTTATCGAATGACATTTGAAATTACGACATTATTTGAACTTTTATAATAAATAATTGACTGAAAATACGAGTGAGTTATTCATTTAAAAAAAAACGTGTATAAAAACAGTTTTGTCATAAAAAAAGTCACAGCGAATTAGTATTAAATTATAATAACGAAATATTACATTTAAACTACTTTAATCAATAAGTGATTCATTTACGTTTAAATGGTTTTAATTAATGCAGTATTTTACTGCAATTAAATAAATAAATAGTATGTATATATATATATATATATATATATATATATATATATATATATATATATATAGTTTATTCGTATGAGTGTAATATATGTACGTGTAAGCATAAACTGTCAAGTCACAAAAACATAAACAATGATAATATTAAAACGAAGAACACTTTTTCACGTATATAAAGAAACGAATTTCACCTTTGATAAAATATTAAGGCAATATTTAAGGATATACGACTCGTAACAAGTGCCTCAACTAACTCTATACATGGTTTACATGCGTCGAAAATACGCTACACCTCCCGTAATTGGACAGCACGATTCTGTGAAGTTCAAGAAAAGCGCGTCACTACATGGAACGGGAACCGCGGCACCCACGAGCCGAAACACTGTACGAGGGCCGTTTGTCGTTCCTGCAAAGACAAATGGAACGGGATGTGCTGCCGTGCAGAGATACAGAGCGAACGGGGTACACGGTTCTCGAGGTGCAGACACGATGAATACGGTGTTGTGCCGTCGTTTCAGACAAGCAGAATAGAATATGGGCTGGAGCCACGCTACTGGATGGCGTAGAATGGGGCATGTCGTACGCTCCTGTATTAGAGCCGTGTCGACATACCGTTAGTGGGAGTGTGCGGGCGTTCAGACTACATAAGGAGATTTCGTGAAGAAAAATGATTTGTTATTAATAATGAATTATTGTTGTACGGATTTGTAGAGATGTACTTTTCAGATTAACGAGATCAAAAAGCTGTGCTGTTGTTTACAAAAGTGTCAGTTAGTATTAGGATATTACTGTAGTTTATTCATTTATTTTTTATTTTGATACAATTTAAGATCCTTTCTAGAATAAGCAATTTTTTTATATTTATAATTCAATAAGTCTACACTCAAGAAAGCAGCATTTGAAAGAATAACTTGACTATTAAATAAAATTAGATATCCCGATTTCTAAATTAACAACATTTCAAAATCTATTAACTCTTTCAACTCGGTACCATTTTAAAACTCTCCTTTCCGGCGCAGGAAGTGCCATTTACTTCTAATATTTTTCAGGAAAATTACTACTTTTGAAGAAATTGAACGATATTTAATTAGTTGAACATTAAAGTCAATCGTTATACCAGCGATTAGTATCAATAGAACATGCGCATTACAAGAAAATACAAAAATATTATATAAAATATCACTCTACTTCCTCATAGAAAAGGTTTGACGGTCAATAAACTGACATTTATTGCACAACGCATGTGTATTAAAGTTGAAGTTAGTTTTCAAGATAAAAGAGAGTGTTAAAGCAATATTTAAGGTTTCTATCATTATTTTTTTTAAATTCATTAGTGAGAGAACTAAGTAATACAAGATAACAAGGAATATCATTATTCTGTGAGTAACAAAAGGAAGGATATTTGCAAATAACATGTGATCAACTGATTGGGCGAGTTAAGAAAAAAATCTGTTTCTAAATGACAAAATATTTCAAGAATAATTTCAGAGTGATTTCTTTCTCTAACCTTACAGATACATTTCTTTAATCATGTCTTAATTTTCATTTCGAATAAATATTTTTAAAAAGAAAATGAAAAGTTTAGCTAATTTAAAATTCATTTAGCACAATCTGTTTAAATTCAATTCATTAATTGAATAAAAATGAAATAATATCAAATTACTTCAATTTCATTAAAAGAAACCAAAATAATATTTAAAACAGAACAGAACATTTAATATTATCTTCCAAGTTTACAGATTAAGAAGAAAACCGACAAAATCTTGAGAGTTTCAATTAATTATTAAGCGTTAAAATTAATTGTGTTTTTAAAATAAATCAATTATAACTTTGTTTTAAATTAAAATATTTTCTCATTGTTTTTGATTTCCAAAGTGCCAATATTAATGTTTAAAAACATTATATATCTTCAACAAGCAATTGACACAATCTAACAAATCAGTAGTGAATACGATATGACAGTAGATATTTTTCGCATTCCAGTTGAAGACAATGATGTCAAAACAGAGGGAAGACTTGTTCAGTTTTTGGGGAAAGTATTGTGTCACATAAAACATCCAAAAAATGCTAAAACAGTGGAAGAGATCCGAAAATCCATGATAACTTCATCGATTTAAGTCCGCCATCTTTTTTTCGACAAGGGATCCGTCAGTTAGTCAAACCAAGAAAATTTATAAGAAATAATGGTAGATATTTTGAAGAAATATATTTCATTTTTCCGTAAATATAAATTTTATATAAAAAACGCACCGAATTAATTTGTACCACTAATATTTTACGAATTCTATATTCTTCAAAGCATTAATTTTTCAATTTTATAAACATCTAAGAGATTTGGTATTATTATTAAAAAATTACATTTATTTTCATACAATTACACATTTTTATCAACAATTTAAAAGCACTTTGTAAATGAATTTTTTTTAGATTTATTTATGTACATTTTTAAAATTTGTATACGTTTACTTGTTTAAAACTTAAACTAATTTAAAGCGTTGTCAAATTCCAATTTGTATAACGTTTCAAGAAAATTGCTTTTTTAGAAAAACTTATAATACGGAATTTTATCTTACACTAGCAGTAGATTTATTTTTTAAATTAAATAAGAGATAATTGAAACGAAGTACGAAGAATGACACATAAGTATTTTGAAATTAAGATAAAATGTTTTATTATACTTAAAAAAAGACTATTAAATTTACTGATAAACATATTAATTTAGAGAAATATAATTCTGAACTAATAATAAAATAATAAGATTCATAAATTTTACTATACATATTTAAATAAAGAATATAATTTGTAGATAAAGATTTTTCTGTACTTAAGGGGATGATGAAATTACAATCAAAATGAACATAACAATCAAAAATGATCAATGATCATTTATCTTTTTGATCAGGTAAGGTTTTTAAAATATAAAATATTATAGCTAATTTTTTAGACTTTTCTTCTTCAAACAACTAATAATACTTTGATATTCTACTCTTTAATTATAAATAAATTGAAATGAAAAAAATACTAACACTTCAGACGTGTATTTTCACAAACAGATTTAACCAGTTTCAGAACTTTATTTTGACTTGTATAGTAAAAATATTTCTAGAGAATTTATTTTACTAGTACGACTAGAGTTTAATTACAAAACAGGAAAGTAGAAAGAAAATAAGAAAGCAAGTAGATAAGTGTCCAATCAACTACTAAAGCACTTGTAGATGGAATTAACTGCATTTTTCTATGTTAAATCTATTGTGTTCTTTAACGAAACTTTTTTAAAATAGATTCAAAACAATAATTAGAAAAAATAAAGAATTTGTCCCTTACTAGAACTTCCACTACCACATTTAATTCATTAAGGAGTTGTACTAAGAAAAATAAAAATTAATTGTCCAAAGTAGATAAAAATCAACATTGAAATGTTTATCACAAATAGCCATTTCAAATAAATTTGTACTTACTATCACAAACAACTAAATATTAGCAAGTTTATTAATTAAAATTTCTTAATTTCAAACTCAGTCTTGTATCAAATATCAATATAAAATATAATTGATTTTATTATAAAAAAATTGAATTAGAACTAAAATAAATTTTTGACAGAGTTATAAATAACTTAAATAATACAAAAAAACACATTTCTCAATTTTCGAACATAAAATACTCGTAGATGTTTAAAATATAAAAGTTTAATGAAAAAAATCGAATGAATTTTTAAAACATTTTCACAGTTTTGAATACTGGAAAAGATTTCCTTTTCATTAAAACGAAACTCACTTTTATATCATTAATATTCATACGTATACATATAATTAACTTATAAAGAAAATACTTTCCCTTTTATTAGAATACAAGCAGATTGTTTATCTTTGAGCAACGGTTTACATATTACCATTTTTAATGCTTAAACTGGTTAAAATTCAAAGTAGAATCGCAAGAATACAAAATTGCTTTATCAATTTTTCTAACATAAACAATTTGTTGTTTTCTTTTAATTGTTTATTTTTCTCCATACATACATACATATATATATATATATATATATATATATATATATATATATATATATATATTACACATAAACCTCATTCTTTCCACAGAACAGATAATTAAATCAGTATATATTATGTTTACAAGTTACAAGTGAAACTTTTGTAAGCAGTTGGCAATATTGTGTGTATCATAACAAAATAACTAATTGATTCTTTACGAATTCCTTCGCTCATTTCGTCGTCGCCTTTGAAAACGTTATATCGAATATCCTTAGAAAATTGTACACATTTCGCTTTCAAACAAACTGCACGATAAATAAAGACAATCAACTGAAATTTATTCGTTTGTCTCTGTAATATAATTAATTATAAAGTTTATTTCTATTATTTACATATTATTTTCAGTACGTCTACACAGACGTAAACCTTGTTTGTTCTATTCAAATTCGATTACTTTAGATGGTTCTCACTTACATACAAACACACACATACACAAACACACATATATATATATATATATATATATATATATATATATATATATATATAAGATTTATTGGCATAAATTTACAATCACAAATAAATTCTGTTTTCTAGTCATAAACATTTTTTTTAAACTTGTTAAAACAAAAATTTTCAAATATAAAATGTGACAAACGTGAATAATAGTTAGTTTTTTAAAAAAGCACAGAAATTTATGTATTACTGATGTGAAATAATTATTTATTTTGGCAGAATATACAATTGAAAGCGATTTTAAATTAGAAGTGATAAAGAAATAAACGAGTAGTTGAAATTTCGGTTCTAAAAAGATGTGTCTGTCTAAACCTATTAAATATTTAATTAATAATCATATTTGATTATTATTAATACACATTTTAATTCCGCTAAATGTCATCAAATCAGTTAACTTAGTGAGTTTTTAGTGGCTTCGACAGCTAAAGTCATTAACGAGTGGTCAAACCAGTAAAGTACAGAAAAATCTGAACGAAAAATTACAAACTGAAAAATCAAATTTGTTAAAAACAATTATTATTTAATTATTAAACTGTTAAAAAATATTTTTGTTGTAATAAATTACAGAGATGTCCTAACGCATTATCTTTTTTAAAAAATATAATTGGCTTCTATGTCTTAGAAAAATCTAATTAATAAAAAAATGCCAACTGATTAAACATAAAATTATATGATTGTTTTTTTCTGTGAAAAAAGTAAAAGTATAAATCAGTTTATATATTTTTTAATTAATAAATAGTTAAACAACAATTTTTGATTGTATTTATACATAATTATTCCAGTTTTTCAATTTTACTGGCCTGTCGGTTTCAGAAAACATCTAAGTGTTAAGAAATACAGTTGATTGAACATAAAATTATTAGATTGTTATTTTTGTGGAGAAAGTAAAAACATAAATCACTTTAATTTAGTACACCATTATATATATATATATATATATATATATATATATATATATATATATATATATATATACATATATATTCAAGGTAACATACGAAAAAAAACCAATCAATACACCTCTGTGCTGTAATACGTTTTACGTGTAGAACATTAGCGTTAATCTCCTTCAAATAATAACTGCCGGTCCGAAATTATCTCACGATTGCGGATAAAAGAAAACCTCTGATGTTTCCAATTAATTTCCTCGCCATTTTTCCTCCGGTTTTCCCACTCGCAAAGTTATTTTCATTTATAAAACTGTATATACAATGGACCTTATATACCGCACGTTTAGACAATCTGTAATCAATTTAACGGGGGCTGAATATTCAGGGTTTTTTTTTCGACGGCGACCAAGTGGTGAAGATTGAATGGGTTTAAGTGGTTTGAGGGTAACACGGTGGGTCAATATTGACTGTGTTTAGACCACAGGTAGTGGTAGTGGATATATATATATATATATATATATATATATATATATATATATATATATACGTATATATAAAGTCTTAGACAGCCGATGCTGTCTGAAGACTTGCAACGAGGTGGTAATAAGGTTGTCGTAATTTTTTTTCTTTCTTTTTTTATAAAGACAAGGGTGTTGCTTGTTAAGGGTGACAAATAAAGTAAATGGTCTGTGATGTACAATGAAGGTTTTACTTTATGCAATATTTTACATTAATCATGAGATATGTTGAGAAGCGTTTACGTCAGTGTTTGTTCGTTGCCTGGGACGGCGGAAAAAACTTTACGTCGACTTAAAAAGAATGACATTTTTCAGTAATTAATCTTATTTCGTTTGTGTATTTTTTTTTGGAGGAGAAACTCAATCGTTTATCAATTCTTTTTCCGGTCTTTAACGCGTTTTATTTTTTAATCAAAATTGTATGAATCTCAACTAGATTTTATCTTAAAATATCAATCACACTTGAAAAAAATATAACTGTAACAGAATTAGTAAGAATAGATTGTCAGTTGAAGGAAATATCTTTTTTATAAATTTATTTTAAACGATTCATCACGATTTATGCTAGCTTAATGAAAATAAATTATGAATTATGAAGTATTTGGAATACTTATAATACTATTTCCAATATTTGAATTATAATAAAATTCAGTTCAAAGGGAGAAAAATGATTAGTTATTATTTCACTGTAAGAGTAAATCAAAAATATAATGACAGAAAAAAGAAAATAAAACCAATTAATATTATTTAATTTTTAACATATTTCATGAAATGTAAATAAATTGTATTTGAAACAAAATTTACTGTTAGATATTTAAACGTATGTACTTTTTTAAAAGTAAAAAAAAAATAATTTAAACATTGTATTCGTTTCGAACACCTGCTCTTCAATTTACATTCAATCCTCTTCAATTTATAAAACAAAAATATTTATAAAAAACTTTCTAAAAAATATATGTTTAACCATAGGAACAAACCCGTATGAATAGTTATCATTCCGAGAATCAATTCTGTTATTTCAATAGCTTTTTTTCCGGTAATGTAGAAACAGGGGACAGAAGCTTTCGGTATTCAGTTCGATCGACCTTACACCCGTGAAATCGTGTTTTGTCTAGTGAAAGGGTAGGTAATTATAACGTACGAACGGTTAATTGAAAACATTAAAGAGAACATGTTTTATGTATTCTGTAAATTCCAATGAATATGATTTACGAAATAATAACGATAATTAATTTCTGTATTTATGTAATGAATATCGTAATGTTTCCTAGAAATTAATTATATTAAAATTTCCACTAAGACAAAATACTGTAATACGTACTTTAATTATGATTTATATTAATCTTGTTGCTTTCTTTATTTGCATTAAAGTTTAGTTAAAACTTTTCAAACAGAAATTTATTACCTGACAATTTATTTAGTTATTAATTTCAGTTATTGCAAATTATACATAATTAATATATAACTAATTAAATTATATATTATCTATAAAATGTACACAACATGATATGGAATTTATTTATTTTTATACCAATTAAATTATTATTCGAATTATTTTGACGATTTAGACCCACGCTCATTTTATAAATTAAATTGCAATATGTGAAAAACCGCATATTGGAATTTGATGTGTTTTAGAATTCAAATTATTATTTAATACCAATTCTATACAACAAATGCATATTTTAAATTTTATCTAATACAGATATTTAAATTAATTTTAATTTACATTTTACTGGTTTGTGAGAACAAACAGAGTAGTGCTTGTAAACAACAATAGATAAATTAATTATACACAAACAAAAGGTTGGGAAGGTATGAATTATTTATTATATGGTAAAAAATAGTCATTAAAAAATTCCATAAAATTATGTTAAACAAACAAGATGCCAAAAATATTTTTGAATGCATAATTATATCCAGGAATTATGACCAAATTAATATTTCAAACAGTTATCATCTCTACTTTTTTGAATTTTACTGTTGTATGGAAAAAAAGGCAATATAATCAAATGTTAAACAATTTAATAAAAAATATTTGAAAATCATGCACGCATATTCTTAAAATGATGTTTAAATAATAGACATTAAAGACATTTTCAGTCTAATAATTAACATTCATAAAATGGTTTATAATAACATAGTGAAAATTTCTGACCAGAAAATCATTTTGTGTTTTGTGGAGTGAAAAAGAGTTAATTTGGAAAAGAAAAAATATTTTTTTTATTATATATTAAAAAAAAATAAATCAACTTTCATTCATTAAATTAAAAAATGTACTAAAATTTAAAAATAAAGAAAATAGTTTAAGAGAAACATAGAAATGTATAATACTCTAAAACATATGCCTTCAAAAAACAAGCGTACTTTTAAAGTGTTTAAAAAATACTTTAAAATTACTTTTGAACACACACACATTTATATATATATATATATATATATATATATATAGTTAGTATAGTTTGAAAACAACTTTCTTGAAATGACGTAGATTAATTCAAAACTGTTTCACTCGTTTATTATAAATACTAATGTTTATCATTAAAACGAACATCATTTTAGTTAAATTATTCTTAGATTGCACAGTTAATATTTACCAGCACGTTACGTCTATTAAATAGCAATAATAATTAATCACTGATTCAAACTTATAGAAATATAGGCCTTTTATAAATGTATATTGCCATATATATTTATATTATTTTTCATCAAGGTGTTCTGTAAATTTGTATATCTATTAAAGGATATAAAATGTTCATATATGAAATAAATATATTATCTGTAACAATTCTGTGCCTTTACATTGAATTAATCATTACTCTTTTTTAAATTAAAATATTTTCTTGTTGTTTCAGGATTTGAAAATTCCAAACTTAACATTTAAAAACAATATATTTCTTGGTCAAATGGTGAGTATAACCTCACAAAACAGTAGTGAACACGATGGTATCCGAAAATTAGTATACTAGACATTTCTCCTTTTCACATTCCAGTTGTAAAAAATGCTATCGAAACCGTAAGAATGATATGATCGGATTTATGAGAAGATGTTTTGGTAAATAAAACATACAAAAAAGCTAAAACAGTGGAAGAGGTTTGAAAGTGCATTACGATTTCATTGACTCAATGAATTCGACAGTGATCTGATAGATGAAACAAAGTCATATAGATAATGGGAGATATTTTAAGGATTGAAAAGTGTTCCATTTTTCTGTATACATTGATTTTCTATAAAAAGACACTAAATTAATTTGTATTACGAATACATTCTATTTTAAGCTGATAAGAAATACTTTTTATTTTATCTGATATGGATTTTATTATCTGATTAACAAAATGATCTTTTAAAAAATGTATCTTCAACAATTTACAGAAAACGTTCACAATTCTGTACTATCAAATACAAAAGTTCAACATTATAATAACTGACAAAATGTTTCAAATATTCCCCTCTTAAAAGTCCTGAATAGACTATTTATTTTCTCTTGAATTTCGGAGTAGATATTCAGTATGAAAACTTATTTCTTAAGATCTCTTTACATCAAAATCTACTGGAATATTAAACAATCTTTTCAGTTAAACAATTGTACTAATTGTTTCAGTCTAACGCTGACGATATTAAAAAAATATTTACAATTAATACAGAAAATGAGTCCACTATTCAATGAATCGGACGAATAATCTGCAACTAAGCAATACAGGCGGAGAAAATGGTAACGAAGGTCGAGGGTTGATATGTCATTTCAAGATGTGAGGGTTAAAAGGGTCGCGAAACGTACATGCTTGACAGTCAATCGGTTTCATAAATGAATTCTTTTTCTATCCCAGAAACCACAAATAATTCTGATCAAATATGTTCAATAAAATTGTACGAATCTCAGCTAGATTTTATCTTCATTTGAAAAAAAATAAATTGTAGGAGAGTTATTAAGAATAGACTGTTAATTGAAGGAAATCTTTAAAAAAGTATGTGCATGTAACCTCAAAATATAAATTTTGTTATTAATAGAGAATATAAAAATAATATTTTACAGTCTTTCATATTGTGGATTAATTCACTTTCACAAATCAATTTTCAGAAACTAAAGATTTTTGTGAACAAAAATGGTCAATCACTGACAATTGATCATCTTTATTGTTATTTTTATGCATTTAACAGTAATGCTAACGTTTTCACATCGATTGTGTACATAGAAAATTATTTCAATGCTTGTCAATGTATTTTATTTCTTAAGATATGTCCATCATCTCATATTAAACATTATTGAAATATTTAAGTTTTTGATGCCATGGTTATACAAAAAGTCTGAAAATTTTTTTATTCTCATTTCGTATTAGAAGCCACAAGAAAAATTTAGATTAAAAATGTTCAATAAATGATTATTGATGATGTTTGATTGTTGCTTATGCGGATTTTGATATCGATTTCATTATTTTTAGAATATCTAAAAATTACAGAACAAGCTAATATCGGTATTTGTATTCTTTTAGATTATGAAACGTTTTCGTAGATATACGATAAAAATTAGAATGTTTTTTTTATTTATTTCATAATACAGATCTAATATTGTGTCTAAATTCACTTTCAGATTTTTTTTCATAACACAAACTATAAAATGTTTCTGCTCAGAAATGTCTAATTAATCATTAATTGATATTCTACTTTATCTATACAGTCGTTATCTGCCAACCACATGAAAATGAGATATCAGTTATAAAATACTTTAATATATTTTTTTTTACTTTTTTCCGTATAAGAACATGTTTATAAATTGGCATACATCAAGAATCATATACTTTTTTAACTCTAACGATTTAAAACTTTCCTGAAATAACAAATTTTACTTAACTTCATTATTCATTGTATCTCTAAATCTGTACACAAATTTATGAATCACTTTAACTAAAAATTCTCTACGTGTATTTATTGTATAGATAAATAGTCATAATGAATTGAAACAAAGTATATACAGTTTTTCATGAAATGGAAAATAGTTTCACGTTTATTTCCACGATTCTCTATACCTTAATGTATTTATTAATTGTTTGTTTGCATGTATAAAAAATTAACTGCCTTAATATATATTTAAATGTAAATATTTTTGTATTCAGTACGTTTCCTACTTTCATTAAATTCCACACTCGTGATAATTATAAATTCGTTTTAAGTTTTATATATATATACATATATATATATATATATATCCTCTGGAAACGCAACAGAGGTGCGCTTGTCTCCAGAACTCGTATATGAAACGTGTATATTTCCCTAGGATATTATTAGCCTGTACAAAACCAAGGTGCTCACGTTGTTTCCATCGAGCGAAGTCGCGATATTGCGTGCGGAATGAAAACTTTTGTGTCGAGTAAGAGATATTCGTGAAAATTCCATGAAAACGTTACTGTCTGGGTATTGTGTTGAGACACACTCGAAATTAGGATACGGGAGCGTGTGTAATACACATACAGTGTTTTAATTTTCTAACAATGACAATATTATACACACAATTTACATTTCCACGCTACTATTTGTCTTTCTGTGGCGGCTGAACAATTTGTGTAGGTGTATAATTATATGCTTATTAGAAATTCTATCTACTACTTTGAATTCGGTAGATTGTTTTGGAACGGATGTTCTCGAGCGCTGATGAACGGATTTGGAAAAGTCATTGACGGTACAATTACATGTACAACTAATTTGTGTTTCCTGCAAGTCTCCATTCTTAACGATTTATTTTACTTGTGAGTCGGTTCAGAGTTAGTTATTCGATTTAAACAAAACAGGGGTTCGTCAAAATCTACAAATTTTAATAAGGTTTTAGTCGGATAGAATTACACATTGTTAAAAAACCTAATCATGTAAAACATTTACCTTAAACTCATAAAAATGTAATTTAGTTATTTGACAATATGATTAATGTGTTTGGTGTACAAATTATTTCGGTACGTTTTTTAAAGAAAATGAATGTTTATTTACAAAACAAAATGCAAAGTTACACAAATAGTCCCCACTATTTTGTATAACTTTGCTTCTTCTATTGTGTTACTGAAGAATTCTTAAAAAAATCTTCAGTAGAGAAAATTCTTAATTTTCTGTACTTTGGTGCTCTGAGAATGAAGACACTACTATGGAAAATATTTCTATGAGACAATCTGAAATGATCAATAATCATTTACTAAATATTTGAGTTAAGTGGGAAAATTCTTTTTAAATGTGAATTACTCTTTATTCGATTTTAAAAAATTATAAAATTTTTTCCTTCAAATTTGATATTTCAAAATATATTCGATGCGAAATCAATGAAAAAATTATAGTTTTTAACAAATAATCTTACTGATAGATTGTCTTTTTAGTTATAAAGGAGAGATTTAAAACGAAATTGTATAGAAAAAAAGCATTAAATTCCATTTCACAAACAGGCCAATCGTTAAAAGCGATAAATCCTGTACTTTTATATTTTCAGTGAATTCTCGCAATAATTTATCGATAATTGATGTTTGACGAGGGTCCAAATACTTTTGTAAGCTTATCGCACTGAAATAAAACACTCGAAAAAGAGTTCATCCAGTTTACATGATGACTTTCGTTCCCCGAATCGCAGTGTCAACAATTTTATAGTTGGTACCATTTGAATATGTAAGGTTTGAGAGTTTAATATTGTACTGTATTATGCGACCCCAATGTTAATTTATTGAACGTGATTATGCAGTAATTCATACGTGTTAGTTTAATAACGAAGCACATTTTCACAACAATGAGTGCGTCAATAATCATAATATATACGGATGGGTCAGAGATCCATATCAGGGATCACAGACAATTTGAGATATGACCATATTGTTCCAAACTCATACTCTGTTGTATAATAATAGTTTTCTCGAGCATTGATAGTAATTCAAATCATTATTAACTTTATTTTGTTATTAATTAAAATGTAATTCAGGTAATTATTTTAATACACTTCTGACAATTTTGTTAAATTCATTTTCACAAATTATTTCTTTTTTCCAACCACAAAAATGTTCTAATCAAAAATATTCAATAAATCACTATTGATCATTTTTAATCGGTACTGTTGAGAGCCTCAAAGTACAGAAAAATCATTTTATTTTCTTGTTAATATAAATTATCCTTATTATAAAATATATGAAAGAATTTTTAAGTATTTCAGTAGATATTTATTGATCTTTTCGAATCTGGTGTGAGAATTATATTTAAAGGATATTCTTTAAGAAAAATTCGGATGCTCTTTAAGAGATGATCTTTAATTCAAAACTAGAGGCAAGCATTCGTTTTTTAATCACGAAATCATATTTTCTTACAATCAAAAATTGTTCTTGTCAAAAATAATTAATAAATCAATATTGATAATTGTTGATTGATACTTGAATATATTACGATTATGTAATGTAAATTTATTACGATTTCATCGACTCAAAGCCGACGTATTTTTTTGACAAGGGATTTGCCAGCTACCTGGCAGATGGAGTAAAGTTATGCAAAATAATGGGGGATATTTGGAGGATTGAAATATATTTTATTTTTCTATGAACATTATTTTCCATAAAAAAGGCACCAAATTAATTGTTACAACCTATAATTGAATTTATAATTTCTGTACACACACACACACATATATATATATATATATATATATATATATATATTCTAATTATAATATGGTTTCAAGACAAAATAATTGATAAAAAAACGATTTATTTACTGTATTTTCCTATTTTGACCACTTATTGGAATTGATAATTACAGATACTGTGTGGCACTTCTTAGTAGATTCTTGAGACAATGTTATTATGAAAGAGAAATCAATTAAGTCTTATTTTAAGAAAAAATCACCTAAAAAGCTTCTCAAGTCATTCGTTTAGAACTTCATTGTTATTTTTATGGAGAGTAAAAATAAAAAATAAATTAAATAATACAGTATTTAGAAAATAAATTCATTGGTGGATCAGTTAGATTATTAAAGGAATGTTCATTAATAACTTCGTTGTTATTTTGATGGAGACTAAAAATAAATCAAATAATACAGTATTTAGAAAATAAATTTATTTGTGGACCAGTTAGATCCTTAAAGGAAGGCTGAAAAACTAATATTTTATATAAGTCTCGTAGGATTGAAGTTAATAAAAAAATTTATTATTTCTTTCAAGAAAGAAATTGTATTCACTGAATTAGTTTTTATTATAATTTTTTAAAAGTTCTGAAATCAAAAAAATATGTGAAGCATTAAATTTATATTCAGTGTAACGGTACAACAATGTTACGACGATATTAACAATGGTGTCAACGATGAAATATGGTTCATATATATATATATATATATATACATATTGAAATTGTTTGTACAGCATCCCTATATGACTACAGCCCTGACATGAATTAAAGCGTGCATATTTATTTGAATATGGGTGTATGTGTATACATATATAGAGTTGTTTAATTTTGTGTCAGAAATTCTGAACTTGTAGTTAAACGCGCACGTTGGTTGAAGCAAAACTTTGATTTTGAATATTTAATTCGTTAAAATTATTAGAATTAATTGCGTTTCGGTCCCGGTTGAAAGTTTGTCGCACGCAACTTATCTGATATAAATAAACTTATTTAAACGCGCCGTTACATTGACCTTCTCGAACGGAAATTTCAAAAAGTTTCTCCCTATCCAGTGTGAAGTTTTCAATTTTCGTAATCCTGATGATTAAACGCAGATAATTCTCACATAAATTCATACGAGTCGAACAGATAATGAATGAATTAAGTTATTAAGATGTTTTGTAAGTATCAAATACTCGTTCTAATGAGATGTTAAGTACTTAGTTGGAGGATTTAACTAATTTATTTTTCGTTAAATCGTTTAAAAATTATTTATCTTTGTCGGTTTTTATAAATCCGACAGATTAATACATAAAAGTTTGTGAATAATAAGAACATTGCATTGAATATAGAATTGAAACATGATTAAAAAAGATTCAGTGTATTAAATGAATCGATTAATGGTTTCGTTGAACAGTTTTTGGTTACAAATTGAGGTTGAAAAAAATACAAGTGTACGAATTTTGTGTCAACAGTCAATGGAAGAGCCAACGGTTGAAATGTAGTTGAAACTGTCTCGTTTTCCATTAAATATTGTTTACATACTAAAACGGCCATCCATTATATTTGTTATCGTATAAAAAATGACGCTCGGTTTGAATTATTGAACCGAAATGAGATAATCACTCCGTAACTCTTCGTTTGAAATGTTTGTTATTCGATCATAACGTTTTATCGAGCTATATTGCAAACAAATATGTCATTTTTTCCAATATTATTCCATACATCACGTACAAAATTATTAACTATTATTATTTCATAAACTAAAAATAGAACATTTACATTCTGTGAATAATTTATAAATTCAAATTCGGTTCGGTGTAAATTCGGTCCAGAAAAAAATAACAATTATTTAAATGAACATGAATGTTTTTCAGTAATTAATAAAAAAAAACTTGTAACAGAGAACAACACCACTCAACTTCAAATATTTGTCATCGAGTGAACGAATCACACGTACATAGTACTTTGACACGAATAATTAACACCTGGATGAATATCGTTTCGAGTACACTTATTGAAATACGGCCATTTTCATGAATATAATTGGATCATAAAGTTTATACAATTATTACAAAATTTTCAACGCGACTTTCTAATTCTAATTATGCTTTATTAAAACGTTTTCATGCGGATATTCGGACCAACACGGTCTGTTTTAGGTTTATTTTTAGTACTGTATTATATGTGGGCACATTAAATATATACACACTTATGTACGTACACACATATATATATATATATATATATACGGTTAAAGTAAAACAATATATATTCATCATTAAATACTAACAAAATATGTAACTACACATATTTTCATAAATTTTATATATATATATATATATATATATATATATATATATATCTTATTCATATTCAACAACTACTGTAAATATAAAATATAAATTCTTTTTTTTAATTTATATGTCAAAGCGATTACAGTGAATAGAGAAAGATACCGAAACATTATAATCATTTTTAGTGAGCAGAATTGGATGATATTGATCTGGAGGACATGTGGTTCAAGCAGAACGGTGCAACAAGCTACACAGCTGGTGAAATAATTGATTTATTGGGGACGAAATTTCCTGGTCGTTATTTTCAGAAATAGAGGCCACGGAGATCCTGTGATTTAATACCGTTGGACTATTTTCTTTGTAGTCACATTAAAGGACAGATATACGCCAATAATCGTAAAACAATTTCCTATCTAAAAGATCAAATTCGAAGAATAATTGGTGAGATGGAGCCCCAGTTCTGTAAGGATGTTATTTTTCAAATATCCAGTATAATTATAATTTAATCAAAGATTTTCTATACAGTGGCACTCTGAATATGAAGGTATTGTCATTAAAATACACATGAGTAACAATAAAAAATGATAAATAATAATTTATTGAACATTTTTTAACTAGAAAAAAGTTTATGGTTTTCAGGGCGAAAAAAGAATTAATTTGTGTAGTTAAACTAACATTTTTCCTCTTATTACAGAAAGAATTATTATATTTAAAACTATTTTTGACAGATGTTTGGTTCTATTGTAAGAAATATATTTGATTCCATATCTTCTTTTAATAGCCATTTTGACGATATTCTGATTAAGAAAATTAATTTAAAATTGTTTATTATTTATTATCATGTCCCTGTTTAAATTATTTCTTAAATTATTTTCTCTTTTACAATTCTATTTAATGAAATTTTGTTTTAAATTATAATTTCATCTTGAAATTTTCTGTACACTAATATAAAATTATTGTAATTTAAAATACGAATGAGATGATATATAATTTTCAAAACGACATTTATATAAATATTTATATATATATATATATATATATAATGTTTGTGTATGTGGTGTGAGTACCAGAGAGTAAAATTAATACACTCACTGATAAATACCTAACCAGAGCTGAAACAAGTAAACAAACACATGACAGGCAGGATAAGGCGAGCGAGTAACTCGAGTTTAGTGAGTATTCTAAGCGTCACTAGATCACAATGACGCCTGTACACTCCCATCTGGCGTCGTTGCGGTTAGATTACGACACTCGAGGAATTCACTATGCGTCCTGACAAAAATTCCTGTCGGTTAATATTGTCGCGGCTACCAGGCAAACGGAGTGCCGGCCTACGAGCGCCAGAAACGACGAATACACGTTTGGGATTCAGGTCGTATAACGACGGTGGTGCTTTTTAATCGCGCCCGGCAGACAGAACGTCACGTAGGACACGATGAAATGCTAATGTGGTACGCGATCTCTCTTCCTAACATCAACACACACACACACAAACAATTTCACGCAAACATACGCGCATTAGTGAAGCTTATACGAATCCGTTTAACCCATTACATACGTTTCACTTTCTATTTCGTTTGCATTTATTTTTTCACTGTTTTTTTTCTGACCCGTAGTCGATTTAGTTCAGATTCGACGACCGTCGGTATCCTCGTACCCTACTTCTAGTTGTGTACTAGTCCGATGGGATAGTCAGTGAACATCCGGTTCGATTGGGTCTGATTGGGTCAAGACAGTTTGTAAATGGAACGAGGGTCAGACTGAACGTTCTTGTAGGTTGAGAATCGATTGTACTAATGACCAGTTTGTCTATCTATTAATATATTATTAGTTTCAACTTATGGTAGATATTCATTTTGAAACTAACCGAAGTGAATTATTTATATCAACCCGAACTGATACTAAACATACAATAATGGAATTCAATAGAACACAAACATATTAGAAATTTAGGAAATTGAAAAACAGATGTATATAAAATGATATCTTCTAAAAAAAAAAATAATAAGCACTCTTAAACTAGATGTTTTTTAAAAAAAAATACTTTGAAAAACGGTTACATGATAAACCTAATTCGAATATTTTGACTGACTACTCTTCTGGATAATAAAGAAAGATGCAAACAAAATCCAGCAAAAAATCAACAGCATCTTCATTTTAATTAATATAACAAACCTTTATGTAATAATCAGAAGAAATATATTTCTTGAAATATAAAAGTATGTTTCATTTGGGATGCAAGAAAAATCTGAATACCTATTTGAATTTAGAAAAAATATAGAAAAAATTCTATTTCAATTCATATGACAGAAAATGTATTTTTCATCTAGTAACACTGTTAAGTAATTTAATCAAAAAATGCCATTAAACCAGTAAATATTAAATATTAATTTAAAAGCCAAAAAATATCCAAAATTCTACAATTCGTTGATATAAAAATTCAATCTATTCTCAGACATATTCGTTGTTAGGAAAGAATAATAAGAAACGATAACATTTTAATAAATATTTATATATGATTTTTTAAAAAGATTATGAAAAATATAACATTTTTCAATAAAATAACTATTGAGTTAGTGAATAATAAAGAGATCATTAATTTTTAAAATATAAAAACAATACACTGGCTTGTTAAATTTGCTAAGTATATAAATAAATCTTATTTATTTAATCTTACCATTTCGGTTACATATTTATGAATACTGTACGACACTTACCTGAAACAAAGAAAAAAGATTATTAGAATAAAACATCAAACAAAGAAAGAAGATTATTAGAATAAAATATAAGAACCAAAATTTCAATTTAGGCAATAAATTCATCCAAATGATTTCTATTATATTTAAAAATAATCTTAGAGATAGAAGAATAATTTCAAGTTTTTAAAATCTTAGAATTTCAACGATTTAAGGTCTTAAAAAATTCTTGGTAAATTAAATATTAGGATATATATTTTTTGTTGGCTTGATAAATCTAAATATAAAAATTGTCTTGTATATTTTTTAACATTTTTATTCAAATCAAAGAAAGTATTTTATTGAAACAACGATTTTCTATACTTTAATTCTCTAAATATGATGGCATTTTCACATATGTATTCTTTTTTCTCTCCACAAACCATACTGAAATTTTTCGATCAAAAATATTCAATAAATTATATTATTGATTATAAAAATATTAGGAAGTGAAAAACTAATCATTTATAAAAGTAAATTTAGTCAGAATGTCATAACTGTTTTTGTGATGGTGGTATAGCCAACTAAATACGTATAAAAATAACTAAATATGATTAATTACTAATTATTAAATGTTTTTGATTAATTCTTTATTTTTTTTGCGGTGAAAAACATCAAAATTAATAAATGAAAGGACTAATATAAAAAATAAATTTTCTGTAAGGCTTAGAAATATTTTTAATCCATGAAAAACATATTTAATTTGAGTTTTGGAATTATTTTTGCTTCATATGAAAAAAAAGTAGTTAGAGATTGTTAAAAAATATTTCAAGTTAACTTACAAAATATATTTATTTAAATATTTTTTAATTTACTAGACACTACTATCAGGTTTGATTAGATTTATAGTGAAGAAATATTTGAATTTGTGTTCTAATAATGGTAGAAAATATCAACTGAAAATAATAAAATTTAAAATATTTTCTACAAGACTAATTTTTCATATACAAAAAGCACTTCTTCCGTCAAACATACAGTGTTACCGTACCGTAACATAGAATCATAAATTATTGTCAAAATTAATTTAGAAAGGATCTCTCGACAGCACAGTCGAACAACCAACCCGGGACCATTTCATACACCATCTATCCAAGGGAAGGGATATACTTGAAGAATCGTACGACAACGATAACAACAACATCGAAATGCAGATGAAGTGTACTCGCCGTAACCAGCATATGGATACAAGAAGCGCACGCACACTCGCACCGCTCGAACAAACGGACGGACGGACGAACGCACGCACGCACGCACACGCACGCACGCACGGACGGACCAGATCAAGTACAAGTTAAATTGGGCGCGACACGCATACAAATAGTCGGCAATTTTCTCGAAATGTCTGACGGACCGGTTTGAGGGAACCTGGAAGAGGATAATTCTAGCCAGAGAGTGAAATGTACGTCCGGCTATGCAGCTACACATTCAACAGCGTCCATTATTATGCCCGCTGCTTCGCTGTTAGGCCGCTGCAAGAAGCTTCTCGTTACGCCAACATATTAATTTTCATATTTCAAGTCGTGTCGGGATCACTTCTGCAGCTTGTTTGCACAACGTACACGGACAACAGACATAGAGGGATGACTTTTTTCCTCTCGTCGAGTTTGTGTGTCCAGTACAACGTTTCTGATAGGAAATGCGTTTTGTATACTAACAATTTATTCTTTTATGAATTAGAACGTGTTTTTATATAATTATATGAATATATATATATATATATATATATATATATATATATATATATATATATATATATATACATATAAATTCAAACAATTAATAAAATATCAAACATTTATTTGATTTTAAATAATTTCTTTACCTTTAAGATTAGTTTGCTTAGTATCTTGTTTAGCTAAAACAAATCGGACACCTTTTGAGTTTTCAGAGAGTGAATCTGAATTACATTCTGGGTTTAATGTAGAATACAGAAGAGGGGGATTTGTTAGATGAATATTTATACAATAATAACATTTACACAATAATCAGTTCTATAGATTGAATAATTAATTAAAAGTAAATGGTGTGAATGAATGAACAAATAAATGAAGATTTAAAAAATTAAAGTAAAATTAATTGAAGCTTGTCATTTGTTATCAATTTTAAATAAATATAAACTATTACTATATCGTCTAGTTACTGATATTTAATATAATTATAATGATTTGAATATAAGTATATCAGCTCTATTGAATACTGTATTCATCAGAAAAGAGTAGTATTTTTTTATATAAGAACGATAACAGAGTACGTATTTCTGACGGACATCATCCTTTTGTAACAGTGAAATGTCTGTTCTTTATTATTATTCTCAGCACGTATTCCATTCTCAGGTATATGTTGAAAACTAATTTTAAATTTAATTTATGTTTTATTTATACACATTTCTTAAATGGGCGTGATTTATATTATAATTCGAGGAATATAAAATATCTCAATCATATTTCTATATACATATATATATATATATATATAACACTTTATTATTAACCATTTTATTTCCTATTTTAATTCATTAATGAATATTTTATGAACCAATTTAGATTATCACAGGAGATTTAAAGAAAAAATGATGTCTTGAAATCAATAACTGATTTTTTTCTTTTTTTGGCAAGTAAATTATAATTATTTATATGTGAAGAAACATATATATATATATATATATATATATATATATATCCAATGAACAGATGGGATAAGGAAATTAATAATTTTATTGGAAATCAGTGGAAAAGAGAAGCTTTTAATCATAATAAATGGAAAATCGTGGAAGAGACCTTTACCCAGCTGTAGATTGACAAAGACTAGTGATAATAATGATGATGAGGATATATATATATATATATATATATATATATATATATATGTATGTATGTGTGTTCTTATCTGACATTGATATTTAATTGTAACGAACTAGACACCCTTTTTATGAATCATTTTTGAAAATTAATTTTAGACAAAAATCATTTCTTGAAACTAGAAGTTTTTACAATTAAATTATATATAAAAATATAGACTCATATAAATATATATATATATATATATATATATATATATATATATATATATATATTCATGAACAATAAACATTTTTTTTGTTTCAAAGTCATTTTTCTTATATTCCTTTCTTCAGACTAACGATAAGGCTGTATACAATTTTATTATTTAATTAAATTATTTCTCATCACGATACTAACGTTCACTGAAATTCAGAACATTTCATTTATTACTCTTGAAACAAACATTTAGTTTCAATACGAAATTATGTTTTGAAATAATCTAACACATAATTACAAAACGAACAAACGTAATTTTTTGTTTCAATATTAGTTTTCCGATGATTTTATTACACGAAATTCGTTCTTAACAATTTCTTCGAAAACTTTAATAAATTATAGACCCAATCTCTATAATCAACGCAGAAAACGTTCATTGAAACTTAAAAGTTTCGAATTTAATTTGTTGTATTTCTCGGCTTTTTACGTTCTATTTTATCGTTTTACACACACACAAACTTGGCAGTACTTTAAAAGTTTGACTTTGAGAACTGTGCTTTTTCACACTTTTTTATACACATACACACACACACACACACATATATATATATATATGTATGTGTGTATAGAACACATGTCTATATAATATTTGAGTGAACTGTTATAAAAAATAAATAGCAAAAATAAAGTTTCAGCGATAACTTTCACCATGTGTTAAATTCCAGGACAATACTTAAAAAATCTCAGAATACACAATTCAACTAACTTTATACATATTTCAAAAACCAGTAGATGGTGTGTGAAACGAAATGGCTGAGTACCTTATATACATATACATATATATATATATATATATATATATATATATATATATATATATGTATAAATTTTAAATACGAGTGTGAAAATGCGGCATGTACATGTTACTGCGTCAAGTTGAGAAGTGTGTGTAGAATAGTTTCCACCTGCGTTTAAATCTGACGAAACATGTAGAAATAAGATGAATATGGGGAAAGATTGTAGGTCATGTTTTGAGCGTAAGTATGTTCTTATGTAACGTGCAGTGCGTTTAATTAAAATATTTTTTTTGTGCGTTGGCGTATTGTTGAGTAAAAATGTGAAGTGTTTATAAAAAAGAGAAATGTGGAAATTTATGAAGATTTAATTCAATTTTCAGATAATTAGATAAGAAGATTGATAATAACTTACACAAATGAATTATTTTTTCATCCTACAAACTATAAAGAAGAAAGCAGTTTGTTGATCAAAAATGTCCCATAAATGTTTATTTCCGCCAGGGATTGAACTTTTTTATACCTTAAAACTCTGAAGAGAATCGAAATACGTATAAATAAAAATATATTTGTGATTTTTAGAATGAAAAAAAATTCATTTCTGAAAAGAAATTTACTTTCACTGTCAGAACTGTTTGTGATGAGCAAGTTAAAATATTACAGCACTAGTTTGTATCTTTAATTTATTTAAGAACTATTTACCTAGAAAAATGTCTCATTGAAAAAAATATATACCTAAAAAAAATAATCATCACAGTTTCTGTCTTTCAGTACTATTTTTGGTAAGTGTGTCATCTTATTTGAATCATAGTTATAACATTTCATGTATTCATCAATCATTTCTATGTTCAAATCACTTTAAAAAAATAATTATTTTATAACACTGAACAAAACAACAAGCATTATTAAAAATTTCAAGAAAAGAATTAAAAAAATCAAATATAGAAAAAATTACAGAGATAGAATCATAATCTTAGAAGACAATTAATTAAACTACTTGAAATTTGTCCTGGTAGTCTTGGTTTATTCAAATCAGCTAATTATACATCCTTAACTACCAGTTTCAGTACATGTACCGTTCTCATAAAGATGTTTGAGTTTAATATCCAACTAACGAAAATAAAGAAAAAATATGGAAATGTAAGTAAAATTTAAACGTATAAAATCTAAACAATTAATAATATTTTTTGCAAATAGATAGAGAATTTAATAATTTTACAATTAAACGCATAGAATAAAAAACATTAAATAATAATTATAGCACTATCTAATTCATAACAATATGAGAGAAAATAAAAGAAATCTTAATAACCGATACAAAAATGGCGATACTAATAGTTTCAATAGAGGAACAAGAATTAATAAGAAAGTCAACGAAACTTTAATATCTACCTAAGGACGGTGTATACGTGGCGAAACTTATAGTTAGTTGGTTATTGGGGTTTTAGGGCGCTTCGACTGCTAAGGTCATTAGCGCCCGGAAACTTGTAGTGGAAAACAGACATTTAAATGATCCAAAAACACAAAAACACCAGAACAATATACCAAATGGATCACAAGTATAAGACTACTATTTTAATTTTAAATGTATATATATATATATATATCTATTAATACAAATATATATATATATATAGAGAGAGAGAGATGGGGGGAGAGAGAGAAGGAAATATAAGAAATTCTAAATATCAAAACGATACAGTGATACCTAAAGTGATATTTAGCTTTTTTTTAAAAATTTTGTAATATTTTAACATAACAAAGAGTAATTAGATGTAAGAAACAATTTTTTAATATTTAGAGAGAGAGAAATATTAGAAAATCTATAAGTAAAAAATATACATTGATACCTAAAGTAATATTTAGTTTTTCTTTATTACATTTATAATATTTTTTTAAAAAAAAGTATAAGTTTATTATTGTATATATAAATATATATATATATATATATATAGAGAGAGAGAGAGAGAGAAATATAAGAAAATCTATAAATCAAAATGATACATTGATACCTAAAGTGATATTTAGCTTTTTCTTCATAACATTTGTAATATTTTAACATAGAAAAGCATGAGTAGATGTAAGAAACATTTTTTTAATATTTATTAAATATATATATATATATATATATATATATATATATATATATTATATATATAGAGAGAGAGAGAGAGGGAGAGGGAAATGTAAGAAAATCTATATATTAAAAAGATGCATTGATACCTAAATTGATATTTAGCTTTTTCGTTATATAATTTGTAATATTTTAACATAAACAAGTGTAAGTAGATGTAAGAAACCTTTTTTTAAATATTTATTACATATATATATATATATATATATATATATATAATACCAAATGAATTTTTAAATTTAATATTAAAAATGATAACAAAGAAAAATAAGTACATTATATAAAATTCTATTTGAATTGCTTCTCTTTGCACGATATTATTTATGTAATTACGACAGAGTAAATATAAAAATAAATATTTATGCTGTTTCAAAAACTTTCGCTACATTTTTATGAAATATTAATCCTCTGGAAGAGTTAAAACAAACATTAAATGCAAAACAACGTAATCTATTATACACTAAACAGTACAATTATCTTTAAAAAAACAACACTTTCAACTATAAAAATAGATACAGATGTACAGTTTACGACCACGTTTAAAATCGTTCTGTATACTGTAATCGGTGACTTGTCAACTTAGAATTTGAAAGCTTTTAACAATAAAAAGAACTCGTTTTGTTTTTTTCCCCTTTCATCTCATCCGGTATTTTCTTGTTTGAAAAGTTAAGACTTGAAAATAAGTTATTTGAACGTACGGTTGTCATAAAAATTTTACAACTAACTTCGATACAAACATAAAGGGTTGATTCGATTTATTTATTAGTAAAGGTACAGTTTTTTTCGTTGATTGTGTAATGTAATATCTTAGTTTTTTATTAAATCCTTTTCAGATAATATATATATATATATATATATATATATAATGTTTATATAAACACTGAAAATAATAAAAAAATGCCACTAAACTTCTTAACGATAAAAGTTTCTTTGGTAAGTACGTAACAGGTTCCATTTTTACATAAATGTAAAAGAAAAATAAGACGATATTCAAATTCACGAACAAAAGTTTATTTTTTTGTTCTACTGGAGACGAATTTAAAAATATTTTATTCAAGAATACAAGACATTAGTATACTTTTTATGGAAGATAGTTAAGAATAGAAATATATTTTTTTATAAATAAATGAAAAGAGTTTGCTTTCAATTTTGTAAAGGTTTTTAATTCATTCAGTACACAAAATAAAAATAAAGTAAGAAAACATTAATATTTTTCAGATTTAATTAATAATTGTCTAATATATCTTGAAGATATGAATTTCATAGACTTAGAATGAATCATGATTTATTTTAGTGCAAGAACTGATATGTAAAAATGTTAGAGATATTAATCGACTGATAGTTATTTTCATAGTTGGAACTTCCTGATTAGTGATCTTCCATTTTCTAACTTCTAGATTTATTTGAGAACTACTATTCATTACAAGCTCCAATATACTATTTATTCATCGTACATATCACTAGAAAATATGCAGATTTAATAACACAATTGAAAATAAAACAATAAAAGAAAATCAACAAGAAAGACTCTAAAATTTCTTCTTTTTCAAATAAATATTTTTATTCACAGTGTCGATTTATTTGAGAACTACTATTAATAACAAGTTCAATATATTATTTATTAATCTTACATATCATTAGAATATATGCAGATTTAATGAGACAATTTAAAGTAAAACAATAAAAAAATCAACAAGAGAAACTAGAAATTAATTTTTATTTAATAATTTGAAAATAGTCAATCGGACTAAATATTTTTTACTGTAAAAATGCTCGAAGATATGATAAGTAAATATTCTGAAGCTATGAGAAAAAAAATGGGTATATTTATTATTTTCTGAATTTGAAAAATGTTTGAAATAATTCCATTTAGATCAAAAAATGTTCTATTCATTTCATATCTGTTTAAATATTCTCAGATCTATTAAATATATTTTATGAACACAAAACTTAAATAAATAAATTTTCAGACAGTACTATTACATTTAAAATGAATTACTGTTTTTTTAGGAAGTACTGTATTAATATCTCGATAGATACTAAAATATGACTAAAAATACATTTAACTATCATAGAATCAATTCTTCAACTTCTCTTAAGTATTTTAATAGTAAGAAAGAGTTGAGAATAAAAGAAAACTATAACACAAAGCAAACTGGCTAGAAACTGATGGCCTAGTAAATCTCTGAAAAGATAATATTTTGAAAACAGTATTCAGAATAACCGAATATAAAGTAATGAAAGATAATTATTAAAACAGAGTATCGAACATGTCTGTCTAATTACAATATATCCCATGAGATGTTATGATGATATAGAAAGAGAATTAGTTTTATGAATTATTTGAGATATTTTTGAAATGATAAATATTAACAACTTTATAAAAGTAATTAATTTTATTATCAGCATTGCAGAGAAATTTTCCACTGTTTTATATAAAATATCTGATGTACATTTTTGATTTCCGAAAAACAAACAATATATTAAAAATAACGTAATTCATGTCGTTAAGAACGAAACTAATTATAGTACGAAAAAAACATGTCAGCGTTGAAGGAAACGTAGTAAACTTTTTTCGAAAAATAGATAAAAAAAACTATCCATTCGTACACATGTCTCTAGTACGTATCTCGTACGTAAGTTCCTATGTATATTTAACACTGACAAACGCACGTTGTGCTTACCGTAGTGCGAACTCGTTACATCTGACATTAAAAAGCGGGAATGCCTGTTCCGTATACTTTGGGTTACAAGTTTGGGGCGAGCGAGTGGAACGGGGTGGTAGACAGGCGAGCAGAATGTGTATGTTCGCTTTTATAGCGCTAGAAGGGTTTTTCGAAAAAGTCAGATCCGTTGTATGTGTATATAGTCAGATATTGTAAGTAGATGAAAAAAATTTTGATAGGCTGACGGAAAACGTTTTGACAAGGGTACATTTCACAAGTTTTATATAATTATGACGACGGTTTATTAGTTTTTATTTATTTGTTGTTTGATTTATCAAGTTTAATTAATGCTCGGTGGTTGATGCGGTTAATTTTATACTTTTATTGTATTCATAAAAAGATCATTTTTGAAAAAGGATTGCATGGTATATAATATATATATATATGGATTTATCGTTCAAGTCATACAGGAATATTTCAGTGTAATATTTTTTTTATAGAAAGACAGCTACAGCATTTGATACTCATTCGTTTTTGAATAAAAATTCACTGATAATTTTAACATTTCACTTATTGAAAATTATTGATGTGTATAAATTTACAATCTGAACTTTTATTATTTGTACATTTTTAATATAACATAAACAAAGGACTTTTTTCTTCAGTTCTAAAAATATTTTTAAATTGTGTATTATTATTATGAACAAGATTTTTTTTATAAAATATATATAAACTTTATTAGAATCGTTTCATGTTTATTAAGTGTTAATCATTTTATTGCAAACCTGAGATCATGTATGAATTCCTTCTTCTATGTCTTTTTTAAACTTTTATTGGCTTCTAGTTGGTCCTTCAGTTATATGAATAAAAGATCTAATTAAAGGTGAAAGACTAAACAGGTCGTAGAAAATAAACGTTAACTATAAGATTTGTATAGAAAAATTGATTTTTTTCTTATAATAAGCCTGTTAAAAATAAATCAGTCCGGTGATAGAATTTTTTTTCAGATCACAGAACTATGAACACAAACTTTATTTACTTTCAAAGCACAAAATTAATAAATCATCTATCACGTCTTCTCACCGTACAAACAATTTCAATAAATGATTCTGATCATTTCTAATTGTTGCATATGTAAATTTTGATAGAGATGCCATCATCTTCGAGGCACTGTTCAGATGTGTTGACAAGGAAATAATTTTGTTAAAAAAATAAGCAATAATTATCGGTGAAATAAAAATTCATTTGTGAAAGTGAATTTAATCCCAATAACAGATATTATGTTAAGCAATATTTTGTACACTAAAGAGAAAAATTATATAGTCAATTTTTATTAACTGTATTAACTTAATACAAAATTTCAATTTATATTCCAAAATTAAAAGGAAAAAACAGAAGAACATAAATCATTCATTACAAAAAATATAAAAAGATAAATGAATCAATTACGGTAAAAGAAAATAGAATAATCAAATGGAGTAACGAATAACAACGTTTTTAATTTGTAAATAATTTCATAAAAATCATCGTGCAATATTTTACAGATTCGACATTAAATTAAAACTGACAAATCCGTGCACCAAAAAAGTAAACCAACTGTAACCGATCTGATATCGAAAAACAATAAATGATAAAAGAGTTGAAACCTGTGTCCTATCGATCGATCGAGCGTCGAGAGGACATAAAACCTAATCACAAGTAAATTAGAGCACATTTTCACGTGAGAGATAATTTGAATAAATGTGTAAAGAGGAACGGGAGACGAGGTGAAAAAGGGCGATGCTAGTGTAATATAACGAACACTTATGTGCACTATATGTAGTTACTTTTAATTGTCAGCAGAATTTTTCCTACGGTCTCACAAACACAAGACCGATGAGTGGCTATACGTTTTACAGAAATGGCACTCGCCTGTCCAGTGTAGCCATTCAACTTCCACCACCGTTCGTGGTCTAAATCACTCCGTTAGTCATAACAGTTATTTTTGTATAAAATATGAGAACGCAGTCAGACGGGTTCTCATGTTGTCGTTATGTATCCGTATTATCTTACAGCGTGGATGGGATGCGAACCAGGACGCTTGTCATATGAAATATTAACGAGGTCCGTTCACGAAATGTGTTCTTGTTACACATATGTACAATTCGTCTTCTTAACAGTACGCAGTTTAGACATAACACTCATATACACACACATATATGTATGTGTATGTGTATATATATATATATATATATATATATGTGTATGTATATTTCACAGTAACTCTATTTCCACTAACACACACACAAACAACTAAAAATTTTTTTAACAAAAATGTTCAATAAATCATTTATCGTTATTTATGTGCATTTAAATAAAGATGCCATCAGCTTCGTAACGCTAACATACAAAATCTTTTATTTTATAAATAAAGTGTTTTGTGCTTTGAAATTATAAAAATTAAAGAATCGTCATTGAAATACATATAAAGAACAATAGAAATGATTTATTATTTATTGTAAATTCTTGATTAGAAAAAAATATGGTTTGTGAAATGAAAAAAAATACATTTAGAAAGCGAAATTAATGAAAAATTAAGTGAAAGTGCAATTAATAATAACTGGTATTATTATGTCAATACGTATAAGTAATAATTAAAAATTCTCTATAATTAATTATTGAATATTTTTAATCAAAATTTCTTTTATAGTTTTAATGGGAAGAGTGTAAAAAAATGAATTGAAAAAATTGGTTAAATTAAAAACAATTAGAAAATCAAAATGATTTAAATGAATGAATATACTTTTAAAACAGTATTTATTTATTTTTTTTTTTTTTGAAAACTAGGAGTCTGACTGAACACTAGGAGGGCTTCGCCTTTCGAACTGTAACGTTTTCTCTCTCTCTCTCTGATAAATAACAGAAATTAATAAAATTATACACATAAATAATCCGTGTAAAATGTAAATCGTGAAGACTGATCATGTGACTGATATCAACCAATCAGAGAACGAATAAAACGCACGCATAGCGATGGGACCATTTTTAGTTACAGAGAGATTCTATTTTTTAATTAACATCCACTGAGATTATGTAATTATTTTTTTATACATTGTCTCTATATGTATAATAACCTTCAATTCTTTGCAAAAAAAAATCTAAAAATATTACTAGGGTGTGGTTTCGTTTTTAGCATTTATGAATATATATATATATATAAATAATACGAACTTATGTTATATTGAATGACATTTTTCCTATATATCGAATTGTATGAATCTGTGGAAACCGTGTATAAGAGTGATATTTTACCTGTCATTTTAAAATGTATCAAGAACACTTAAGAAAAAAAAATTATATACATATATATAAAAAAAGTGTTAAACACAATCTGCCCAAGGCGAATACAGGAATTTAACGAATGACTCCCTTGAGTTCATATACGAGCACCAGTAGTTGAAGTGTCGTGAAATATGGGCCATAAATATTCACATGCCACGCCCATACGTACACCCCATCTCAACCCTATTCCATTTCGGTATCGTCGTACAAGTAATTGTGTATTCGTCGAATGAAGAGAGACGAAATCAGTACTGACCATACACAAAACGATATCTGGATCACTGGCGCTGTCCCGTTCTAACGAATCGAAACGATCATATACTATGTTTGAAAAAAAATACGTTACGTACACACGAATACTTGTTAATTGTTTATAGCATTTTTTTTAAAAGCCTATTTGTTTTGATAATTTTTTTAGTAATTAGTACGCCTGAATAATATACGTTAAAAACATTTTTTTTATTATACGCCGTGTTATTTTTCGCGTTAAAATTGTTTGAATGGATGGGCAGAATTACTGCAATTACGTTAGTTCAACCATTGTTACATTTATTAAAAATTATTTTTATTATTATTATATACCGTAACGAAATTCAGAAAATTCGCAGTTAATTAACATTTATATTCATGTAATTTACACACACGCATATACACACATTATATATACAAATGTATATATATATATATATACACACAACACTGTCTGCTGTAGTTCTGTTGTTTCATGAATTGATTGTGGTAACTGAGAAGCTGTTACGGGATTTAATGTATGGAACCGTAGTAAGCAATACAGTAAATAATTAACTCTCGAATATCTTATTCAGTCAGTGCAAATTATGGCACTTTTACGTAACAAGGAACACTTAAAAATATTACTTATTCCTATAAAATACGTCCCTAATTACTATCTGTGCGTTTTCATATATTTCTTCTGTGTCATTGTTATATCATGGAGCTTTGTGAGACGATCAAAAACCTGAAGAAATTTATTTACTAATATTTTATTCAGAATCACTTCATTGCAATTAAAATTATTATTCTTGTGTTTTTATCTCAAAGAAATTTTCAAAAAATTGGATTTTAGGTTATGAATATTTACTTGTATATATATATATATGCATATATATATATATATATATATACATACACACACACTCAGGAGCTTTTCCCCCTGCTTACTTTGTTCACCAACCCTCGAGCTAGCTGTACTCATCCACTTCTCAATTATAAGCCTGTACAGGCAACCGAATGAAACAATAAACATATTTTTTAAAACTCATATGTCTATATAGTTTTTATTAGATATATAAAAACATAATCGTTTTGTATTTAATGTATATATGTTTTATTGTATGTATATAAACATGGCAGTAGATTCTTTTTTGCAACATTTCAGTTTTTTGTAGTTAAATAATATTATAGATGTATATATATATATATATATATATATATATATATATATAATCATCTTTGTTCAACACATGTACAACAGTTTACTCTTAATCGTCAATTTTTAGATTATTATTTGTCAAAATAAAATAATTTATTGTTTAATGGACATGTCAATTACTGTAGCCCTGTTCAAAATGTTTGAAAAGTATTGAATTCAAAAGGTGATCTATTATTATTTAATTATTATTAATAATAAATACACAATTTGTACATTAAAGGAAGTTCAGAATAGAATTATTATTTATTGTACAATAATAGTAAACATGAAGGTGATTAAGAATAAGCATTTTATGTGCATGATAATAAATATCTTCAATACGTTTATTATTCCTTTCAAAGAAATTAAAAATTTATTCTGATATTTATTGTTTGTAAGAAAATTATTTATGTTTTAAACAAACATATCCGATTTTAAGAATTGATGATTCTTCGTCAAAATTATGATAAAATAAAACATGATATGGTACATGTACATAGAATAATGGCACATAAAATAAAACATGTGTATATATATATAAATAATACAAAACAACTTATTTAATATAAAATTAATACAAAATCAAGACACAAATTCGCGCATATAACGACAAACAAAAAGTATACTGAACTCTTAACCAACAATAAAGACCTCTCTTTACACAAACTAACAGAACAATTAATGACTTCTATTTGATGAAAACTTCCCTATTTAGTTATAGAATACAAATTGCGATGGTAACAGGCAGATATCGAAGCGGCGCTATAAAAGATCTTCCAAACTGTAATATATCAAACTTTGAACAATTATACGATATGAAACGTCAATATAACGCAACAAACATGTAAACAAACATGTGACGGATTTAATTTAATTTAATTCGTTCACGGAAAGTTTCTAAAGTATGCTGTTATATTCAAATATATATATATATATATATATATATATATATATATATATATATATATATATATATACATACATATGACTGTATATAAGTTTCGTACATAATGACTTTTTGAGCGATAAAAAATGAGTTGAGATATGCGAGTGCATCTTTCTTTCAGCAAGATACTATATATATATATATATATATATATATATATATATATATATATATATATATATATATATATATATATATATATATATATATATATATATATATATATATAAGTAGAAAAATATAGAAATAACTCTAAGGGTATAAAAATTAATCATCTTGATAAATAAATCTCGAGACAGTTGTTTTGGAAACACTATCTGTAGAAAAGTACTGAAGTGATCAATTTCGTTAAAAGTTTAATTGATTTATCTTCGAGTATTATTAATACGAGATAAAAAAATATTATTTCTTCGTAAAAGAAAAAAAATATATTTGACCTATAAGAAAAACAACTCTTATACGAATATAACAATCGAGTAAATGTTAGACCGTGTATTTTTCTCTTGTTAATTTTCAAATAATTCACTAATTTTAAATAAATTGAAAATCGATTAATGATTTTCTAAGAAAAAGTATGAGAAAAGAAATGAAATGTGTGTACAAACAGGCTTGCATTTTTGATATAACAAAAGTGAAGTTCAAAACGGAAGTAAACCGTACTTATCGCAAAGAGAGAAGACTAGTAAAGAACATTTTATACATTATTGATAGGGAACTGAACAAAATATATACAGAGATTCATGAAAAGGTCAGATTCGGTAAAACAGTAAAAAAATACCATACATCAGTAAGAGAGAGGCAAGTGAGGCGACTCGAATTGGATCCTTTTCAAAAAGGATATTTATTTAGTAGTGGATTTATAAACAATGTTGATTGTGTTATCCGGTAACGGAAAATGAGATATTTAAAGGATTAAGTTATCGAGAAATGACACCTTTAAAATAAAGACATGACCTTAGAAATATGTGAAAGCTCTGCTATAAATAAATACATATTTGATTAACAGCGATCCATAAAAAAAATGGGGAAAGATCGTCGAGTGAGAAGAAAAATGTGAGACGGCTACAGAAAAATTCGCACAATACACGCGCGTCGTAATAAATCAACCATAAACGGCTGTATCGATAAAAAGCGAACCCCCGACCCGCTGCGGCGAGGACCTTAACGCGCTCACACGCACGCTCACTTGTACAACAGACGTCGGCTTTAAAGTAACAAAACCATAACTGGCATATTATGGCGTACATAAAATCCAACGGACATAATCCGAAATGACATGAGTGGTGTACAGTCGCGACATACTCCGACATGGTGGATGGGGCACGGGACCGCGGCGGCCGGTCGGTCCTCTCCATGAGAGCGCGTAGGCCCCACTTCGTACAGTTGTTGTGAATGCGTAAGATGATGATAATATTCACGACTGAAATATATTCAGTCTCATTTTCCGGATTTCGCTGTAAGATTTATTTGCTTGTTCTCTGTGAGCTGAGTACGACGGTCTCCACCTCCTTCGAACAGACACGCACATAACGGGAACGTTTTATATTTAGAGGAGGATCGGGGTTACGATGACGGACGAGGTAAGTTGACTTATTACAAACTTTCAGTGATTTTTCAACGTGTCTAGTTCTTTCGTACAGTTGATCAATCAAAAAATGAAAATGGAACGGGAGACTCTTATCTGACACGCGTTATTAGTGAAATGGTTTATTTTCGAAAATATTTCTCTCGAAGAAGGAGTCTGTGCTCTGAACTATTCGTTTCATATATAAATTTATTAAAATAAATCTGTTAATCAATAATTGCTAGGATTGTATGTGTGTATAGTATATTGTATGTAGTTGGTTTATTCCATTTATTTATAACATCTTATTCATAATCCTGCAAAGATTTTAAATTGCATTTTATATATATATATATATATATATATATATATATATATATATATATATATATATATACATACATAATGTAAGTTAAAATCGTTGCAGAATTATGAATAAGATGTTACAAATAACTTGATTAAAAAGGTTTAATTGACAAGTCCTGCTATTTCATTCCAAAAATCACAAAAAATATTTCTTATCAATAAATGATTTATTAAACATTTTGAGCACAAAAATTTTGTGTATAAATTATTCCAGTCTGTGCAAAATTTCATTCACGGAAATAATTCTACTTCTTTTAAGATCTGGTAAATCTATTCCAACTAGTTTTTCGTTTAAAAAACAGTTCTGTTCTGAACGAATGGAATTCTCAAGCTAACGAAGGTAGATAAAGAGAAGTCATTCATAGAACTAATGAAAAATGAATATAGTATTAAAAAAAAATATTACAGTTATAGAAGTTTTATATTTGTTATTACATTAAAAAATAGTTATTTATTTTTCAAAATATTTACTGTACTTCTTGTCAATTTTTTGTGTAAATTGTCTAGGAAATATTTGAAAGGGCTAGAATTTGTACAACAAATCTTTTATCTTTAAGAAATACTTGAATATTAAACTAAAAACTATTATTTACACTATTCATTAGAATTAAATGATAAAACATGCTTATTCCAATATACTTTTTGGCATTGTAACTAAATTCATTTCAATAAATGGTTTTTTTGTTTTACCATAAATCAAAAAATCTAACTGAAAAAGTTCTTTTATTTATTGGCCATTTTTAATCATTGATTACAAATAATCTGACTGGAGTATACTAAATTACAGAAAATTTATTTAAGAATTGTCAACTTTCACCAACAAATTTTTCTGTCACCCCACAAACTTCAAAAAAAATGTTTAATAAATGATTACTGACCTTTTTTAAAATAGTTTTCTGTACATCAACGCTCTAAATATAACGGAGTTGTAATTGAAATGCGAACAATAAACGATAAAAAAATAATAATGATTTATTGAACAATTTTTACAGGAAAATATGAGATGAAAACATAAATAATTTCAGAGTGAATTTAGAATGTGTCAAAACTTTATTACTGTTTATGTTAATATTAAACATTATAACAGGTCTTAACGGATTTTTTTATTTTTTCTATAGAAAAAAAAATAAATTAGATAATTTTCAACTTACAATTATTAACTATAAAGGTAAAACTATTAACAGTATATTTTTTAATCAACAAAAAATATAAATTGTGATAGATTTTTATAAGATCATACAAAAACAATTGCGTTCATTTAACTTAATTTAACACAAAAGATAAAGTACTGATATAAAATTGTAATCTCTTGTAAAATAAACATAATACATACATATCATCATTTAGTTATAACCCAAGGGAAGATTTGTTGCATAATAATTACCCTCAATTAAAAGACTCTCATTATCAGACGAAATCATCTATTTTAAGTCATGTACATTCTGCGAATCATCAACTGAGATTGGTTTCCCGAAATTAACAGCTATAAAAACAAAGATCGATTCAGAGAATCGCTTGAGGTTATTAATTTCCAATATTACACCAGATATTAATCAAATATTATCTACCATTTAAACACAGTTCTCTTTAACTTCTGCTTTATGTTTGTTTTTAAACAAATGGAGGTAGAAAAGTTGGAAGAGAAAATAAACTTTTTAGTCACAAAGAAAGTTGACTTCCATTTTATTTAATTGTTATCATATAAAACTATTTATTTCAGTACAAGTTTGTTAGTATATTATTTTTTTTTATACTGAATTCTTAAAATATGTAAATAAAGAAAAGAAAATTTGATTTATAAATTTTAAAAATTAATTTCAAATTTTGTATTTGAATAATATTTTATGATATATGTACAAGGTGTAAAAATTAATCCCATGCCTTTAAATTAAGTCAGTCATAATTCTGTTTGAAATTAATACATTTTCTCGACGTTTTAGGATTTTTAAATATCAACTCCAACATTGATATCACTATATATTTTGAGTAAGCAGTTATCATAACTTTACAAATAGTAAATTTTTTGATTTCCAGTTGAAAAAAAAGCTTCTGAAATCACATGAATGATTTGTTCAGTTTTGAGAGAAGGTGTTGTGATGCATAAAACGTACAAAAAATGGTAAAACGGTGTAAAAGGACTGAAAATGCATTAAGACTTCATCGACTCATAGCATTTACCTTTTTTCGACAAGGGATTCGTCAGTTATCCGACAAATGGAGCAAATTGTACAAACTAATGGAAATAGTTTAAGGAATGAAATATATTTCATTTTTTCTCAAATAAAAAATTTCTTCATTTTCTATAAAAAGGTACCGAATAAATTCATAAACCTAATACATTTAATAAAATTGAGTTATAGTTAAAATGAAAGAAGATATTTATATTCATATAGATTGAGTATTGTGAAAAGAAAAACAGAAATAGTTGAAAAAATTATAAAAGCTCCATTTTGCTAGTTTATTTTAAAAAAGTTTAATTTGTTAACAATATTTTATAAAAAACCAAACCGGACACAAATGAAAGAAATTAATTTAACTATTTGTCTTTGAATATTAATTGATAAATAAAAAATACTTAATACAATTTCCTTTTTATTCCATCTCAATTATCATTTCATTTTTAGCTTTTCCAACTTTACACGTGTATTACATCATCATTACATCAATTGATTTCAATATAAGCAGACTTTTTTTCTAAAATTAATATCTAAAAAGCAGCTTGAATAAATAAAACCTGTTTTTTTTAAAAAAAAGAAACTCAGCATTGAAACTTTTTTCTAGAAAAAGACTTCATCATAGTATAATCTGCTTTAAAAAACAGAATGCAGTATAAACTAGAGAGCCATATTTTCGTATTATCTGAAGTACACGTTAGTTATTTTTTTGTAAACGTATTTACATAATTAACCGTATCAAAATGCATACATACCAGAAGCTATTATTTAAAACCGTACGTGTAATATTTTAGAAAAGTGTATGAGAAAAAAGTATAAAATGAAAATTAATTTTCTACGTACAGCGTTTAAGAGCAAATTTTCTGGTAATTTTAAAGTAGAAGCGATGAATAAAACACTTCAATAGGTACTCTCGTTTAATGTGCATGCATTAAAATAATACATTTAGAATGTTTATGTTTGTATAATTCCTTACAAGTTTAATTTCTGTTCTGTAATTCTTTAATTGATACCAATTATACGACAAAAAATCAGTTATGGAGTGCACATTTTTATACTTTTAAAATTTACATACCGATTAATAATGAAAAATAATACAAATATTAAAGAAAACTATTATGAAGAATAATTCCTTTTTGAATATTGGCGAGCATTTACTAAGATTACAGAATATACAACTAGAAAAATAGCTACGAGCATGAAAAACGATAGATTTTCATAATTAAAATCTATAAATCAGCGTACTTTTAAACACTGAGTGAAAAATGTAAAAAGTTTATCTACAAATAATTTAGTCAGACTTTAAACGGATACAGTGTAAATATAATTTATACCAGGAATATTTAACTTAGACAATATTCATTTTCATAATGGGAATTCGAAAATAAATACAATTTAAATGAATATTCCCAGAATTTAAAACAATATTTTTAGAATTTTATATACTGTTTAATAAAGTTTTAGTCATTTACTACAAACTGAATAATTAATTTTATTTTTATATTTGAATGTCTACTCAAATATATTTCCACATGCATAAAGGATATTTAAATTTTTAAACTTCTAAAACAAATAAATAATTCTGTAATATTTAAAATATGGAAATACATAACTTTAATTGGTATTGATTTGCTTTTTTATATTTCAGAATAAATAAATATAAAAATATTGAATATGGAAAAATGAAACTGCCTAAAGGAAAATAAAACAAAGAGTAGTGACTTCAATGACAAGAATCTTAATTAAAATATATGCTATAGATCACCGAGGATGATAGAATAGGCATCGAAATAAAAATAACCAAGAATCGAAAATAATCAATTAATGAACATTTCTGATCTGAAAAAAAACTTTTAAAATTTGTGAGAAGAGTAAAATTTGAATTATGAAAGTAGATTTACACTAGACCAAGAACTACTATTATAATTTTAAAATAAAATCTAAATTTATTTGTCTTTATAAATCAATAATTATAAAATATAAAACAAGAAAAAGAGTCCGCGTTTAATTGTTTATATAAATATAGAATGAAAAAAAATTATAGATTTTTCTGAATTCGCTTTCATGTATTGTCTTTTATTCTTACTCTTTTAGTTTCTGTCATGACCAGTTTCAAATTACAAGTAATTTATTGACAAACTAGTTATCAACAAGCCAACTGAAGATGTCTCAAGTGCAGAAGCTAATCATGGCAGATAAATATTTAAATTATTTAGCAAGCCCAAGACCACAAGAGAAATAAATTAATAGGACCACATAGTTATAACATGATTTTTAATGTGATTGTATTTATTTTTTTGATTTATAATTTATATAATAATGTTTTTTATTATTATTTAGTAAATATTTCTATTAATTCATCTAAATATAACAAATATTAGTCATAAATATAAATATGCAACAAACAGCATAATTATAAAATAACATCCCAAGACATTGCTGAGAAGACATATTAATTTCTGAAGAGAAAATAAAATAAAAAAAATAACTCTCATTGAACACGAGAACTTACTTGCATAGACAACATGTTTTCCATGTTGCTTGCATATATTAAGCACCGGTTCGAAATGTTTGTACGTTTAATTGTACTAAAGAGCATTGGAAGTTTGATATTTGATTAGCTTTATCATAGTGTGAATTTAAAGTTTGAAAACTTTCAGAAAATTATTTCATTATTTCGAATCTTGTATGAATTTCAAATATGTTCAGGTAAGACTCGGTTATTTTTTAATTACTGATATATTTTGTACAAAGCAAGTTCGATAAAAATAGATCAGAAATAAAAAAATATATCTACTATGTTTTACAAAACTATATTTTTCAGATTTTCAAAACTTATTGAGAACTGACACTATTTTTTAAATAGTTAAGTTTCGATTTTAGAAAATGTAATATTTTGTAAAATATTACATATAAATATTAACAATTATTTTAAATAATAAAATTCATGCTTAAAAATGAAAATTGTTTACAAAAGAATATAAAAACTCTTAAATATTTTCAAAAGTGTTTAGAAAAATAAATAAAATGAGCTGTATCATACATGGATATATTTCTGTTGAAGGATAAAGTTAAAAAGGGATATAAATTACAATCTTGTCCATTTCATAGTTTTATTTAAAGTAAATGAGACGTAAAGTGGAGGTTTATCTCATTTTATAAATTTTATATATAGTTTTAGTGGAAAATAGTTTTAAAAAAAATCTCAAATATCGTTAGTTTTATGTATACCGTTATCAACTGCTTGTAAAAAAAATATATCGTGTTTATAATAAAATTAGAAGACAACTACTAAACGTCATATAAATTTAAGTAAAAAAATGATATATTTGTGTACAGTCGACGTTGAACGTTGACAAGATCGCCTGATCTCCTCTACGCATACACAAAGTAGCTCGCAATCCTCATAGCAGCGATCCTTATATATGTATATTTCACCCGGACTAACTCCAAAGGAACGATCTTTAAGAGCACAACGCACAGTTAAACATCAGAGATGTTCTGGGTGTATTCACGAGCTCGTTCTATAAATTTCACAGTAAATAAAATACAAAATCTACAGATGATTACGGACTTTACTCGAATGAAAAATAACTGAACGTCTACAATATGTGTGTGTGTGTGTCTGTGAAGTGTGGAGGCAGATGTAGATGAAGAAAAAAATATACGACGTTTTTGATGACAATACGACAGTAAATCTTTGAATTTTTCATGAATTCTCTCTTTGCAATATCTATTTTTTTAAATTTCTTATGATGATAGAACGATATGTAGATTGTGTGATGTTATCAAAAGAGATTATTATACATACACACACTTGTACAATTCTCTTATATACTTGACATTATGTACAAAATTCACTGAAACATTTCATCCAAAAAGACGTATATAACATACATACAAATTCGCACTGACATACTCATTTTTTTAAATTGAAATATATATATATGTAAAATAAGTCAGGATGCTTTTAAAATAAATACTTTAGAATCAGTCATAAAGACACTAGAAATACTGACGCATCTATATTTTATACATGTATCTATACATAAAATCTTAAATTTATTTGACAATTGTTTCAATTTTTGATTGAAAAAGATTATTGTTCTCCTTCATTATAAATTAAATATTTGTTTTATTAAGTACACAAGAAGTGACAAGGAGATTCAGATGATTGATTAAATAGTACTTAAATTAATATATTAGATATAAAAATTATGTCTGTGTCTTTATACTGAATAAGTGTTTTAAATTAAAATATTTTCACTTTTGGATTTTTAAATACCAACTTTAACACTCAAAAACACTATTTATGTATATATATATATATGTATATGTATTGGCTAAACAGTCGGTATAACCTCACAAAACAGTAATGAACATAACGATGTCCAAAAAGCAGTATATTAAGCATTGCATACTTTTCACATTCCAGTTAAAAAAATGCAGTCGAAGCTATAAGAATGATTTGATTAGCTTGGTGGAAGGTGTTGTGATGCATAAAACATGCAAAAAATCCTAAAATAGTGGAAGAGGTCGGAAAAATGTATAAGAGCTTACTTGACTCAAAATCGACATTTTTTTCGACAAGTGATTCGTCAGTTTCTCGACACATGGAGCAAAGTTATATAAAATAATGAAAGAAAATTTGAGAATTTAAATATATTCCATTTTTCCATAAAGAAACATTCATTTTCCATACAAAAAAACGCAGAATTAATTTATACCGCTAATAGAAATTCACAGATTGTTGATTTAATTAAAATGAAATCGTTCAAAGGACCAGTGGACCATAGTATCACATGTTAATTTTGTATAAAGTATGAAAAGTATTTTACAAGAAATATTTACAATTCTTATCAGGATTTAATAGCTACCAATACCATCGAACTTAAAGAATTGTCTATTTTAAAGTCGATGGACACTTCTAGTTTAAAATTTTGAAATTAATATTTAACACTTTGATTTAGTATAAATTTAAAAAATAAATTAGTTTATCAATCCAGAGGAATACAATAAGAACATTATTATAAGTTAATAATACAAGATATAAAAAATTTTTTAATCATAGTTGAAAACTAAATAAAAATATTAAATAATAAATTATTACTATTATGAAGTTTGATTTCTGCGACTGGTTTCAGTATGTCATTTTTAAATGGGATTTGAAAACTTAAAGATTCATCTGAAGATGTAATACATGCCGAAACTGATTTTCAGCTGCTCCTATAGGGAAAAAACCTCTAGGAGAACATACTAACAAGATCACATGTAAAAAAACATTACATTTATAATAAATGATTAAATAGGATTTTTAATTAAATTCAAAAAAGGTCTTTTCGAATGTTGGAAGTTTTGATAAAAATATTAAATATTTTTGAGTAAATTATTATTTTTGAAATAATAATTAATATAGAATAAAATTATAATATAGATTTAGTTAGTAATGGGAGCATAAAAGGTTAAGCTCTTATTTCTAACACGACGAGCTATTAAATATTTCGTGTATTTAAGTATCGAAAACGGTAATTAATTGACATCGATAACAGAGATAGAAATCGATTCAAAAACCAGATATGTATATAGTGTAATTGACATCGACCGCATAGTGAAACTATGGCCCATAAATTGAGAACGATTAAAATCTCGAGACAGTATGCCGCTACCATTCTTCGATACACAAAATCAGAATAGTTAATCTTAATATAGCCTATAGTAATGCCACGAGTGTTTTGTGAAAAGTTTTTGGGTACCAGTTTATATGTAATATTGTGCACAATAGAGGAAACCGCAGCTTTAATCTACATTGTTTTAATAGCGTATTTGAGAAATTTCGGTTCTTTTGAGCTGTACTAATAAAGTGTTTGATTTCTATGAAAGTTTATAATTATAACTGACTTGTTGTTTTTTGTCAGATTCTAAAAATGAATGTTTTTTTAATGTGTTAGAAGTCATGTCAGAGATCTGAAATGAACAGTGCTTATAATCAGTTTTACATGTTTAGTAGAAGATAATAAACAGTATTTTTGTATAAGAACATGCTTTTTTGTATACATTTTACAACATTAAATATTTAAATATAGACAACTAATCTTTTTTTATAATTTTTTTATACATTGAAATAATTTCTAGGTATAGTAAAGATGATCCAAAAGAGAAAAATAATTTTTGAAAGCGATAATATATTAAATTTTATATATTTAAAGTATATTTTTTATATATTATGTTTAAAAATTAATTCTGTGTCTTTAATTGAATCAATCATAAGTCTGTTTTGTATTAAAATATTTTCTAGTTGTTTCAGGATTTTGAAGTGCCAAACTAATATTTAAAAACCCTATACGTCTCGACCAATTAGTTAGTATAACACCTCACAAAACTAGTGAGTATGATGGCGTCCAAAAATCAAACTAGTAGGTATTGCATAATTTTCAAATTTCAGTTAACAAAATACAGCCGAAACTGTGAGAATAACTTGTTTATCTTTGAAAGAGTGACACAAAACATACAAAAATTCTAAAACAGGAGAAGATGTCAGATATGCATTAAGAATTCATCGACTGAAAGCAGTCACTTTTTTGGACAAGGGATTCGTCAGTTACCCTACATATGGAATAAAATTTTATAAAATAAGGGATATTTTAAGGATTGAAATGTATTCATTCTTCCATAAGCATTTTAATAAAAAAAGCACTGACATTATTTGTACAGCTAATACATACATTATTCAATAAACCGTTTTGAATGTGAAATAAAATTATTATTAGGAAAATATATGCAATATTATATAGAATATAAAATAAGAAATTGTTTACCAAGAAACATGGAGTCTATTTATATTCATTTGAAAACATTGTAACATTTTACACAAATAAAACGGTTTTATGAAATCTAACTTTTATTCATCCATTAAAAAAATATATTAAAAAATACAGTATTGAATAAACGGACTCTGTAATCTTGTATAACTTTGTATTAAAAATATTCCAAACTAACTTAAGTATAAAGTTTGCATAGTGTAATTGTATAGACCATTTTTAAATATTAATTTATAATTCACTAGAGGAATAATAAAAAATGTTTATTCTTTTAAAACTATTCGAATTTTATAAAATATTTCTTTTTAAATATTGGTCTATTTTTTAATCAAATATTTATATAACACCTCGAATTTTTAATAGTGCTTTACAGATAAAATAAGTGAACATTATATATATATATATATATATATATATATATATATATATATATACATATAATGTCCTATAAAAATTTCTTTCCTGTTTAATCCTACAATTTTACACAATACACCGTAAATTTATGTGAACGTTTACTTCATTTTCATGTTTCATCCGTTATTATTAATTTTTCAATACATTATTCTCGTACAAAATAAAAATCTGCGAGTAAAGCACATATCAAAAACATATATAAAAACCACGAAAGACTCGTTCACGACAGAAAATGCAGATTTAAATTTTATATTTTCAAAATAACGAACATAAATGAATATAACACTATTTAAATGTTATTTTATGGATGTATTAAAAGTAATGGACTGGCTGTAATCATAAAATTTGTGTAAATTATCAAAAGGGAAGACGCTTGAAGATCTGCTGTTCGCTTGTTTCGACTTCCTTGTAGCGATTTTATATTCACTTTGAGACATTTGAATTTTTATGCATACATATACATATACATATATATATATATATATATATATATATATAATTTTTATTTATTTATCTTTTTTATAACTAATGTGGTTTTATATATATTTTTTTAATTTGATTACTTATATATTTTCATTAATAAAATATCAAAAGGAATATATTTACAACACAATTCATTATTATACATATTTAATACTATTATTCACAAAAATACAATTTCACAACCCTATATTAAACTTTTTGTATGCTAAAGTCAATATAAAAAGTTCTGTAATATTTTTTCTGTATTTTAGAGTTCTAAAGATAATAAAATCATTATTGAAATGTGCACAAACAACAAAAAAGAAAATTAGGGTCATATTTTTATTATCATTTTAAGTACTCTAAAATACAGAAAAATTGTTATTAAACTTTTCATGTCGACTTATAGCATGCAGAAAGTTTAAAATAGGTTTATGAAGGAGTAATTTTTATTAATAATATTATTTAATGCATTGAATAACTATTTTTGTAAATATATTACTGTTCATATTTTATTAATGAAAGTATAAGTAATCTAATTTAAACAAAAACATATAAAAATCGCACCAGTTATATTATATATATATATATATATATATATATATATATATATATATATGAATATTTGAACGTTTCGTGCTCCGTGGCTATAATTTCATTAAAAGCAAATAGCAGAGAGCAGTTCTTATTATGTCATTAAAAAAATAATTACTACGATTACGCTGCGGTGTTGTAATGAAACCAAATAATTATAATTCACCATGATTATAGAGGCGGGAATGTGACCGTAGAACTTGAAAATAAATTCAGTGCAGATTAGGTGTGCGTTCTTTCTCTGGAATGTCAACATTCTTTTCTGCCATCGAAATATCTTAGGAATGGAACGAAATGGGAATGAACAATGTGCGGCTTCAACTACCCGGCTCTAACGAATATTTCGACGGAAAAGTTTTCTTGTACCGCCGACGAACTCACTAAACGTTGCCCTGTATTATATTTACGTATACATACATACACACACACATTTATATATATATATATATATATATATATATATATATACATGTAAGTGTTTGTATATAAGAATGGAATTTTCTTAGATGTATCGTAAATATTTCCTTCCTTCATTGACTTTCTTGTGCTTTTTGTGTTATAATCCTTTACGAGGTTTGCAAAGAGAATTTTTTATATTAATTAAGTTTTTTTGTCTTGCATCAGCATCTCAGATATACTAAAAACACTTTACTTGACGTCATAGACTTACAAAAACAAATATCATCAGTCTGTGTGGTTTTTGTATGAAAATATTTAATAAAATAAAAGGATGAAATTTGTTTTAGTTTTTATATAAGAGAAGTTAGTGGAAATAAATATTCAGAATTGTGATTTTGTGTGTTCGTTTGTGCGTTTTTTTGTATTATTTTTATATATTTAAATAAAATTGTTTCTAGAATAATTGGGAATTATTTGAAATAAATCTGAACGTGAATAATTGTATTTTTTTTGTTATGAAAGTTTAAATATATAGAAAATCTTTAAATTATTATAAATATAATTCTGACACGAGATTGAATTTACTTTTACAAATGAATTATTTACTAGACCAAAAAAAATTATTATTGTTTATTGAGTGAAAAAGAATTCATTTGTAAAACTTTAAATTATTTTTTAAAAATTACAAAATTTCAAAATAAATAAATCTTTTAATTAAAAAATAACTATAGAAACATGTTTTTTTTGAACTGTGGCTAATTTTATTTTATAGAAATACAGTTTTACTCTACACAAACTGTTCAGAAAATTATTATGATAAAAATGTCAATCGTGTGATCTGTAGAGAACAAAAATTCGTTTTTGAATCACTATGTTTATTAAAAATATTTATGAAATATATTAACGTAATCAAGGGTCTAAAAATTAAATAAAATGCAGAATGTTGAAACTCATAAATCCACTTCTACTCTATATATTCTTAAAACATATTCTTTTGAAGTAAAATTCGAAGAATATTAATTGATTCGTTCAACAGATACCTAGTTCTTGAATTAAATATCCTTTTCAATATCTATTTCAATTTATTCGTTTGTATTTAACATTTTCTTGGAATAAAACCAAATATGTTTAAAAAATTGTAAATTCGAAAAACAATCAAAAAAATAAAAACTTACAGACACAACTCCGTTTCAGTGAAACCAAAAAAAAAAGGAATGACATAAAACATATATGTAGAATATAAGACTGTTCTATACTAGTAATCCATTTCTATCGATTCTCTACCAATTTTTTTATAGGTCAAGCGACATAATGCGTTAAAGCTCTGCATGCATTCTTCAATCTAACACATTCTTCATCCACGCATACTTTAAATCGCCACGGGGTTCGAACCGACGACCCGAACGTGTCGAAATGACTTAGGGTGTCGGTTTGTTCGTTGAATACGACATTCTTTCGTTCACAAGTTATGGACAAAGTTTTGTTCGGCGCGGAAAACTTTTCAAAACTGGATTGAATTTAAACCAGGCAAGGAGTCACGACAAACCTACGTATATGTATATAGGATGGACCTTAATATTCAAATAGACATATTATATAAATATATATATAAACAGAGAGAGAGAGAGACAGGTGAGCTAATATAATTCAAAATAGTAAAATAATTTTCTGTAGCAAACTAAACACTAATATGTTATAAAAATATTTTTACAGATAAAAATTATATCAAAAATATTTTTAACTTATCACAGTCTGTTCAATTCACATTAAAATCTTTTATATCCCGTTTAAGTTTCAGTTGTTTTTAACTTGTTATTTTTTTTTTGTTTAACACAACTTTGAATTTTTTTACCAAAACGAAACCGAAACTAATCATTAAACAATAATAAAAAATATTGATAAGAAATGAAACAAAATAAAGTAATTCTATATAAAACATGTCTAATTTCTAATCATAGAAGAAATTTGAATAATTAACGTACATAGTAAAAATATTAATTGAAAATATTTTATTCCAATGAAAAAAAAAACAAAATCATATATTGACTAAATTATTTCAACCCTGATATTTACAAATATTCACAGCGGTCAATCAGATTTTTTTTAGAAATATTCCGTATTTATTTTATAAATGTAAAATAAATACAGTCTACATGTAGACTTCTGTAAATATGTATCTAATGCGATGCATATCCATGTGAATTCAAGTATTATATTTTCTAATTTAATATTTGATTGAAAATCTTGATAAAGGTTTGTGTTTATATTTTATTTCTTATAGAATATATTTTTACTATTTTAATTTTATTATTTTTCTTAATTACATCACTTTCATTGTTATCTTCAGTACACTTTTCTATTTTCAATGATAATAGAGTAGATGTTCTAGAAAATTTATAATGAAAAACATTTTTGTATAGTCTTTAGTTTGAATGTAAGTTTTTTAAATGTATTTTATTTTAAAAAACGAATAATATTCAATAGTAAAATCGAAAAAGTTCAAAACTGAATTGTCATATAATCAGATCTGAAATCATATATTTTCCTCATACATGGCGGATGTATTCAAAACGGATAACGATTATTTCGGTCCACCTCATATGCACATATCCTCACTTAAATCCCTTCCGAATCTCATAATTTTATATCTCTGTCCTACACACCGATATCGTTTCAGTCGTTCGTACCTTTTGTGTCGAGGGAGACACAGAACATTTTTTTTCTTATTTTCTGCCCTTCTTCGGTAACTTGAATTGTAGTCGCCGATGTAGTAATAGTTCTTCTTCTTTCACATCTCACGCCGCTCGACTCTTATCTCGTTTCTGCTTACGAAAGGTGTTGAAAGATAATTTTTCTTGTCGCTAACTTTTCGGTAATGGTTATCTGAGTAGAAAGACGATTTATTCTATATTTATCTCGAACAGGTTTTTTTTCCCTCCTCATCGCCATGCCGCCCCATCAAGAAACTTGTTTACTGTTTGTGATTCGGATGTCTTATTATTTCGTTTATTTATCGTCTTGTACTTTAACAATTTCAATAACGGTTCAAGTTTATTTTTACAGAACGCGGAATACGTAATGCAAGAGTTTCGCAAATTATGATCATTGTTTACATCGTAAGATCTTTTATTTGCGTGTATCTTGTTGATTCTTTTAAAAAGTTTACGAATTTGCATAACTGGGAACAAATAATGCACTGTTGTAGCGGGAAACGGTAGAACGTTTGAGGAAATTATACGTTACAGAGATCAAACAAGGTTTACAGTTTCTAAACTTAAATGTACTTTATCGTTCGGATCAAGTCTAGTAAATAATTATGAACTGTATCGACAAGCCGAGTAAATAAAAAAATATGTTCTTTTACCATAAAATTAATAACTAACTATTAACTAGAGTGAAATAATAAACACGTTTTTTTCAGACAAAAATTCATAAATAAATTCAATTAATGTATCAAATCAATCAAGGAATCATTTTTTTATTAATTTATATAAACTATTATACAAGTATAATTTAAATATAAACATATTTATTCATAGAGAATTATATGTCTCTTTAAAATCATTTTATGAAATCAAAAATAATTAATTAATGTACATTTAAAAATAATAATTAAAATATTTAATCGTATGACAATAAATTATTCATAAAGGAACGAGTATATATGATTGGTAAAAAAAAATATATTTCATTTATCTCGATTTTAAATTTATTGAAAATCATTTTGATTAACTGATTTATTTTCCATTCAAATGAAATTCAAAATCCCAAATTGTTTTTTTTAAGTACTAGATGTACAAATTAATTCAGTGCCTTTTTCATAAAAAAAGAATTTTTACTGAAAAATAAATTTCATTTTCAAAATATCTCTCATTATTTTATATAACTTTACTCTATTTGCAGGGTAACTGACAAAACCGTTTTCGAAAAAAATATAGCGCCTTTGAGTTGATGTGATACTTTCGACCTTCTTCCACTGTTTTAGAAATATTTGTATGTTTTATGCGACGCAACACAACTACAAAACTGAATACATCAATTCCGTGGCTTTCACAGACTTTTTTTCCAATTAGAATGCGCAAAGTATGCTGTACCTAATATGTTGCTTTTTGGATGTCAGTGGTTCACTATTGTTCTCAACCTTGTTGGTGTAAATAAACGGCTATCCAACAATAAATATATATATATATATATATATATATATACTGAAATAAAGAATAAACTAATTTAATTACTATTTCTTCAATTTGATTTTTTAAAATATAAAATTAAGTAATATAAATAGTTATATAAAATAGAATATATTTTAGAGTATAATTTCTTGTGTTAAAAAATTATATGAATTTTTGTACTTAATTTTTGAGATCTTTTTTTATGTATATCCACTGAATCAATTTAATATCTAAATAATTATGTAGATAAGAACAAGTTCGTATATTTTACAAACTCTGGAAGTCTTTTTAAAGAAAAAAAATGAGTCGGATACGTTCTTCACTAACTAAACTCATTAGTGTGTACGCCCTAAAGGGTTAAAATCAAGATTCCCCGTCGAACGATAATTATTTATCGACCTCCATTTAAATTCGACGTCGTGACAGTGTCGTAAATCTGCGTGACACAGACTCGACAGTAACAATTCAAGTGGCCATCAAAGACGCCATCTTTCACTCATCCATTAGTCGAGAAAGATGTCACCGTCGGCGTGCGTTCGTGGACAACGTCGGGTGTCCGGGACGCGCGGCGTACGTCTAAACACTAAACCTACACTTGACTTGATAAAGTTCCCTAACTACGGCTATTATCTATAATTTTATATAATAATAGTTGTCAAGATAAATCCACCGAATGTCACTGTTGAAACCCTTCGCCGATTCCTTGGTCGCGTGAAAATGTAATTTGATTTTAGCACTAATTCCGGGTTTCCGGCCTCGCTCGTTCGTTCGCCGTCTCTGTCATTCGGATTATCCCTTTTTGAGTCGATTACATTTTGCGATCGTGGTAACTATTTAATAATAATATTATCGCAGGAACTATACAAGGAAATTTATATTGCTGCTTAGCATAATTTAATAACCGTCAGACGGAAATGTTTTATTTATTTTTAATTAAGATTCTATATCAGTTTCAACTTAGTTACATTTCACTGATACAGTTTTGATACTTACTAATTGAATTGACATTTTGTAACAAATTCCAACGTTATGAACACACTACCTCTTGAACTGAAAATTTATATTCGATAATATGTACAAAGTTCAAAGTATAAACAAAGTTAAAATTAAGTGTTTGAATTTGGGTACAAAATTTTCAGTCTTCTCACACTTTTTCCATTTTTTTTCTTGTTCAAGTTAATTTTATAAAAGGAAATAGATTCAGTTTTTTATGTTATAAAGAAAAACAACTAAATGCTTGAGAAATATTTAAAAATAATGCCAGTTGAAATATTTGAAAATTGACCACATTTCACGTCACTTTATCTGCAACGAATTTCCTGCAAACTATTCTTTCTATTTTCCCATTAATTTTGACGGGCTATATACTAATTGTAAATATTTCTACACGTTTCTACGTATCTATTGTTTATTTTTTTCTTTTGGTTCATGTAAAAGACACTGATTTTTCTGTATTTTGGTGCTTCGAAGATGACAACGTTGACAGAAAAATGCATAAGCGAGAATCAAAAAGAATTTATAATAATTTCCTGAATATTTTTGATCTAAAAATGTTGGTGTAGTTGAGAAGTGAAAAAATAATTCGTTTGTGAAAGACAAATTTGTACTTTTTCCACTGGTATTCTTTAATCGTATAATAAATCACAGATGTGAATTTATTACTGTTAGTAGTTTTAATGTAGGTATTTTCTAAATTCGTTACTCAGTTATTTGAGTTTTAAGGGTAAATAATCTCATTATTAAATAATGACGTTGGCAAAGAATAACATAAGCGCCTGATAGTTCTCAGCTGCATATTTTATTTGCATAAATTAAAATTATTCACTATTTGGAATTTAATAAAAAAACTAGATTTATCAAAAAATCAACAGAATTTTTGAACTACACCTAAAAAAAACTCAGTTTGATTTTCTTATAAATATGATATATATTTATACAAATATGATAAATGTACTAAGAGCTTCTGAAAGTATAGAACTGAATATAAATTATGGAATGCAATTAGGGAAATCTTTCAAATGTTATCAACATTTTCAAAATAAACAATATATATATATATTAATATACATATGTATATATATATATATATATATATATATATATATATGTATTAATAAATGATTAATTTCTGTTGTTGACAGAGATAGATTGTTTTTAAATGAACTGAACGGGAACTCGTAGTACAAATAAACAAAGCAACTAGTTTTAATTAAGTTTATAATTACATTACTATTATCGTAAGTAAAATACAAGATACGAATAGATCATATCTGTACACAATTGTGTACACTAACTCCCTATGTTTAATTATCTCTTATTATGTTACATGTGTTCCTACATCAAATTTGACTTTCTCGAAAATCACAGAAATGTACTAAGGGTTGTTCGATGCCGCGTACTACTATAGTAACCAATCTCTAAATTAGATAGCTCTCGATGCCTGCGGGGTAGTTGAACACACGCCACACACTTCACAAAGATCTATTTTTGCTCTCGACATATGTTCGTTTATTTCTTATTTTGTTTTTTACATATATATATATATATATATATATATATATATATATATGTATGTATATATGTATTCACACACACACACACACATATATATATATACATATATATGTATATATATATATATATATATATATATATGTATTTATAATAGAATTAAAGATGGTAGCTATACAGAAATCGTGTAAACATATCTTATTGTGTACTTTTATCACAACAGATTTGTGTATGAAGTACAAAATATGTATATCATAAATATATCAAAGAACCAAATCATATTGACAAGCTCGTGTATCATATACTTACATGAAAATATGGATGATAATAAAATGTTTAGTGATAGAAAAAATATTCGTATCATCGTTATTGTACTATTCCTCTTTTCAAGGACTTTGCATAAACTACAATATGTTTTTTATTACATTTCTTATCATTTTAAATATGTACTAACTGTGCTTATAAATTAATTCGGTGCCTTTTTTATATAAAATGAATGTTTGCGGAAAAAATGTATACATGTCAATCAAGAAATTTTTACTTGGCTGCACAAAATACATTTTTTGCATCTAAAATATTCAAAAAATAATTTTTAATCCTTTTAGATCTTTTTCTGTGTTTTACCACTATGAGGATGCTGGTCTGACCATCGAAATTTATAACGAAAAAAACGATTTAGTAAACATTTTTGACTAGGAAAATGTTTATGGCATGTGAAACAAAAAAAACATTTATTTGTGAAAGTAAATATAAATTATTTGTTACTTTATTGCCAATCAGATAATAATAATTTATATATGATTTTAAAACACTGAGTAAAACGTATATTTTTTATTTGTTGCCTTTAAATCAACAGGAATACTTTGACATATCATATATTTCTATAAACTTCTATTATTAATGTTACTATTTTTTCCGGTTTGAAACAGTATTGGCTGTGTAGATACATTTACACACACATACATACATATATATATATATATATATATATCCATATAAATGTATATGTAAATTTTAGGATTCATAAATTATTTAATATTTTTTTTCATTAAAACAACAAAAATTACTTAATAACTAGAGAAATAAAATTTATAATTTTTATAAAAAGTCAACAAATAAATAACTCATTTCATTGTCAAATTTGAAAAATGTTCGAATCTAAAATAAACTGAACTATAAGTATTTATTATTCTAGATAAATAATTCAACCAATAAATAATTTTATACAGTTTAAAAACAAAACGATTGATTAACGTAAAAACTTTCAAATACACAAGCAATAAGAAATCAGTGAACGCAAAACATTCGAACTAATATAGAACTAAAATATAATAAAAATTAAAAGACATCCTAAACGAACAAGAAAAACAGTTAAATTAAGAAAAAACAACGAAACTTCACTCGTATAACTGGAGAAATTCACTTGACTTCAATCTTTATAAACATTAAACTTTTTGTTAGTTTTACAAGTTTTCAGTAAGTTTCACATTGACAAACTGTGTACATTTATTTATATATATATATATATATATATATATATATATATATATATACAATATTTATGTTGAAATGTAGGAAACTTGGTAAAACAAATACAAACAGATTAAAAAAACCGTCGCCTTTTTTCCAATTTAAATACTTAAAATTAGTTTGTTTATCTATCAAAGAAATAAATGATTGTCTGTACTGAAAGTTATTTCTTTTATTTTATCTTGCATGCGTTACTACTTTAAACTTTTTTGTTATAGTTTTATAGCGGAATTATTTAAATTTCACCGGATTAACAGATAGCATCGTTTTGATTCACTGCCTCTCTCTGTAAAAGCTCTCTGCAACGATTTGATATTTTCACTCGTTGCCGGATTTATTATCTGATTTAATGAACATTCGTTTGAATTATTATATGTATATATACACATATATAATATATATATATATATATATATATATATATATATACATTTCACAGTAATAAACTGGCATTAGGTCAATTTCTATTTGATTATTTTAATACCTAAATTTTAATAAAATTCATGACTGATCTACTAATGTCAGAGAATTGGTTTTAATTACATATTGAATCAATTATAAAAAAATATAATCAATAAATGAAATAAGATAGGCCTGTATTAATTTTGAATTAAAAATTCAGGTTCGTTTGAAAACTTTTTATTTATAGAATTTATCATTTTTTAATAAAATCTAAATATAAAATATCTCAATGATTTCACAAATAAGTTCTAATACTCAAGTATGAGTTCAAAAAAATTCAATAACTGTTCGTTAATCACCTATAAGCATTTTAATTGGATTTGCAACAGTTTCAGAACATTAAAGTACAAAAAAAATGTTTTTCTGTACATTTATGCCGTTAGAATGATTGAATCGTCACCGAAATGCTCATAAACAACAACTAAAAATGGTTAATTATCATTTATTGAACTTCTTTGGAATATTTTTGTGTGGCTTGTGAAGTGAAAATTAATTTAAAGAGAATCAGAACTGAGTTGAAAATATCTGTATGCTTAAGCAGTTCTATATTTTTATATTATATATATATATATATATATATATTATTTTAAAATTCTCCTAAAATGAACTTTATAAATAATGTGAAAAAATTGGCTATTGAACAAATAAGTACAGAATTTAAAACCATTGCAAGCCATCAAATTTCTAGACATTAAAGAAACAAATTTGTGCCATGATACATCAAATACAAATCTATACACTAATTACTCAGATTGTAATGGATTTATTTTGTAAATACTAATTAGAGAGATTGTCAAATATGTTAATCACAAAAACTAGTCTTTTGAAAAATAATAAAATTGACAATTAACATTTTAATTATTGCTATCATAAGAGTATGATTTATAATACTGTTTCACAGATTTTTTATTCGTGACTCTCGTTTCAGTTTCTTTTATCTTTAGCAGTTTGTCTTGCTCCAAAACTATTATTTTAAATAATTTACATTTTAATTATTAGTACTATGAGAATATGGTTTGTCTCAGTTTCTCAGTATTCTGAGTTTCATTTATATCTAAGCTTTTACATCATATATCAGTCATTAAAAAAATACAATTTTTTATCTACACAATTTAAGTATATATATATATATATATATATATATATATATATATATATAAATATATATTTACAAATAGTCATTATTTATTATAACAAAGAGGTTATAAAATCAAGTTTTTATAAAAGCATATACTTCATAAATTATTAATTTATATCTTGAAAGAAAACCTGTGGATATTAAATAAGTACACAATTTTCAAATCTCAATTTGAATTTACTAAGAAAATTGAAAATTTATCTTATTTTCTATGTGAATATCTATGAATATATATATATATATATATAGTAAAATAAGCGCTTTTAACCGGTCTGCATGAAAAAATTATTATTTATTGTATAAAACAGCTCATTTTTTTTATTTTAAAGAACAAAATATTACAATACCTCTATTTAGTTAAAATTGAACATTTTTTTACCGTTTTATTTAATATTCATATACATAATTAAATAATTATAAATATCCTTAAGGTACACACATTTTAAAAAAGTACTCTCAATACCCTCAATTATAAAATTTAAATAAATACATATTAATGAATTCAATGAGAGTTGTTAAATAAAAATGTATAATTTACACGGAAATTATTTTCAGTTATTCGTTTTATACATAGGTTGTTCGTTGCGATAAATACTTTTTACACCGAAATGATTTAAATAATAAATTATATACAGTGATTTATATATATATATATATATATATATATATATATATATATAGAAATTAAATATAACAAATTAATAATGAATTGTTTAATTAATATTTCATAATTAATTGAATTTGAAATTAGTCATTGTTTCAATAATCAATACTTTATGAATAGGAAATCAGTCAATACTGTTATGTATGAATTTTTATTAATTATTGCTACCATTTGTTTTAATAATTACATTTATTAGAAGTTTTATTACACACGCTTTATTGTTTATCCATTTAAGTCAATAAATATATGGAATAATATTCAAATTTTATATATTTCAATTTATCTGCACGTATTGTTCTTATTTAATGAAATTTCTGTTAATAAATATTTAAATAAAATATTTATTATTATTGAATGAAAATATATTAAACGCATAAACATAAAAGCTTTTAAAAACAAGCAAATTGAAAAAAGCATTCAATATTATTGAATTTTTAATACGTTTGTAAATTATTCGTTTATGAAATATTTTCTAAAAAAAATGTTTGGAATCTTTATTATAAAATAAAAAAAACTTAATCCAAATTAAAAAAAAAGATTTGTTTGAATAGTACTGAAGATAATCCGTAATTATGAAAGAAAATAAATAACACAGTTACATGAAAATAGTTTTAATTTAATAATTAGTAAATTAGAAATTAAATTTAATAAATTAGACAAAATATGATCGTGAATCTTGAAAACTGTTATTGGTGCTTTAAACAATAGAGGTCATGAGACCATCTGGTTCAGGTTTGTCTCTAATTAATGTTTTTAAACAGATGCTCGTTTTATAAAACTTAACTTTCTTGAACTCGCATTTTAGAGTTACTGACTTTTAGTTTAGAATGAGAAAATCTTTCGTTGAAAACCGGATTTCGGTTAAGGATATGCAATAAATTTAAATTTGTCTTACCGTCTTTACTGAATTATTTATAAATAGTTGCTGTATAGGACTTACCTGAAACAAAAAGAAAAAAAAGTTAGATACGATATACAAACGAATAAGTATTGTGTAAATATATATATATACAAGATTTTAAATCTATATATAAGTTTACTTAAACCAAAAATTGATACATTTTACCACTTAAAATAATAAATATTGGTAGATATTTTTACATTCAAAAATTAATTATTTTTCACCTCACAAACCATACAAAAAGGTATTTTCTGGTCAAACATGGTCTAATCATGTAATTGAAAATTAAGTTATCAATAAAATATATTGATTTAAAACATATATACATAAATATATATATATATATATGTATATGTATGAATGTGTAATATATAAGAGTAGACCTTTAAGAAGTTCACTGTCATAGAAAATATACGAAAGAAAAATGTAGTAGAAAGAATAATTGCGTCGATTTATAAATCATTTCGAATAAACATTATTTATAGCCATTCTTCGTCGTATGCACTTAACATTTTTGATAAAATGCATTTTTCATTACAGAAAAATAGTCTTAGTCACTGCAATCTTTGACAAATCCTTAGAAATAATATAAAAATCTTGCAATAAATCTTTTAAGAATATATATTTAAGCAAGAATAATAAATGTTTTTCTCTATTATACGTCCCAATATAAAGTGTTTTTTTTTCTAGTTAGCGAATTGAAAGGATACTGGATCAATACTGAACTAGACTACATTTGTGATATTAAATTAGAATAAAAATCACATCCACTAGTTATAAAATATACAAAGTGACATAAAGGTAGGTTTACTATTTATTTTTTTTAATTCAGTAAAATAAATTTAAAAAAATATTTTTTACAGGATTATTTAGATGTAAGAATTACATATAGAAAATAATACTGGTCAAAGTGCCACTTCTCACTATGGTGTACGAGCTTTTTGGTTCTTTATTGCACTTTAGAATATTTCTTAGGTTACATCACAGATTTTATGACAAATATTTTCCTTTAAGTTTTCAATCGTCTGATTTGTTCATATAAACCTTGCTCTTGAGATATACTCATAAAATAAAATCTGGTGAGTTAAGTTTGGTTATCTTGGTGGCTAATCGAAGTGGTTGAATCACAAAATTAATTGTTTCTGAAATAAGGTATTCAAATGATAACTATCACTGTCTTGTTAAAACCACATGTTATCTAAACCAAATTCGTCCAATTTATGAATTAAAACTTTATCACTCATCACACGACAGCGATCACCAGTCCCGTAATAACCTTTTTTGCAGATTTATTAAAGAAGTGAAGTCCAATGACTGTATGAACCACATTTTTGGTCAACTAACACACATAAATTGAACAATATTTTGAGTAGCAATCATTTAATGAATAAAAAATTTTATAAGTCAGAAAAATGCAAAAATTAACAATACGGTTTCGATACTGTGATTAATTTCACTTCGACAATGAATTCTTTTTTCATTCGACAGATAATAAAAACATTTTTGATCAAAAATGATCAATAAATGATAATTGATCATTTTTGATTGTTTCTTATATGCATTTCGATGGTAATACCATCATTTTCAAAATATGAAGGGACAACAAAATATCGTTTTATTCTATAGATTTTTCCGTACTTTAATGAAATCTAAAAATATCTATGATACTGCTGAAAAAATACTATTTATTTCATATTTTAACAGTATGTGGAAACCAGTAAGAACTGGAAAGTCTAATCTAGTAAAAGTATTTCTACAATGAAACAAGAAAATCTGTTCAAAGAAATTCTCTGCTATTCACGAGTTATTTTCATCTAACTGTATATATATACTCATTCTTTAATGAAGAAGTGCCATTAAAAAAAGAGTTAATGGAAATTAAAATTATTTAGTTACAAAATACAAATTTTGTATCAATTTAACTTTTTTTTACAACACCAAATAATATTAATTGCTGCTCATTCATTGTACAAAATTTAAATTCTAAAATATACTACATTTTATTTATTATTTTATACTATAAATAATTATTTCAATAATTGATTAAAAAAATAAAGAGAAAAAAATATATTGTTTGATTATCAAGTAACCCAAAGAGCACTAATAAAATAAAATCTATTTTATTCTTTAGATGTCAGTTTAAATAACTTACATCAGTAAATAATTGTAGTGGACTATTTAGTATGCTTTTTTTATTTTTCTTCTTTTATATCCTGTATAACTATGACTAAGCTTTAAAAGCATTCAAAGTAGGTCATCCATTTAAATCCATAAAAGTATGTTAAGTTTATTTTAAATAGACTGACGCACAGATTAAAAAGTAAAATAAATAAACAACTTGTCCTCATGTATGTATATATATATACAGTTATGATATATTTACAGGTACAAGTTTCATATAATCCAGAGCAGTTTATTTATTTTCATTGTAGCAACAGGAAGTCATTCGGACGTTTATATGTTGTTGTTATTGTTGTGGAATTCCTGAACTTAAATGAGAACTACATCTATGCGGATATGCAGTAGAGACATACGAGAATGATGAGTTAAACAATTCGAGTGTGAAAAAATGGGTTCAACGAATTTCAAGCTCGAAAGACAAATCTTGCAGACAAACATTTAACTCGACATTTTGTCTTAGCCATAATGAGGGGGAGCACTAATGCTGTGCATGATAAACATCATGAACAATTTTCGGATAATAAAACGGGTCACAGCACAACACAATGTCTTGTCTATTCGTTCGTTACTTAATACACTTTCTGCTGTTTGTTTATGTGTATGAGTATGCAAGTATGTATGTATATATATATATATATATATATATATATATATATATATATATATATATATAAAAATAGATACTTATACGTACAATTCGTTCGAAATTGTTCAGTCAACAGAACAGTATAATAAATTGTATATATTTTTATCACTAGATTTAAAGTATATGAGATAGACTTAAAAGATAAATTGAAAGTTACGTTAATATAGAAGTGGTTTCTATAACAATTAGCAAACATGTAGTAGTATTAAACCACTGTTCTATAATCAGTAATTTATTTTTCTAAAATACATACATTAGATGTAGAAATTAATTTGATTACTTTATATCACATCAATCATAACTCTGTTTTAAATTAAAATATTTTCTCATCAATTTACGGTTTTGAAGTGTCAACCCTTAACATTTGAAAATAGCATAAAACTTGGTTAAGCAGTAGGCATAATCTCACAAAACTAATGAAAACGTTGACATCTGAAAAGCATATATTAGGAACGCATACTTTTCACATTCCAGTTGAAAAAACGTCTAACGAGGCGGCAGGAATGATTTGTTCAACTTTGGGGGAAGGTGTTGTGACGCATAAAACATGCTAAAACAATGGAATAGGTCCGAAAATGGATAACGACTTCATCAATTCAAAGCTGCAATTTTCTTCGAGTTACCCGACAGATGAATTAAAGTTATATAAAATAATGGGAGATATTTTGAGGATTGAAATGTATTCTATTTTTTCATAAACCATTACTTTCTTTAAAATAGCCATTCGAATTAATTTGTATAACTAATATACAAAAACTATTCGGAATTGAGTTTTTTTGTTGAATTTTATAAAGTGACTATCAATTTATTTCATTAATATTCGTTTAAAACATTGAATTATTTGTTCTGGTACTTTAATAATGTACAATGGCATTCTGAAAATGATGGAATCACCATCTAAATGCTCGTAAGGAAAAATCAAAATTTATTAACAATGAATTATTGAGTATTTTTGATTAGAAGAGAATTTTGTACTTAGTGGTGTAAAAAATGACTTATTAAAAAATCCAGAAAGAGCTTAACAAACAAACACCATTTTGACTAAATAAATCAACAGGGATCTCTAATGAGATTCAACTTAAAATAAAAATACATCAGAATTACCAGTAAAAAATAAATAATTATAACATGTATACTTTTTTACTAACATACTGAGAAGTTATTAATTCTAGAAAATATGTGAAAATATAATAAATAAATGCGAAGCACTCGCACAAAAAGGAAGAAACGAAAATTAAAAATTTGACAATTTCATTTTAATTTTAAGATCTGAACAAAGTGTGACCAGATGAAGAAAATTCTTTAATATTTCAAAATGTGTTTTACCAGTTAGTTTAAAAGAGATTAAAAAATTCAAATACATTTTATTCAAATTTAATATAAGTAGTTTCATATTTTAATTTAATAGCAAAATAGAAAAATCAAACAGTATTAAAAATATTATATCAATTTAATTGCTGTTGCAATTTTTATTATTTTTTTCAATATTTTACGAATAAAAGAAATGAGTCTATGAATACAACTTTTTGATGGTTAACAATTGTAATTATCGTTTTAAAAACTACAATAATTTATATTTAAATTCTAAAAATAATTAATTATTTATATTTTGCTTTTTTATGTTTTTTTTTTTAAAAAAAATGAAAATATTAGATAATAAAGAACTTTTGATATATTACAATTTATTCATCTTTTAAACAATGTTATAAATAAATAATGCTGGAAACTCTATTAGTTGATTAGATAAACGACTGGAACTCGCCCATCAAACCATAAAAAATAATCAAAAAATTTTGTTTTTACTTTATCTTTTTGAAACTAATGGAATCGTTCTTGAAACATAAATAAGAAGGAATTCAATCTCACCAATAATGAAGTACTGAATGATTTTGATCGAAAAAATGTTTGCGTTTTGTGATATGAGAAACAAATTCTTCTCTGAAAGTAAATTTAACCCCCATAGGAATTCCTATTATCAAATAACATGACTTAGTTGGTTAAAATACACTTATAGTTTGAATATAAAATCATTTCCTTAATAAGTGAATGAGTTATTCAATCATAAAATACATTTTCATATTTTTTTCTACAGTTTTTTAAATCATACCAACGGAACATGATGAAAATCATTTTACAAAACAACAAAATGGATAAAATAATATATTCTTGAGAAAAAAATAAACATTCGTCTCCAATTACCTAATTTATAATTAATACATGTTACCTTTTTAATAAGAACTAAGTAATTATTTTTGAGTATGTTCTCAAAACATAAACAATAATTACCTCTATCATAAAGAAAAAAAAATATATATATATATATATATAAACATGATTATCATGTTCTTCAAATTTTAAAAATATTCCTTCATAGAAAAAAAATTAGAATATTAAAAAATATTCAAAATAAAATAAAATAACTAACATAAAAATATATTTCAAGTGATTTATAATGAAAATAATTATTTTTTTAAAAATATTTTTATCAAAAATGTATTCATGAATGTTTAAAAAGTAATTTCATCGATTAAATTCAGTTTTTACATACTAAAATAATTATCGACATGTATATATACATATATACATATATATATATATATATATATATATATATATATATATATGTATATATACATATATATATATATATATATATATATATATATATATATATATATGTATATATGTACGTGTATAAAAAAACGTCCAGCTTTATTTCATACAAAAATATGTATTTTATACTTTAAGATATATTACCTTCCGGCGTTCGGGTAAAAATATAAAATGAATTCAACATTTCTTCGTCCCTGATATTAATATAAATTATGAAAAATTTTAATTTAAAATTTCATAAAAAAAATGATGAACGTTAAGTAAACCTTAATATATCGTGTTGCAATTTTATGTCAGAGAGGTGATTTCAGATTTTTTGCTTATTTATTTCGGTATACGTTTGTGTATAAAAGCATATTTATTTTTAGAACGTAGATGATTATTTACATACATCTGAAGCTTCATTTCTATTATTTATTAAATTGATTTATACAAATAGTTGATGAAAGATCTATATATATATATATATATATATATATATATATATATATATATATATATATACACATAACGTATGCCCCAATGGAAACAGAAATTTTAAAAGTAGGCTTATTCACTAACCATTGGAATGAGAGAGTAAAATTAAGTGATATATTGTTAGTTAATCATTGCCATTTAGAAAATATGGAGCAGTGAACCTGTGCACATCAAGATTTCGCTATGAAATCATTTTACACAAATGGCAAGTCTGTTACATCTGTCCAACGACTTATTTCGCAATCATTATAACATTCCGTGTCATGAGCAGATACTGATCACTCATTTCATCAACTTTAGGTTCGAAAATTTAAAGAAACTAGTTTTATATTAAATATGAAGCATCAAGTGTCCAAAAGAACAGTAAGAACACCAGAAAACTTTGACAGTGTTAGAGTTACTGTAAAGAGTAACCTACGATATAAATACAACATTTCTGATTCAAGAATTATTTCAATTTCCACAAATTATATGGTCCCAGCAAAATGAAACAATAAGTCATACCGCTTGAGTGTCAATGTCTGTTGTAAAAGCGTTCTTACAGAACCATAACATTTCCAAAAATGGAAGTATGGTTTGAACAGGAAGCTCTTCAGATTTGACTGCATGTGATTATTTTCTTTGTGGTTATCCAAACGGTAAAGTATAAAATAATCGTCCACACAAAATTCCAGAACATAAAAATCCAAGAGATTATTGTGGGGACTCTGCCAGACCATGCCAAGACACACAATGGTAAATTTTCGAATAGATAATCTAGTAGATATCTAATAGATATCTGTGATTCCAAATAGTGCCCATTTTTCGAGCTTCATTTTTAAAAAATAAAATTTGCACGATATACCTTACAAGAATATGTAATAGCATTATGTAAAAACGAAAATTCACTTAATTATTAATTTTTTCTGTTTTTTTGATTCATGTTATGTTCTTCTTGCGTACTTTATATATATATATATATATATATATATATATATATATGTATGTATGTACATATGAGCCTTATTTTTTTGATTGATGTCATCTGGTTCTTAAGAACCAAATAACAATTTGTCATAAATCTAATTATAAAAACTCTTTGTACAACAACTCAATCGCGTAGCAAAAAAAAAACCGTAATAATTCCGTGAGAAATACATAACCGGAAATGAAATCCGGTAGCTTTTTAAAAATTAGTTGACTGGGACGGCGGCGCGTACACGCAAACTGTTCGGTTCACGTTGATCCGGTCTACCACACCGGAGTCAATTGTATTACATTTATAGCTCGGCCACAATTTATTATAGAGGTTCTCGTTGCTTGCTTGGCTGTCTCCTTACTTACCGCGAATAACCAACCTTCTATCCATACCGTAACCAAACCGTACCAACGCAAAATCCGCCGCTGCTCTACACCTACCATCCTCAAAACCTCATACCGCAACCATCGCAACGACCCGCTCCCCGCCACCTATTGATATGGACTGAATAATAAATCACCGGTTTTGTACGGGTTTTCTTCTTATTCTTCGTCATGTCATACGACTTCGCCGCTTTGAAAATTGCACGGAAAAGTTTGATAAAGCGCGTTTTTATACGAGACGACCTCCCGAAAAAAAGTCTCGCTGCGTGTGTGTGTGTGCGCATGTATATGTGTATGTGTGCGTGTGGTGACAAGCGCTCTAAGATATTGGTATGAGGTTTTTTAGTAAGTCTTCAAGGAATATGTACTTTGACTAGAAGTGGAGTCAGAAATCGTTTGTATAACGCATAAAAGATATACAGAACAGTGAAAATAGTGAAACGTTTTCATCACTTTTTCTATTAAATTTGTCGTTCGTATTACAATTCTGTCTCTCTACTATTTTCATCATAGATACACTAACATTTCTTACAATTACTTTTACCAAACTTATAATAAATGATTTGTAAACAATATTTCCTAACAATTAGAAAAGAACAAAGCAAACAACAAATGTGCTTTACCTGACATTTTGCAGATCAATCAATGGTTGATAACAGAAACATAAATATTTTCAATAATAAATTTCTTTTCTAAATTGGGAATTTACAACCAAGATCTATATTATAATAGATGTTTAATATTCAAATTCTATACCATTATTTATATCTGTTGCCTTTACTTTCATCATTGAATTACTTAACAATTAGTCTTCTAACAATTATAATGTTCATAAGAATCAGACATAACATATAATCATTTATTGAACATTTTTGATCCATAGAAATATTTTTTTTGAGGTGAAAAAATAATTCATCTATAAAAGTGAACTTTACTAGTTTCAGAACTGTTTTGTAATTTTTTTATTTTTCCCATAAAGAAATTATTAGTAAATCCGATTTTTATTAAAAAATAAATGATTTAGATAAAACAATAAGTCAATTAAATGCACACTTTTTAAAAAAATATTTCACTACTTTAACGATTACCTTCTATTACGAATAAATAAATATTTCTCTATTAAAATAATCTGCATATTGAATAGCTAAAACCGAAATTTTGGCTAGAAAATTTTAATACAATGAAAGATGAATAACTGGTTTTTAAGAAAATAATTTTAGTTTATAATACAGCATTATATTGCATATTACAAATAGTTGGTAATTCTAACAAAATTTTTCAGAAATGTATTGAAAAATGAATAAGAATTTTTTTGATTGTTGATTTTATGTCTTAAGGTGTTTAATTCTACTTTGAGTCTATGAAAAAAATCTTTGAAAGAAACTATTATATTCATATATAAATCAGTGTGTATAATTTTTAAACAAATATTTAAAAAAGTTATATTTTGTTAAATGTTGCCATGCCTATACATTATAAATACTTATATATTTAAAAAAATATATTTAACTTTTGTGACTTTCACTAATTAATTCTTCTTCATTTCACAAACCATAAAAAAGAATTCTGATCAAAAATATTCAAGTTTCGGTTCTTATTTATATGCAATTCGATTGCAATGTCATTGTCTTCAGAGCACTAAATTATAAAAAAAATCTTTTAACAAAATGTATTATCATATACTTTTAGATCAACATATTGAGATTATAAAATTTTTCATTTTTCTATAAACAGTTGCATTTCTTTCTAAGACGTTCAAAAGGAAGAAAAATATGACAAAAATCTATAGAGGTTACTGGACTTATTAAAGTTGGAATAACAAAAGTATGAACGTGTACAATAAGATCTGTATATATATATATATACATATACATATACATATATACATATATATATATATATATATACATATATATATGTGTGTATATATAAATGAATCTTGACAAAGAAAATAATTCCCGTCACCGTTTGGTCGAACCGACGCCTCACAATAGAACAAAACGTGTCTCGTTTGTAAGCTTTATATGGCGCATATAAAGGAGCCGTACGTGAAATAAATAAGACGGCACGCTTTCCACTAGAATGCTCTTTGTCTATTTTAAAATGAAACTGAAGAGATTTTTATGTACAATGGTAACTATTTTTTTTTTGGTTCCCATAGCTTGGCGAATTTTTTTGCTCTGTCTATAAAAATATTTTATTTCTGCATGGTCTGCATTTACCACACACAAACGTTGTAAACACATCGAGTTTTCGTACAATACTAACAGATGAGGTTATTTAAAAGGACGATGATTTCATTGTTTCATGTTCATGAAATGTTAAGTACGTTTTGTTATTGAAAATATATACAGATATATACATGTATATGTTTCTATTAATTTAATTTTCTTTGAGACTTTTTATTCAAACGAATAGACATGAGTCTGTTTCGAAATATACAATAATAAAAGGAAAAATATTGAAAAACTGTATGTGAAAAATAAAGAGCAGTTTGTTAATGTTTTTTTAAAAAAAAAAAATAATATTAAGAATATCCACTGAAAAGTTTATTTTCTAGAATCTACATTTAACTTTGTTTTTATAAAAAGAATACATCAAGATTTTTATTCGAGCCGCATAAAATAAAAGAAATTTATGTCTAAAAAATAATGTTTATATGTTCACGTATAAAAGTTGTCCTTCGAGTATTTCAGAATCGACTGATTTATACAAATACCTGGATATAACGTTTAAGTCATCAATCTCTTGAGAAAATCATATTCATAGCATTGTCTCTAAAGTTCACAAGTCGGCAAACTTTGTTATGAAAACGGTTAAGGGTTGTAATACAGGGGTAAAGGAAAGAGTCTACATGACACTAGGAAGACCTTTCGTGAAATAGTACGGTGACGTGTTCTATATTTTATATTGAACAATTGCCAAAGTAGATAACTTTAAAAATGTATTTTAAACGATTTACATGCAGACATGTATACACATTTATTATGTTTAATAAATGATATGGAAACGTATATTTGTATATTGCATACATTCTGAATAAATATACCTTGAATATAAAGAAATTAAGATAGATCTTGAAGCCTAATGCTTCTCGTTTCTGATATTTATACAATTAGTAATAAGATCATTCAATTTGTTTATAGTTCGTAAGGCTGCGGAATAATTAATTACAAAAATTGGAATTATTGCTTTCAGTAAAGGTTTTTACGAATTATATTAAGAAATTATGAAAATTAAAAGTATTTACAGTTATCGTTATCAATATTTGTTTTAAACTTTGATATTTTTCTTGTCTTCTATTGTGTAAAGGTTATTAATTTTTTAAATTGGACAAGGACTTTATAATAAGTCTGTATATATATATATATAAAGAGACAGAGTATTTATATAAAAAAGTGAAAATAAATTACCAACATTCGTATTTCCGCATTCACAAATTTCAGTAGCGTTTCTTTTTATTTTGAAAACACTTAAAACTTTGTAGATTGCAACCCCGTTTGTAATAAATAAATAAATAAATAAAATGTATCTGTTTCAGACGCTGACTTATTACTGTTTTCTTTTTCGTTACGAATACTTGCAGCAGAGTGGTTCTCATAACGAATAACACGCTTCGCGATACAAAACAAAGATGACGAATCTGCAACGACGTTTTCACATAAAAGTAGATGGAAAAATCTTAACGTTCTCGTATCGTGCGGTTTTATTTGAAAAATAATTGAAGGACAGGTACTCGACTCAAAACTAATAGTTTTTGTTTTATACAAATCTAGTTTTCTAATATTTACTAACTCTTATAATTGGATGTATTTACTTTGATATCATCTTGTCTCTTTTTTATATAAAGTTACAGAATTGAAAAATTAATGGAGAACAATTTTTTTCAGAATAACATTTATTCTCTCCACAGATCAAACTCTTTTCTCTAAACATGATATGCAATAATTGGTTATTAATCACTACTGTTGCTTGTTCCTTGTGCCTTAACGCTCAGAGCACAATGAAATCAATATTAAACTGATATCAACATTTATTATTAAAAATTTTTATAAAAAAGTTTGTTCTGTTAATATTGAAAATTCATTTGTGAAACTGAATTTAGTTACGCTGACAAAACCATAATTATAACAAATTTAATTAATTATTAGTTCCAAAATATGGTTTAAAAAAATATATTTACATTATATTCTTCAAGAATAAGCTAATATTTTTTTTAAAAAAAACATACGAAATTTCTCTTATATATTTATTAAAAATATTGAAAAAATTATAATATTAATTTTGTTTAAATAATTTATGTACTGTTAGACTTATTTGTTGTATGATTTTCATTAGTTTCATATTTATTAAGAACTTGTAAGGAATTTATAAGTGATTCTTTCTCCCTCTCTCTATAATTCTTCTCTCTCTCTCTCTCTCTCTCTCTATATATATATATATATATATATATATATATATATATATAAATATTGATATAAACGTTTACAAAAAGGTAAATGTATGGTAATGAGAAAATATTAAATAAATGAATAATTAAATAAATTTCGAACATTTTGAATACAGTATCTGATATTTACTTATCAAATGTAAAGAAAATTGTTGAGAATTTAATAAAGACGGAGTGAAATATGATTAAAGTGTGTCGATTATTACTAATGATTAATTTTTAGAAAAAGCTTTCATAGTCATCGAGCAATGAATATCTTTTGGTAAACTGCTTCCGTCGTTCCGTCAATGTTATGATGCCGGTTTTATCAATTTTCAATTTATGAAGTTTCTCTGGTATAAAATATTCGAAAAAGCTTAGTCGTCGAAAAACATCTTATCCAAATTTCGTTGTATTATGAAGTTATAATCTCATCAAACGTTTTCATAGTTGAAAAAATACACCATTCATTTATGTTTACTGAGAATATCCGATGAATTTCAATTATCTTCTCTTTAGAGAATAAGAATATATTTATGGTTTTTATAAAAATGTACTTCGATATATTTCTATTTTCATTTATAAACTATTTAGAATAAAACATTATAAATTATCAATAAAGATATACATAAAACGTAAAGCACGACAGGAGTCAAATTCAATTTGTATGTAGATCGCAAAGTTTGTTCCCTTGTAAAAAAAATCATTGGGCGTACAAATAGGAAAATAATAAAAAAAATTGTATATTTGATATTTATCTCCTGCGATATGAAATTTCAATATATTTTTTCTTCTTTTATTTCGGAAATGAAATCTACCCAGAAGGCAAAGACATCAGCGCAGAAACATTGAAATATTTTTACAGATATAAGAAAATGTCTCGGTGAGGCTAGAAAAGGAATGGTTGAGACGTTGCGTTCGAACGTGAAGAAAAGAGAAACGGAAAAAAGAACATACAATGGTCCATGCAGCTGTTACAAAGTGAACAGATAAAAATTCAATGTCCTTAATTAAGTCCATTATAAGTGATTAGCCTGCGATGGAAGATTCGGAACGGCCGGGTCAACTTTAAACAAAGCATTTAAGTCGGCGAACACGGGTTCAATACAAACGACCGTGCATTGTCTTTATTGTCGGATTATTCAGCGATAAAATTTAATTACTTTTTTTCCCTCCTGTGCATGTTTAATTATCTTTACATCATTGAAGCGATTATGTAATTACCATTGTGTGGAAAATATAAAAGGATATCAATGATTAAGTTGACTTCTTTCGAGGAAAATGTTTTCACCACTAATTAAAAAAATATTTCTTTTTCAAATAAATCACTTATATCAACAGAAACAAATATTATCTTAAATAGAATAATTAAAATCATTTGATCTCTGATTTAAAGATAATTAAATAACAAAGAAAACACCATAGTATTTTAAAAAATACTTCTTCTATATCTCATACATTTTTTTTTCTACTTTTGTAAAATTAAATAATTAATAAATGTATTACTTATATTTATTAAGATTATACTTTTTCCTATAATTAGGGATTATTTTAAAACTCTAAGAAAATGACTTTATTAAGCAACTATTTTTTTCGATTTTTATATTCTTTTCAAAATTTATAAATTTTATTATTAAAAGATATACACAGTAAATTTATTTAAATCAGTATAATTTCTTATCTTTTTTCAATTAAATCATTTTTAATACATTTGATATTTCATTCCTTTTCTATAATTTAGTAAGATATTAAAAATTTGATAATTCTAATCAATAAGTATAAAACATGACATTCTGATACATTTTTTAGGATTACAGTTATAAAATTCATTTATTTCTGCAACTTGTTTAAAAAATACTCTTGATTTATTCAGTACAATTAATATTATGACAATGTTATTTAAAATTGAATGTTTATGACATTTTAAGTTTTTAAAATACGAATCATACATTTCTTAAATAAAATCTAGACAGAAATATTTTGAAACTATTTCAAAAAATCTGAACTTAGGACACAAATATTGACACTTAGCTAGAAATATTAGAAACGAGAAGTATTATGTTTCAAGATCTATTTGAATCAGAAATATGGGACACGGTGTATCATAGAGAAGATAGATTTTCAAAATAGGTCCAAATTCAAAAATAATTATAACTAGAAAAGACAATAGATCTAAACAGAAGAAATTATAAAAAAATCTGATAAAAATTAAATATTTCTTTTATATAAAAAGATTAAAATTAGTTCAGGTATTTTCAAAACTAAATTTTCACTCCACACAACCCATCATCAAAACATTTTTTTCGTATAGTTTTTAGGGAAGAAACATTCATTTATGAAATATAGCTTATCTGAAAAGACAACAAAAATTGCTCGAAATATTGGTCATTTTTTTAAAAATTCAGAAATAAGAAAAGGAAGTTTTTGTAAATATTTTACACGTATCTAAAAGTTTATTAAATGTTAATATTAAAAAATCTAACATTATTTCTTATGCATTGATAAAACGAAAACTGAGAATTTTTGTTATTTATAAACGACTAGAAAATTTATTTTTGGAAGGGAATTTTGCCACAGAAACAAGAACTTTATTTCAGAAAAAGATGGATCTAGCTGGACTACTTTCATTGATATTAGTGTATTTTTGTAATTTCTCAAGACATTACTAGCTGCATAGTTTATCTTAAAATAGATAGCAATAATAATAATCACTGAGTTACCAGAATATTAAATTAGTGATAACTAAATATTGATATTATGTGTTTAAATATGACCATTAATATTTCTACCTATCATTATATAATAAAAACATACTAATTCAGAAAATCAAAATCAATTCTTGCAACTATTGCAAAGCTATTATGACTAGAATTTCAAAAATGTAGATACTGGGGATGATAACATCATAACTAAGTGAGAATGCCGTTCGTTAGCTATATAATGCAGATGCTTGTGTCCATTCTTTGCATAGTTATCAAACTAACTTTATGTTATACGTCCACCGTGTACATAACGACATTAGTTTTTTCAAAATATAATGTAATTATCTAACATAAATATCAATGCCTTGTTTTTAAATCATTAAATAAATACATGTCATTTTATATAAACGATTTTTATTCTTTTTTCATTCTCTGGAATTAGAACACTTTATGAATTAAAATTATTAGCAGGAGAAATCTCCGATACATATTTAATAGTAACAATTTTAGAATCTTTCAAGTTTGAATTTCAATTTGAAACAATTTCAACAACAAATATTACAAAAAGTAAATATTTTTAATCTTTTTTAAAAAGATTTTAAATTGTTTATAATTAATGCATGAAATAATTTCAATTGTGTTCGAAAGTTTATTTTTTCTATGTTCAAAATTTATAAAAAATATTTTTTTTTACGAAAGGCCCTTTTAACTCTATTTCATTTGACTTAGACATCAATAATTAATTCTGAGAGCTAAATGAAGTGTGTCTGTCTTAAAATTTAACAAACTGATTTAATTACCATTTAAAATATGTATCCATGTGTTGATTTTATTTCTGATATTTATTTTTGACCATAATTGTCAATTAAATTATTAGAAGTTTCTTGTCTTTTCCTATGATATACGATTCCTGCAGTTTTTGTGTCAATGAATTGAATGTATCAAAATCATGTGTTATCAGGAAGGTAAGGTAATTATTAAATGCTAATTTAATCTATTATTAAATTATTAAATGCAATTTTAATGATAATTTAATCTAGCAATACATGTACTTGCAGATAGTTAGTGTTCGTATTAAGACGATTAATAAAATTAGTAATTTATTTCATTCATTTGTACCTAGATTTTAAGTTATTTGATAACTTGAGATAACAATTCTTTGTTTATGTTTCTCTATTACAGATTTTCTGTTTCAACATCATCAGATGAGTACTATCTGAAGATGTAGAAAGATGAAACTAATACTGGAGAATCAAAAACAAAGTGACTTCAAGGATAAGAAAAATAACTTCAGATCAACAAGAGTTAACGTCGCAGAAATAAAAAGCTTACACCAATGATTTTTTACTAATAGGATCAAAGCAAGTTAATAGAATTAAAATAAAGATTATTATTTCTCAGGTATAGTTTAGTTTATATTTTTAAATTATTTAAAAGTTATATTTTTTCATCTGTCATTATTTTTTTAATATTTGATTCTTATAGTCTGTTTTTGTATCCCAGCAAGACCGGTCTAGATGTATTAATAATTATTTTTCAGATTCAAGTTTTAAATATTGACAACAGAAATTTGAATGTGATTTATAGATCGAAACCAGTACAGTGAAAAACAATGAATGTCATTTTGAGAAACAAAACCGTAGAGAATCTTCAAAATCTTTATTTCTAACTTCAGAATCGTATTGATTTTTTTAAAAAAATCTCCAGTACGTTCGAATGAATAACAACTGAAAAGAATGTAGGAAAAATTTCTACATTTCCATTTTTCTGCATATGTGCATATGTTTGAGATCCATATAAATGCATACGTGTGGGTGTACAAATATTCAAGTATAAAAAATAACCCGAACGAATAAAAGGACGTGCATACGGTGCGATACACCATGAAGAGTACATTTGTGCAGATTTCCAATTTCGCAACAGAATTAAGGAAACGACATTTAGTAAACGAATTGCGATAAGACCAATATCAAAAGTTGTTGCATCGTCAGCGTTACGAAATCGAACTCGCGACACCGTGTATTCCCCGGACGAACGTAAACACGTCGTTATTGCCGGCGTTTCGTTGCCGTTACACGGAATATAGACAATGTGAAAATGAAAGAGTCCATACGTGACTAATAAATTGTAACCGTAAACCGTGCTTGTACGTATTATTATTTATTTTTAATTGCTGCCGGCCAACAAATGAATGAGACAAAAAAATATTCATTTCCATATTTTTACTTATACATATTTATAAGTACAATGATAATATATGTATTTTTATATTATGCCTATATATATATATATATATATATATATATATATATATATATACCTATATATATATATATATATATATATATATATATAAATATATATATAGGCGATTCAACTTAGGTTTCCGCACGAAAGTATTAAAAAAAAAACAAAAATTAAAAACATATTATCCCTCATTTGGTATTTTAGCTCTGTTGTATTTTAGTATTGAATTGAACTAAAATACTAAATAAAAAATAACATAATTTTTCTTAACTCCTGTTCCCCCTTTTAATACTTCTATGTGGAAGGTTAAATTGAATCGGCCGATATATATATATATATATATATATACATAAATAAACAGACACACACACATATATATATATATATATATATATATATATATATATATATATAATTTATTACTTTATTGAAAGTGAAAAGGAAATACAAATGAATGAAAAAATGGTTTATAAATAATATTCCCTTGGAAGATAAGTTTTCAAATTTTAATATATATATATATATATATATATATATATACAGATGTGTGTGTGTATAGTGTTTGATTAAATTACGACGAAGTTTATTTAACTGTCATTTTAACTAGTAACAATTCAACACCTTAAGGACAACATTCAACAATAAATCGCTCAAATAACACCAGGAATATGTAAAAATGTAATTAAAAGAGCCCGTCTTCGTACCAGGGCCAGAGAGGCTATTTTGCCGATCTCATTTCATATACTTAATACTACTAGTTAAATAAACAACCCAAAAAAATGATTAAAAGTATTTTATTTAAAAATTAATAAGAAACCCAATCAGCCGTAATTCATTCAAACTTCTCTCTCTCTCTCCCTATATATATATATATATATATATATATATATATATATATAGAAAGAGAGATATTCAGATATATATATATATATAAAGACAGAGGGATTCAATTAGGCTTCCACATGAAAGTATTAAAAAACAACGCAAACTGAAAAACTAAAGTTATTTTTTAATTTTTACATTATTTTTTAATAATTTCATTTGAGAGCCTAAATTGAGCCACCGATATATATACACACACACACATATATATATATATATATATATATATATATATAAAATGTACAATTTACATAAATCTCATTTTCTTCTCAACAAGTTTCATTTCGTTACAAATTTATGCATAACGTCATATCAAAAACATTTAAAACGTGACAAACAACAGTTGTAGATTAATTATGCTTGTGAATGTATATAAGGGTAAAATGGAAGATACCGTATAAGTTAATTCAATTTATTTTTTATACATGTACGTATATATGAAAGGACAAGTGTAATTTAGAGAATGAGATAAAAGAGATATTACTAGGATTGACTCTATTTTTAGAATCTGTAATTATTTCGAATGACAATTTATGTGAATTCTGTCTGTGTGTTTCGAATTCCACTCATGTGATTTTTTGATAGTTCAATACACTGGTTTTAATTCAAAGGTAGTTGTACCTTTGGAGATACGTCGAGAAGTATCTAGAAACATCTTGGGGATTAGATCAAAAAAATGTAGATTTTCATGTATTTTATTTTCAAATTAAATATTTGTCGAGTAATTAAATAACAATATGATTATGGTTTGGTTATGGATTGATTATCGCTTACACATAATTAATGAAGTAAATGGATGTTATTCACTTATAAGTATTACCGTATTAGTCCAAATATAAGACGAAGATTTTTTTCCACAAATTTTCACTAAAAAAAAAGACTAGTGTTATATTCGAATATAACTATATTCGTAAAAGTGAATTTGGTCACAATATATTTTATAACTGTTGACAAGTAATATAAGGGTGGAATTTTACATGTTCATATATGGATATTTAAGATATTATAATATATGTCATTATCAGAATCATCTATTGCATTAAATCTCATTAAATGGTAAACTTATTTTCAATTTTAATAAGTATTTTTTTAACTTAAAGTCTTTATAATATTTATTTTTTTTGTTAAAGTTTTCAAGACCATTATAAAATATGTTAGGACAAACATAAACCAAAAATCAAGACATTTCTTAATATGTGTGAAAAAAATTATTTAATCTTGGAAAGAACTCAAGAAAATCTTTGGGATAAGAAGCAAATATTTTTTATAAGATAAAATTCGTCCTTCTATCTTCACTTAAATTTCATGACGGAAATTATAGTAAACATGTTTCTAAGTGTAAGAAAAGTTTTCTTTACAAGATCTAAAAGAGATAATTAAATTATATATATATATATATATATATATATATATATATATATATATATATATATATATATATATAATATGTGCGTGTGTGTGAACAGTGTATAACAAGAATTTTTAACCCACTTAAACGAGTGAGATCGAGTTTCGTCAGTATAATATTTCATGTCATGAACAATGAACATTCAGCAACGAGAAGTTATTATGAAATTAATTCAAAGTAATATCAGAAACGAGTAACAATATCGTCCTGTTTCATTATAAGAACAGGCCATGTATCTCGTTTGAGCGCCCGCCGTATTATGAGCAAGAGTAAACGCGATTCGGAAATTTTTCCATACGCAATCCATGTACCCGACGAACGATCTACTCAAAAGAGTTTCACTTCACATCTGAAACATGTTTGAAACGAGATGCACGGTAAATTTCCTCTTCGCTCGTATTGAAATAGTTGCCGAGGGATAATGTTCAATCTAGTGTCCAACGAAGCGAAACAAGGAACTTGTTGTGTTCACATGTTTGAGTCTATAAGCGGTACGTGACGTCGTTGTGTGTGCCGTCCCAAACATTCAAACAGACATCAGAACACATTCGAATAGGATACAAACGTACACAGTACGCACTCTTCCTGTGTACTTGGATGTACAAGGTGTGTGTGTGAGTGAGTGTGTGCGGTATGTGTGTGTGTCTAAGGATCTACAAAATATACACGCAGGCACGCACGCATCAATGCATTACGCACGCGGACTGCTTGAATATGTACGACCACTACGTGTTGAATTTATTCGTGTACCATAACATGTGTCGCTCCAACAAACACATGTGCTAGACGGACAAGTTTTTGATTTCACCAACTCTCAATTCATGCTTATTATGTGTCCGTTTTCAATTTATCCACTCATTTATGCTATTAAAGTATTAGACAATTGAAACAGAGAACAAGTTTCGTTCGAGTTAATGTTTCAAAAGTAAACTCTATTAAAACGAAATAATTATTTAACACATTGAATTTATAATGTATACACATATCGATTTAGATTTAATTATTTTATGAACGATTCGTTTTTTTCACAATATAGTTCTGATATTGTAGATAAATCCAGTTTCACAAATTAGTTCTATGTATATGTCATACATGATAAAAAATATTCTGAACAAAAATGTTAAAAAAAGTAAAGAAATATCTGAGGAATTAAATAAATGAATTTTTTCTGTATCTCAGCGCTTCGAAGAAAATAGTATCGTCATCTAAACGGCATCACCAATCATAAAGAAAATATCGGTTATGGCTTATTGAACATTTTTTACTATAAAATGATTTTATGGTTTTAGAGATGTAAAATAATTCATTTGTGAAAATAATTTATTTTTCAGATGAGAGTCAAAGATCAGTCGTGTTTTTTTATAAAATATGTACTATTTTTTTATAACCAGAAGTATCCGGCCTCTTTTCGTTCTGCTTGCCAGCGCCTGGGAGGAGACACCCCACTCGTAAATGCTCGCTATTCCTCTTGGACCAATAATTTTTGAAAATGTTAATAAATTTTAATGGTCATAATAAATATAGATGACATCATCGTTAATCAATTAGAAAGCAGATCACATGAACACAATCAACCAATCAGAACACGAATAAAAAGCATTTGATGACAACAGGACTGAATTTTATTAATAGAGAGATTAAATACTTCCTAAACAGTTATGTAATTTCTATGATTACTTAAAACTAATTATTATTTTGAACCAACTTCAAACTTCCATCTGAATAAAAGTTTTGTTCTTAAAACACAAAAAAACGGCTGATAGATATTTCAGATTTTTTAAACAAATGTATTTCTTATTCGATTAAGGAATTTATGAATAGGTTTGAATAAATGATAATCTAATAGGAAAGGCATGGAGAACATAAAAGATGATATAAGAAACACACATAGATAATTTTTACTTTATTTCTAAATGATTGAGGTCTAAACCGTGATAAGACTTGAATGACTAATTTAGAGATAAATTCATTTAATATACGTGTTTGCATGAGAACTTAGGATTGATTATAAAAAAATCAATATCTTATACAGTATAAACATTGGTTTTTCAAATAAAGCTCAATAAATAATATGTGTTTTCAAAAAGAAAACGGTTATGCTTTTAGGGATCTAGAGTTAAATTGTATTATCGTCATTTCAAAATTTAGTTCATTCGTGTAGTTCTTTGAAGATAGGACATGATTTAAATATGAGAATTGTTGTATAAACGTCTTCTTTAAGAAGTGTATGTTTATATACAGATTTTATATGTTTTATATATCATATATAGAAAAAATGTAAACATTTATGAATATGTATACTACTTATTACAATATAAAATGAAAACAAAATCTTCATTTATGAATTTCATCGTCAAAGTGATGAATAACAGGTAAAAGTTATGAGAGAAAATTTACTAGACGTAGTATGAATATATATATATATATATATATATATATATATATATATATATATATATATATAATGTATGGATCTATATAGTGGAGTATTTTTTCACTAGATGTTACCTTGCTATCGAAATTTGCATTCGTGATACGCAACATTTCATTCTATATTTATGTACGACGGAAGAAAACGGTGTAACGAGGTGAAGTCGAGAGCTACTTTACGACGTGATGAAATTGCTTAACAAATAACCAATCATTCAGACGATTAGACTGAAACGGAACGCTCGATTTTATGCCACGTCATAAATCTGCACTAGCGGGTACGTTTTAACGAAGCTGTCGCCGTTTGAGTCGAACGCTAAATTATCGTCGTTTGATTAAAGCGCACCACGATAAATATGCCATAAGGATATGCTTATGTAAATATGAAATGGATGAAGTCGGAATTAAACGCCGGGGAGATTTCACAGTTTTAAGTAACGATATTACGCGATATGTTGTTATCATTTTAAGAGGATTTGCGTCTTCGTCGAACGGCAGGCAGCCCTCGTCGGCGCTGCTTAACATTCATACCGTGAATTATTTAGCAATTGAATTGTAAAAAATAACATTTTCGGTTCTTTTCGAATACATATTTAATCTCACTCACTGTGATTATTTGTAAAGAAGTTTTACGTTCTTTTTTCAGAGAAGGTAAAAGAAAAATGTTTGGTTTAATCTATAAAATGATCATAGATTTGTATACAGTAATATATTTTTTTAATTCCATGACTTTTTAAATTTTATTTATTCCACGACATAGACATTTTTTATTTTGAAAAATAAGTGATAAATAATATATCTAAATGACATAACAAATAAATAAATAAAACACTAAACGTACTAAACATAAATAAATCTACAAATTCATTTCCAGGAATGAATTCTTTTTTCGCCTCACACACCTCCAAAATTTTCAAATAAAAATGTTTCAAAAAATTATAAGTAATGATTTATTGAACATGTTTGATTATAAACTGGTTTGTAATTTGAGAGGTTAAAAAATCGTTTGTGGAAGAGATATTAGCTACAATGTCAGAATTGTATTAATAGAGAATTCACAAAATTTTCCAATTTTGTTATTTCAGATTTATCTACTTTTTATTTAAGAGAGTCGATGGTATCTACTAACAACTACAAATGTAATAAAATCGGTACTGGAATTTTTATTTCTACTAATAAATTGTTTTTAGGAATATATATATACAAATAAAAAAAATTAAATGCAATAAAATGGTCATTTTTTATTGAACATACTAAATGATTAAAATGTCTTCTTGTTTTAAATACTTGCTAGTATTAAGTATTTGTGAATATAAATTGAAATATTTTCAAAACTAACATAAAAAAACCTTTTAAGTAAATAAATAGGAAATATTTGACAATTTAATTCTTGGATTGACGTTGCAGCACTGGAGTTACGTGAAATTAAAGCAAAAGTAAAGCAGCATATAATAGAAACCAGAACGAAAAGTAAGCTAATTATTTTTTCAATAAACCGGGTATGATCCACAAATGATTTGTGCCTGAAAGACAAACAGTTATTCAACGTTGAAGTGATGAAGAGATTTTGTAACGTATTTTTCGAGTGGAACAGTAATTTCGAGAAAAGAGTAGTTGGATCTCGTTGCATGAGAATGCACCTGCCCTTCCTACACTAATTATGAAGTCATTTCTCATGAAACACGGCACTGTTGAGTTCAATCACCCATCCTATTCACCTGATTTGGTATTAAAAGACATTTTTCTCTATCCTAAAGTGAAAACTCAAACTGAAACGATTTCAGACCACAGAAGATATTAAAAAAAATATAAATGCAGAATTGAAACCAATTTCTTCGGATGCTTTTATAGAATGTTTTCGACAACTTTTAGAACGTTTCAATAAGTGTATTGCAGTAAACAGAGATTATTTTGAATAAATATCAAATAATGTCCGTCTTACTCGAATTATGTGTTTTTTCAATGTGAAAATCAGCGGATTAAATTTCCAAACCTCGTATTGTAAATAATGGACACAAAATTCATATTATGTATGAACATGTAAATATATAGAGTGTAACAATAAAACAAGAGTGGTTGTGTATTATAAATTGAAACGTTGAAATACAATATAATAAAATTTACACTAAAATGAGAACTATTCAATTGGGATATTAAATATATATATATATATATATATATATATATATATATATATATATGCATGTATGTATGTAAATATAAAATAATATTGTCAATCAAAGGTTTATGCATACAAAAGCTAATCATATTGATATTGGCAACACTAACACACTGTTAATAAATCACCAATGATGAATCGAAAATGGATTACATTCAGCTCCCAAGAGTATCATGAACCGATGCAATGCCAGTTATACAAATAAAATGTTTTATTATACCATAAATAACACGACGACAAGCGAATGCTTATCGAAGGAAAACTACCACTTGCTGTGTACAAAAAACGTAAAAAATCGTAGTGAGAAAACGACTGAGTCACTATCTACCGTTAAATAGAAAAGAAGAAAAACGTGCGACCTACACTCCGATGGATCTTCCAAATAGTTTTATGGAACTATAAGAAGATTTCCGAGCACGTGACAAATAATCCCAAATAAAACACAAGGGATAAAACGTGAGATAAGTGTATATATTATTTACTTTTGATCTTGCATATTATCACAAGAGCAGTGAAAACATCTTTTTTCGCTGTCGACGCGACTCAAACAAATATTTCAAATGCAAACAAATTGCATGTCGATTTTTATTTCGAAATTCAAAGACAACATAATTAAAGTACACGCGGTAGAAAGTTCTGCTGAAAATACAATATGTCCGGAGAACGACACACATTTACAATGTGAGATGAGATGAAATATTTACAGTCAGTTTGAGGAATTCTGAATATAACTTTACTTTGATGTGTAAGTACTTGAAATTCACTTCGTTTTTCTTGTTTTCTAGCGATGGTCGTTCAGAATTCATTTCAAATGATAATAGACAGTTTAATGTAAATTTATATATATATAAATGAAAAATATATTTAAATGAGAACGAATTAATCTTCTTTGTGTTAAAATTAATTAGATGTTTTGAAAGAATTAACCGTACAATTGAGAATAACAATATAAATTAATTTCGATATTGCGTACTTCAATTTACAAGTAATTCGATAATTACCCGGAAATTATCATAATATTAATTTGCTTAATGAAATGTTATTTCGTATCGATCCATTCCAAACTTTGTACAGTAATACTGTGAATGTATTATAACACTCCATAAAGATAAGTGTATTTGGATAGTCGATTGTTAACCTTTCAGGTTATACTTACGTTAATAATTGATAAATATCACAAATTTAATTTGCTTTGTAAAGAATCGAATACAAATCTCATTATGTAATAAATTAATACTTTATAAGAGGTAATTATGCATTTAATTAATTAGAAAAAGATTGTTCAATTCCAGAATAAAAAAATATCTTCATAATATAAAATACTAATAAAAATAAGAAAATTTTGCACAAAATTTAACAAAAACGTAATTAAATATTAGTTCACTTATTAGCTCATGGATCTCTTATCAAAAATGAGTACCAAATTTTATATTTATTTATATTGCATGTCAATTTAATGTTCTTGTTTATTAAGTAAAATATTTTAAAAAAGATACGAGTTTTTTAATTGATATATTTCAGAAATAAATTTATATTTTTATATTAAAATATTATGATTTAGGAAACAAGTTGCAAATATATACTAATTTCTTTTTTAAATATATTTATTTAATGAACAATCAAACTTTTATGATTAAAATAATTTTTTTCATCAATAAATTAGTTCCCAAATGAAAGTGCTGTAAAGTTCATAAATAGATTGACTTTAAATTGCAATTTTAGAAAAATTACTAAATTGGACACATTTTTATTTTTTACAAAAGATATTCAATTCAATTAAATATATTTTTGTTATAGAAATATATACTAGGTAGTAGATTTTTTAGAGCAAAAATTGAAAAATTTCAAATCTAAAATATTATCATGAATCGACTATTTATGATTAGAATATTTGATTTTCTAATAAATTATTTTCCTGATAAATAAATTGAAATTGATTAATTTTGTTGAAACAGCAGCTCCAGAAATTTTTTTCTAATAAAAAAATTTTTTGTTATTTAATTTAACAATGTGTATTTATTTAACCGAAAATTCAAAACAACAAAATGTTTTAATTGAAAATTTTACCAGGAATCGACCATTTATGATTACAATACTTGATTTTCAACAATATTTTTTTAAAAAATAAATGACACGGTAAGTAAATAATTGATTTTTTTAAAAGAAGACAGCATTTACTGAGTATATTTTTAAAAATGAAAAAATATATTTTTTGACTAACAATGTTTATTTATTTAACAGGAAAATAGAAAATTGTTAAATGTATTTTTTTCGAAGACTTATTTATTTATGATCGGAATTTTTGATTTTTAATAATAAATAATTTTTTGATAAATAAATTAATGAAGAATTTTTAAAATTAAAAAATACATTTTTGGTTGTATTAGACAATGTTTATTTATATGACAGAAAATTAGAGATTGGATTTTTATGATTGGAATATTCGGTTCTCGACAATAAATCAACTTCTTTTGATAAATAAATTATGAATTATAGAACGATGGTGGGTTTTGTTAAATAGCAGATACAGAGAAAAAAAAACATTAAATTAAAAAATATATTTTTGTAGATTTCCAAGTTCATTTTTTGAAAAAAGACATCTATTTTTATTGATTTTCCAAATGGAATCAAAAATAATAATTTTTTTGAATCGTAACTTAGGGAATAATAAGAGATTGTTTTCCTATTTTAATCAAAGAAAAATGACAGATCTTAAAGAATAAAAATCTGAAAAATAACGAATCCATCTTATTAAACCATATTTATTTGACGGTTGAATTCTTTGTTAATATTTCTAAACCCTGATATGGTTTAATAATTTTGTATAAAATCACTTTTTTTCGAAAATTATGCTTTTCATTAAATTTATCATACTAAAGTAGATTACTGTTTTAGACAGGAAATATACATATATATATATATTGAATAACTATTTTTTAATCAGAAATATATTTTTAAAAATATATAAATAATTCTTACAAATTCTTTTAAAACAAAATTTCAAATTCGTTTATTCATCATAGAAAATAAGTCACAGAAAAAAATTATATTGATATTTTTAATTAACTAAATAAAAAAAATATCAATATAAAAATAAATATTCTATATAAATTCTTGAATTTAAACAAAAATATCTGTACACAAGACCCTACGAAATCATCTAAATGAAATGTCAAAACCATTCATTATATTTTCTTTTGAACCACTTTTAGAACAAGACATCAACCGATGTGCTTCAAACATGAAAAAAAGAAATATTAATCAGTACACATTTTTCTATATCACGTTTCATCTTAGAAGCTTATAAAAATGGCATATAGAGCAATCGCTTCATAATTTCTTCGTTTTTTTTTGCAGCCAAGCTCTGTGTTAATTGATTGAACAAGCTGTGTCTGTTTTCCGATCGAAAGCACGCGCTGATCTTTTGATGGAGTTATTAATTTCGTGAAAACTTAATATATATATATATATATATATATATATATATATATGTAAGGAAAGTACATAAAGGTGGATGATACAGGTCTATAATACAATTTCTTTTTGAAGTTAACGTAATTTTCTATTAAAATGAATAGTTTTTTTTAATAAGCAGATGTTCTTTGAGCGAATACAATAAAGTGAGTAGTGAAGAAATTCAAATTGAATTTGAAATAAGGTTCGATAATGTGCAGAGTGAAATACTTAATCGGCTTTAAAGAACATGTTCTCGTATCGATTAAGTCGTCTTTAAGAATAATATTTCTCGAGCGCATTGTGCGAATACTTCATCCACGATTAAAGAAGACGGAAATCTATCTGAGATTTGTGTACGTTTCGAAAGGAAATTGATATTTGGTTCGTTTTAATGCATGTTACTAATTTTATTCATGGCTATGAATAACTAGTGAACGTGTTATATTTTTTCTGATATATTTTTAGAATAAGTTATTTATCGTTGTAAATTATTATGATTAAAATGAAAAGAAATCATTGTGGTTACATGGCCATTACACAAAAATAATAGCAAGTAAAATAAAAGAAACTTATTTTATAAAATAAAATATTAAATTTTTATAGTATGATGAAAACTTAGATGGATTCTAAATTCAGGGATGCATTTTTAATACTTTTTTTGACAATTAAAAAGATATATAAATATTCCAAAATAATGTATTATTTACTATAACTTTACATATTTATTTCTATAATAATCTGGCCTATACATTAACAATAAATTTAATAGTCATAATTGTCTTATTTGAGGTCAAAGTAAGTAAAGAGAAATTTAGAAACATTATTGTGGCTGGAAAAAAATTTAAGTCAAAATTGAAAATTCTCAGTAATCAACATTTGCTGACCGAGGAACCAACACATTAAAAATGATTAATTATTTTTGGATTTTAATGTACATTTTATGATTTTTATATTAAAATATTTACACAGATATATATATATATATATATATATATATATAAAGAGAGAGTGATAATGACATATATAAAAAGAGAGAAAGGAATAATTAGAATAGAAAAGAGTTTTCAGAAATTTATTTTTCAGTGAGAATTTAATTTAAAACTCATTGAAATCATTTAAAGCGATTAAAATAATTATTCACAGTATACTACTAATTAGATCTTCTTTTATACAGTTTCAAATTTATATTTTGTATAATAGAAACAAGTCCCATACATACAAACACACACACATATATATATACAGAAATATTGCGTATACTTTATCTTCTTTTGATTTGATATTAATGAGAACGACGATTTCACGTCCCTTTTTCTACTGAAGAGAACGAGTTGACAGTATAACTTTACACGAAAATAATTGTCTTCGTTACGAAAATGTTGTTTTCATTCGATGTTTACTTAAAATAAAACGAAAACGGTCTAAATTTCATTTCTAAAATTGTCATGACATTTCGTACGTTTACATCAATGTCTCATTCATATATATATATATATATATATATATATATATATATATATATATATATATATATATAGAAGGATATTCATTAACAAAGATGAAATATCTCTCGGAAAAATGAAACGTAAGATTAAAGATGGAGCTCATTTCAATGAAAAGCTTGTGTAGTTAAGTTGAATATTCGTTTTTGTTCCATAAAGAAGATATTTGATTAATGCATTTTACCTGTTATTGCGTATATAAGAGAAATTTAGGTTCTCTATGCCATAATTGTTCGACGATTGTGTTTAGCACGAAGATTTATATTTGAGATGAAAGAAAGTGGAATGAATGGAGAAAAGAGTTACTATAATATAATTACGTGTAATGAAGAATTTAAGGTTTTACATTATGAAAAACGGTCACAGATTATACATACAGAATTATTATTCAATTCTAGTATATTTTAAAAAATAATTCCTGTTTTATGAACAGAAAAATTACAATCGATTTGTATTAAAGAGGATATCGTTATTCAATCGGACTCGTTCACACAAACATCAAATATTATCTTCTGTTTCGGTCGTACGTCACAACACCACATTTTATTCGAAATAAAATAACAGAAACAAGACAAATAATACTTATAAAAAAACAGTTCGATGTATATAAAAAAATGAACAAAAGACATCAATATATATATAAAATATGTTTTAATTTGTTTCCTCAACCGTTCCTACATTCGTAAAAAAAATCACCAATTTCCGGGTATGCAAATTTCGGCGTCGAGCAAATATTTATTGTCAAAGCCGATGGATCTTAAATTTCATGAATTTGTTAGCTTTGTTTGCTCCTCATACAAGAAAATTAAATTTCACTCGCAGATTTTCGATTTTAGTAATTTAGTACGCTCGCTGTAACGTATTGTAAATAAATTTTGTATGTTTTTTTTATTGTCCGTGTGTTTTTTTTTCAAATGAAGTATCAAAATATATTGCATGTATGCCAGAATAAATAGGTATATTTGTTTATATACACATACATACGTACATATATATATATATATATATATATATATATATATATATATATATATATATATATTCAGGTTTTATATGCAAGAAACATGTCCAAGAGAAAAAGGAATAATCGAAAACATGAAGTGAAAAAGTATACAAGTTTTACATATTGAAACGTGGATTAAATTCGTAAAACTCAATTCTTTTTTCTTTCTTACACACATATACACACAAATGTGTATGTATACATATATATACATATATATATATATATATATATATATATAACTGTATTCCAATCTAAATTTCTTAATAGAAAGATTAAAACATATTGTAAATACTTTTAATACACAAATTACCATTTCTACTTCCTTCGATAAATTTATCACCGAACTGGTTTTAATGAACGTTGTTGAAATTTTCAACAGGTAATATGTAATAAGGTCACAACATTCTAGTACAATCCCATTTAAGTACCCTCCTTGAACATAAATTGTAAATTATTACGAGTATCTAATTTTGGTGTTATTCTCTTGTAATAATACCTGTTAAAATACATTTACTCACTCTTCAGACAAAACTTATTTCATATTGCTTTCAAAAATATATTTCTATTATTTTAAGTTTTGAATGATTGAAACATGTTTTCAAGCTACCATTTTAAAAGAAATATAGTTATAAATGGCTGACAAATATAGTTTTCATTATGTTTTAATTTCATTCTTTCATATTTTTCAACAAACTAAAAGCAAACAATAATGCTGATTTATGAATTGTGACCAGAAATTACTTCTATTTTCTAACATTACATTGAATAAATACTACAACAATTATTTGTCAGTTAGTTGTTCGAGTTTTAAAGACATATCTACAATTAAGATGATTAGTATACGAACACAGATGCAAAATAAAAATTAACCCCGTTGAACACTTGCGTTCGAATCATCTTTTAACCATTTGAATTTGGACGTAGATTTAGGAATCCATTGATGTTTTCCAAAGAAAATATGGTCTCAGAACGCTATCTTTTGTATGATATATTTATTCGTATAAAAGCCTGGTACTCTGAGACCATATATATATATATATATATATATATATATATATATATATATATATATATATATATATATATATATCTATATATCTATATATCTATATATCTATATATCTATATATCTCTATATCTATATATCTATATATCTATATAGATATATATCTATCTATCTATCTATCTATATATATATATATATATCATAATCTTGATTGATAAAATACCTAAATCGTCCTTATTGGACAAAATTAATAAACCGAATAAAAAAAAGAGATACAAGCTTTAAAAAACTATTAAACTACTATAATTATTAATAAAGTAAAGATATGTTAATACCATTACCTTTTCAAACACATTTTCAAAAAAAAAACATATTTTAAACCAATAAAATACAAAAATATTCAATAAATCATTCTTGATTATTTCAGACAATTACTTATAAGCATTTTGATAGTAATTATGATCAAAGTACTAAAATATAGAAAAAATTTTCAGAAAATGAATCTCGTCTGTACTTTGATATCCTGAATGTGATGTAATTACGATAGAAATACACACAATGAACAATCAAAAAAAATCCAATAATAATTTATTGGACACTTCTGACCAGAATTTATTTATGGTTCGTCGTGTGAAAAAAATATTTTTGAAAATTAGCTTTTTGTATACAAACTATTAATAAATATAATTTTTGAAATTATACAGATCAGATTATTAACAATAACACGATCTTGACTAGAATTTTTGATATACTTAGTGGAGTGAAAAAAAATTCATTTGTAAAAAGAAATGTCAGGAAAGTGAATTGTTGAAAATATAATCATGTTTATACTATATAACAATATTTACTAAACTAGAAAAAATAATTATAATTTAAGTAAAATTGATTATAACAATACATTGTTTGTATTTCAATAATTTATTTTTCAATTTGAGATTTACACTAATAAAAACATTAGATTCAACTAACAGGAACGCCATTTTATGAAAGAGGGTACCTTCACGTACCTTATGTAGATTACTATAATTCAATGTCACATCCATGACCATTCCTTCTATAAAATGTTGAAGTTATTCTTTGATTGCATCCAAAGCACATTGAACACCACAATAACGATTTAAAACACAATCTAAATGTCTGATTTACTTTCAAATTTTCTATTTTAGTTCTCGAATCTTAAAAATGTGTTCACTATGCACAAACCACAATCTGATTGAAGTGTCCACGTGGGTGATACAACGCATGCCTATTGTACTTCTGACTTTCTCAGTTTCTGATTGGTTAATCTGTGTACACAGCACACCTTTATCTCAATATTAAACAAGACGGACGTGTGTCTAAAATTTAAGAATACATTTATTTTTAATTTAAATATTTCCAATGATTCCAATGAATATATGATTTTTAAAAAAATTACTACTGTTTTATATGTTAAAAATTAAAATTTCTAAGTACATACTAGTGCATATACAATTTTCTACCGACGAACCGAATATCATCAAACTTGTCAATTATTTCATAGACACAATATAAAGATACTGACATTATTTCTTACACTGAACTGTATATTAGTTATTTCTTATGTAATTTATTCGCTTCAGCGTTCTTTGAGATGTACACGTCATATTCTGTGTATAATCAATAAATACTGATAGACACAGATTACAGCATAAAACTGTATACATTTGTAAAAATAAATTTCATATTTATTGCTAGTCTATTTGTTACAAAATGGAAAACCTTATAACAAATTCATTATGTAATTTTTATTTTCTAAATATATGTTTTATTTTATTTATTTATTTTTTTTATTTATTTGTTTTATTTTCTTTTATAAAACTGAACCAATATTCCAAGTACAAAAATACATATTCGAGTTAAAAAATGTAATATTTCAATCATTCCAATATATATTTTGATGACTTTCACCATTTTTGTAAATAGATAATTAATAATCAGATTATTGTACTACTGACGTTCTATTTTAAAAAAATATGCTTTTTCATTTTGTCTAATATATTTTCTTATCCAAGTTGTTGAAGTATGGTGAAAAATTATTATAAATAAAAAAATTAGATCAGATGTGTTCAGATTTATTTCAAAAAAATAAAAAAAATATGTGTTCTAAATTTGTTTATTTGAAATAATTACAATTGTGTATAAGATTAATAACCAGCAGTAGTTGGATATGCTTTTATGTAAACTTTTCACTAATATTAACTAAGTTTCATAAATATTCACTAAGTTTCAGAAAAATAGAACAGAATGAATCTGATGTGTAATAATTTCAAGAATTATATTCATTAATACTTTGTTTAAAAATAAAGTAAGTAAGAAGTTTAAAAAGAGTACTTTCATAAACGGATTATTTTTTTATTTCACAAACAATCCATTTTTTTTAGCAAAATTTTTAACTCTTTCTACTCGACTGTCTCTTCTGAGAGGGAGCATCGTTAATCTAAAAAATAACAATATTATTTTTTTTAACAAAATATGAATTAATAAATATATTTTTGAAGTTTCTTTTGAAAAAAGAAATTATTTACAATACTATATCATTTTATTTGAAGTTATTTGTTACCTGCTACTTTGTTAAAAAAATATGTTCGATTTGCTGGTGGGTAGGGTGAAAGAAATGTCTAAATATAAAAGGTTCATAATTGAAAATTGCTCATTTTTAATTACTATGCTTAATTAGGTGATAATGCGATCATCCATAAAGCATAAATATACAGATAATTCTGAGATAGATTTGCACAGAAAATCCTCACAAATAACAAAATGATTAATTATCATCTTGAACATTTTTGGTCAGCAGATTTTTATGCAGTTCTTTAAACGAAAATAGAATTCAATTGTGAAAATGAATCAGAACCGTGTTAGGAAGAAAGAATACTTCACCAATTCAACATATAAAATTATTATGGCTATGTTTTTGTATATTTTTGGTTTAAGTTTTTCATGTCATTGAGAATTTACGACTTGTGTAGATATAAATATTAATATTTAAATAAATAAGTAGCACAAATTTTCATTATACAAAGCAATAGAAAATTAGTTTTAATTTTTTTATTGTTACATTCAGTTCTCTATTTTTGTATGCTTTTTTCATATTTTTATTGAAGTCAGGACTATAATACACACAGATAGATACACACACACATACACACAGTTATATATATATATATATACTGTGTAAACCAAAATATGAATAAATCTGATACCTGAAAACACATTAATATTTAATTAACCATCCTAATTTCAAAGATCGACAATAACAAATTTACAAAATAAAGTGTCTCAATTAAGTCAAACATCTACCTTGTAAAGTATTAAAAAAAATCTTTTAAAATAAGCGCTGTACCAAGAGAAAAAATAATTTCCTCGAGAAAAAAAAACATACAGTATACATCAGTTAAAACAGCGCATCTTAACGAACACACTTCCGCCCCTTATAAAAATTGTTTCTCGCGTAAAGAAGTAGACACGGCGTCGTCGTCGTCGTCCCGTTCCTCCCGACAACCAACTTCTTCAACATCTATACCATCATCACGCAACGAGACCGTGCTATTAAAACTACCTCCACTAGTCCTCTCCTCCCACAACGTCGGCAAGTTGAAATTGCATCCCTTAACGGGCAGACCTAATTTTCTTTAAAGGACGATTAATACGACCAACTCCCCATACAACCTCAACACTCACACCAGTAACGTGCGACCGTCTTCATCAACATAGACCAGAGGCAAAATACCCGTCACCTGGAACTTCTCGAATTTAGTCAACTCCAAGTTGTACAAGCTTCAGGCGAAAGTGGATGCTTTTGAAAATTGAACTAGTTTAATTTGCTGTAAGGGTTATATCTGTTCCCATATATATATATATATATATATATATATATATATATATATATATATATATATATTCAAAAATGTGTTGAACTGTTTAAATTAGTCGTGGTGTTTGATGGTTTCAACCGTTGCACGTTTCCAAGTTTTGACATATCAATGAAAATAATTTTCTTGAAAGTATCGGTTACGTCTTTATGGATAATTAGAGAATGGAGTATTATAAATAATAGAGGACGACTTAAACACCGGTCCAATTACCGAGTTTTGAAACATTGTAATGAGGATGCCATGTTTGATAAGTATTCATTTCATACGCAAGTTTTGGTAAGAAAAACTTGTACGAATCGCTTATTGAATATACTTTCAACAAAATACAATTGTAGAGACAAGCTATTTCTTGTATAATTATTTGAAAAGTTGTTTATTGCTTCCATGGATGATTTGTTTTAAGTAATAAAATTAATTATAATCAAATACTAAATTTATAAAGAAAGTATTATTATTTTAATCAGGGCCTTTCAGAGAAAATGCGAAGCCTAGAGCAACCGATATTTTCGAGGCATAATCGCTGTATTAGGTAATAAGTTTAAGAAATCAATGTAGATATTTTTTTAAAATAATTCTGCCGGTTTTATGCATAGTTTAAAATTGTATTTGTAAACATGTTCAGTAGAATTAATTCTTCTCCAATTCCTTCACTTATTTCATTTTCATATTTCTTTTAAAATTATTTTCCCTTTAAAACTATGTTCTCCTGATTCATTTCATTAAATTTCAATAAAAATTAAAGAAAAATTACAAATAGAAGAAACTTTTAAGTATTACAATTACTACAAATTTAATAAAAGATAAAATAAAAATACTACAATTTTAATAATAGAATTTGTTTGTTTTATGTTATAAAACTGGTAAATTCACTGGATACAAATGATGTATTTTTTTTCTAGCAGATCGAGTAAAAAAATGAGGCCCAGGGCAGCTGTCACTCTTGATCCCCCCCTCTAATAGGATCTGATATTAATGCTATTTTAAATTAAAAAAAATCAGGGAAAAGAATGATTCTCATGTTAATTATATAAGCCAAATATGAAAATTGTTTCGAGTGAAATTCAGTGCAGTGTAATAAAATAATGTTAATCAAATGAACAAAGGTAATTCATGCATATCATTTTAAAATATCAGCGTCGAATGGAACCTATTTAACCATCGATTTGAAAAAAAAAATGCAACAGCAGTATTCACTGAACGGAATTCCGTTTATTTCATTCAACAAAGTGAAATTAAAACACGCTGTATTCACGTATGGAAATTGATATGGTTTAGGATTCCAGATACGATATTAAGGAAATAAAATTAAATGAAAAATTGATAAGGATTTTCATCTAGCAAATCACGTTCGCATGATAAACAAACGTTCATTTGGTCAAATTGAAACCGACGCATTCGGTTTTTCTGAGCAGATCGTCGAACGGGATACCTGACCTTTGAATCGACCATTCCAGTCGTTATGATTTAATCATAGCTCGGTCTCGTTCTCGCACCGTACGAACGTGTGCGACAGACGACGTAACGAAAAAGGCGTATTATTGCGACGAGTGTACTATAAAAAAAATTTACAATTCGAGTCACGCGCCGCGCGTCATTTTCCCCATATTATCCGATTATCTGGAAAACGTATCGTCAATTAACCCTTTCGTGTCACATTAACGGCACCGTTTAACGGCGACTCGTCGCCAGAATATTGTTCGCCGTGTAGTCACGACAACGGCCGTTAAGGCGCTTATACGAAATTGGTTACGTTTGATATTGGGGGTTGTTTTCGGGGGAGACTAAACAATTCCACTGACGAGAAGAGTATTATTATACGCTGTGTTCGGTTTAAAGTCGATGATGTGCTTTTTTCCATTTTGTACGACGTTCTATCAGTCGATATGCCTTTTGTAAGAGATAATGTTGCACGATCGACAATCGCTTCCCGGAATTCTGAGATATTTTTTTCTCGATACTTCTGTAGAACTCAGACAGAAATAATCATCTTTGTGAAAATTGTCCTCGTATAATATAAAAGTTTATATATTCTCCGAAAGTGATTGAATTCAAGTAAATTATTTGTCTCACTTAAAATTGTTTTCATGTGAAAATTGTTATTTTTAGAACGGTTTAATATTACACTTTTTTATCAGATATGTAATAATTCAATTATTATGAAAACAGATATTTTTTTTAAATATAATTTTATACAATTACACATAAAATCAATATTTTGAAAACAAACATACCTTTATGAATGTATATATTTAAATATATATATATATATATATATATATATATATATATATATATATATATATATTAAGTGTACAAATTAATTCGATGTATTTTTTACAAAAGAATCACCGTTTATGGAAAATGGAATACATTTAAATTGCTAAAATAACCTGTATTACTTTTTATAACTTTACTTCATCTGCCGGGTAACTGACGAATCCCTTGTCAAAAAAGATGGCGGTTTTGTACCGATGAAGTAGTAATGAATTTTCGGACCTCTTTCACTGTTTTTAGCATTCCTGCATGTTTTATTCAAAGCTAACAAATCATTCCAGCGGCTTCGGCAGCATTTTTTTAAACAGGAATGCGAAAAGTATACAAAGCCTTATATGCTCCAGACGCTGTCGTATTCACTATTGTTTTGTGAGGTTATGTCAACTACTTGGCCAAGATATACACTCTTTTTAAATTTTAAAGATGGCACTTGAAATTCTAAAACGACAAGAATTTTTTTAACGTAAAAGAGTTATGATTGATTCAATTTAAAGGCACAGAATTAACTTTACACCAAATATACGTATATATATATATATATATATATATATATATATATATATATATATAAGATTAAGATTAATTAACTTTTATAATTAGAACGAAAACACAAAATAATTACCCAACTCTTCTTTTTATTTACTACTGTCGTTATAAAAATCAGCTTTATTAACGTACAAGACCATTACTTTCTTAATGAAAGATGATTATATATATATATATATATATATATATATATATATAGCATAGATTTAAGAAACAAGGATCCGTGTTTCACGCCTTCTTAAGTTTAAGTGTCTACATTAATTAGAAAAGGTCTGCAATAAATGTCACATAAAAATAATACTAACCGAGATTTTATAAATTTTCGACACGTTATGTTCGACCAGAAAAAACACATAAATATTAATGAAGTGTCACTTATCTAATAGTGTGCAATAAGGAAGAGTAAATCTATTTGACTTGCTGCTGTTCATATTAAGTAAATATTTTGTGATTTTTTTATCTAAAACATATTGTTGAATTATCGATCAATATTTAATGTTAAATTAATTTGAATCGATATAAAATATGCATAATTTAAACATCAATTATTTATAATTAATTTAAAATTGATATTAATAACAGACCGGAACCATACAGTATATTGAGCAACATTTCAAAAGACATCTTTTTATATTAATATAAAAAAAATTATTTTATCTGTGTAGGTTGGGAAAAAGACAGTTTTACTTTATAACATAAAAATATATCCAGCGAACAAACCGAATTTTATTTACGGAATCATATATAAAATTTGATATAAATATCTAGCGATTTTTTTTCAAAGTTTTCCGAAGTTAATATTGTTGGAAATTATTTTTAACTTGTACGACAAAGGAATCAATAACTTCTACAGCAATCTGTAGAAAAGGGGAACGAATAAAAAATAACGTGGTTCTGTGATCGCTTTTTCCGAAAGAAAAAAAATCTGGAAATTTCACATTCGATCGACGAAAAAAACAATTTGTGTTAGGAAAATCGAGGAGGTCGTCGTTCGTAATTAAAGTCGACAAACTGACAAAACTTTTAAACGCCTATCAAAACATTTCCGATGTGAGAATGTGGATAAAAATTACGATTTTGAGTCAGTGCACTGAACTTTAGTTTTCATTGAAATGTAGTAAGTGAATAAGGAAGGGATGGAGTTTTTCGTCAGTTGTTCAACGCCGGAAGTAATCAAGTAAATTAAATTCATCCTATCGATTGATAGTTGTCGTTTGAATATTCTTCATTATATTATCATTGGATCGAATTAAATTAGTTGAAATTTATGTAAGTGGGGTGAGACGATATCGTTTTAAATAAACGTTATCAGAGTGCAGAAGGTTCTCTGAAACAATATGAATCGAAAATTAATATACGACGATGAATTGGACGAACGGTGATGTTCTGTTTGTTCGAGTCAACAAATTTCGATAGATTGGAAACCGAATCAATAAAATTATTTGAAGAATGTATTTGTGTTAGAAATATTTACAGTTGAAAAGCTACTGTATAATATTGAATAAATAGTCTATTTAAAAATGAAAATATCCAATCAACTTTCTCTCTAAAAATTTTATGCATGAAAAACTCAAGTCTAACTATCTATTAACAATAAAATGTACGGTGAAAATTGATTTATAAAAATAATTACAAAAAAAATTTAACATTTTCTAAAGAGTGATTACGGATAGAGTATTTCGTTTAAAATAATTAAATTAATCTAATATATTGGCTACCTTTTAATTTTATCATTTTAATTTTTTAATTTTAAGTTACTTGTATAGCTATGGGGATTGTGACTTAATTAACTTTTATAAATAAAAAGATATTTATTAATTATTTTTAAGGCTAAGATATTTATTTGAAAATTTACAAATATTTTGTATATAGACTTGAAAATTACTACTAAGTGCTCTCTTATTACCCAAACATTTTATGAAATTATTTTGGTTAGTATGTAATTTTCAACATAATTGATAATGGTGGTTAACATTTCTGAAAATAAAAACTAATTAACGCCCGTTTAAGACTTAAAATGTGGTTTGTCAATAACAAACAATAAACTTAAACAACTTCAAAGTCTGTAAAAGTGTTAACAGTAAATTATTGTAAGCGACCAAATCGATTTTGAATAGAAAATATATTTATTTTCCTTTCAGTTATTCTAATATATATATATATATATATATATATATATATATATATATATATATATATATATATATATACGGTTATGGCACGAATATTTTCATTACGAGCGTTTTAAATATTGTGATTAATTTATTATTTTTAATAAGAGATTATTTAGAAAAGCATTGTATATTGTAAGCACAGAAAATTTCTTTTTTGTTAGATAAATAGTAATTTTTATAAAAGAATTATTTTTTCATCCCACAAACCACGAGCAATGTTTGATAAATCATTACTGATCAATTCTTATTATTGCTTGAATGCATTTTGATAGTTATTCCATGATTTTTAGATCAAAGTGCATGATTTATTTAACAATTCTGACCAGAAAATATTATATGGTTTTTTGCATAAAATAAATTCATTTGTGAAGAAAAAAAACCAAGTATGTAAATTGAGATTCAGCTTTAATTTATTTTCTTTGTTTAAAAACGATGCATTAAAAGGGAACTAAATACGTTTGAAAAACTTAATCAAAAAGAAAGTTTATATTTTTTAAACAACTCCATTTTGGTATTATTAAACAATTCACAAGTACTTTTCAAAAATTCAACATTTTTTTTAGTAGGAGCAAAAATGTTTTTAATATTTTCCAAGCTCTCATTATCATATAAGTTAATTTAACTATATTTTTTTTCTCAATGATTATACATATATATCACGTATATATATATATATATAGAGAGAGAGAGAGAGAGAGAGAAAGAGAGATAACAAAAATATAATTTACAAATAAATATGAATATTTATAATTAAATAACAACTACAGAATAAATACTTCAATAGAAATTTATTGAAGAATATTATTTCACAAGGAAGTAAAAATATCTCATGGAAAAAGAGTGAAAAGACTTGGAACCGTTTGTATTATTTCTTGAATAAATCTTCTTTGTACTTGATTTAAAAGCATCATAATGTCTCTATAAATCATCACAATAAATAATAAACGTCGATTATTTCTGTACCGTCATCTCTTTATATCTTTTAAAAATATCAAAGAAATAAAACAAATTGCAGGAAATATGAGGACTCGAAAGATTTTTTTAATATCGCGTATTCTCACACGAATAAATTTGATATTAATGGAAAATTTATAGTACTGAATATATATATATATATATATATATATGTATTTATGTGTGTATCGAAATTCTCAAATACATAAGTTAAGAACATGGTGTAATTTTTATGTATTATTTTATGTATCGTGTAATGGTAAGAATAAAATATTGCCTCATAAATTCACATATTAGACAGAAATGAACACAGAACTGATTATAGTATTTGAATAATAAACGAGCTTTGGCCGAACATACAAGTGTCAAAATATTAAATAACAAGTTAGTCGGTTTTTGTAAATTTTATTGATTGTGAAACTATCTTTTACATATTTATATATATATATATATATACAAATATTAAGAAATGAAAGTTGTAAATTAATTGACATACAGTAACGAGAGAACAGTAAAACCAAAAAGTGTGTGAAAAAGAAACAATCACTGAAAAAATTCAGCTCGAATACATTTTAGAAATATTTCAACACATTTGTGTCTGTCGTGTAAAGTTTTTATTAGGCTACTCGAGTGATAAGAAAGCATCTTTTCAACCATCGTGTCAGTAAAGCCTTTTTAATCCCATCTGATGCCGTCATGCAGTGGTAAAGTAGAAACGAATTAAATAGATGCGGAGCAAAATTTATATTTTTCTATTCAATGTAATATACATACATACAAATATATATATATATATATATATATATATATATATATATATATATATGTATATGGATTTAAAATATGTATGTATGAAACTGCATATCGTTATCTAAACTTATTTTTCTTTACATTTACACACAATTGGTTATAAAATATAGACAAAAACAAATGTGGATTATTTTAGATAATACAGATATCTGAAAGTGCTTAATTAAAAAAAAATAGTAACAAATAATAAAAAAATCCACTCGAAGGTCATGATATGCTTTATCTATATAGTTTTATTAGTAAAATATTTTACCTTCATAATTATCTCATTTATATAAATATATATATATATATATATATATATATATATATATATATATATATATATATATATACAGTGAGAGGAAAAGAAAAGAGAGAACTATGGTGGATTTTAGAGTTATCTAAGATCTGTACATTAAGTCAGCTTAATTTGTGATCAGACTGTTTTCTTAGTTAAGCTTTTCCAGATATCTGAGTCTTATATTTTATGAAATAATACAGAAGATGGTATACATGCTAAAACTACCCTAATAATCCTCATCCTTATGTCTTCCGTTTATGGTTTTAGATATTCTAGGATAATAGAGGAAGAGAGAAACTTAAATGACTGAAAATAATAAAGATCACCAAGATAAAATACTTTTAAATTAGTAAAATTATTGAATCCTTCCTGTTTTAAAATGTTTAAATCTAAAATGATATCATTACATAAAGGAAGAATGTTATTTGTTGTAATATATATAAAAAATCGAAATTATAAAATACAAATAAATAATTTGAACCTAAATATGATACTTGATACGTTTTGAATAAATCAAACACCATAAAGTTAATTTTCTTTGTTTTAAAAATGTAATTTGACATTTTTTTTTCAGCCACGGCACAAAACACCAACGAATCCGATGAAAAATGTTCAATAATTGATTATAAGACATCTTTGATTACTGATTAGATGTCTTTAAAGCAATAAGAACGGAAAATATTGATAAATACTTAATTAATTAATACACAATTTTTCCTAGGAAAAAATGTGTATGATTTTTAAGGAGTGAATATTTATTTCTGGAAGTGAATTTAACAACACTGCTAAATCTGTGCAATGAGAATTATTTTACTGTAAATACCAAAAGTTAAAATGGAGAAGTATTAAACTTTCATGTAAATAAACATAAAATTAAAAACATTACCAAATTTCTTATATTAATTATTCTTATATCTGTACAAAAATTATATATAACATCATTTTTTAAATTCCTTTTTCAGAAGCTATTTTTCAATATGAATAATATCGCGAATGTAACAGAAATGCATATAATATGCATGCACATGAATGCATTTGCATGCAAAAACGAGGATGTTTACTGTATACATGTATATATATATATAAATATTATATATATATATATACTCTATTGTTTTCGAAATATGCTATGTGCATTTTCATCGCTTTGTTGGATAATATCAGCAGACAGCACATTGAATTTGTCAAATATTTGTCCTGCGGCGAAATATGAGTAATTTTCGATTTCCAATAACCCGCACGTTTGATAAATACAAAAAATGAATATACCCAATTTTATTTCGATGCCATGTTCATCTGGCATTTATTATTATTTTTTTCGAATTCTTTTTTTCTGATTGTTCAATATGTCAGAAATTAATTATTATTCTGAATGTAGATGAACTTTATTTTATATATTGAGATTAAAGTGGTATTCAATTACAATGCGTATGTTAATTAGATCTCTTCCTGTCAGATATGTATTTATTTTGTGTTGATACAATCGGATATGTATCGGCCGATTAAATTCAATGATTTATTTTATATAAAATGATAATATTGGTATTTTTAAATGTTCTCTGTGTATGATATAATTAAACAATTAACTCACCAAATATCGTTCGTATTATGGAATCAGTAGGAAATGAATTGATTACTCACCTGTAAAAAAAGAAATGTATTAGTAACAAGTAAGAGGGAAAGCATTATAAGAATAATCAATTTATATTATATTTGTACTTAAATTTATTTATCTGTTATAACACTTATCAAAAATCCATTCCTATTATTTAGGAATTTTTTTCAATTTTATTTAGATTTTATAACAAATAAATAAATGAAATAATACTGGAAATGTTCATAATTTTCTAAAGACTTAACACTATTAATAGGAAGTCAATTTCGAATTAGATTTGATTGCACCATATCATAAAATGGTTGTTTTGATTTAAAAATAGCGTTTAATTTGGTTCTATACAGATTTATATCACTCATAAGGAGTTAATATTCGTAGAAAAAGATATAAGTTTGCATAGAATCGTTTATTTTTTTATTAAAGGCGAAAAATAAATTAAAAATAATCAATAATCAAAAGTTTTAAGATTTAAACAAACAAACTCTAAACAGAAAGTTGAAAGTTTCTTAGTAAAGTTGATGTCTTGAGATTGAGATAGATTTAAGATAATTTTAGTGTAGATTTATTTACAGCCATTTTCATATAAAATATTTTTTTTAAAAAAAATCGTCCTTGTGGTAGAGGCTGAGTTGGACTTGTGTACCTATTTTAAGAACCTTTTCTTTAAAATGATTTTTGAAAATATAAAGATCATCTTCCTTTAAGATGCCAATGTTGATTTTTTTCTATCAGTTATTCATAATTTTTATGTACGAATCTTGAAGACTACATTTGATTTTATATCTTCTATGGATCGATTCAACTTTCATTTCAGTTAGATTTTTAACTTTTAAAGATCTATCTGAGAAGATAGAATTCAAAAATGGCTATAAAGAAAATGAATTTGTAAGCATTTTTCAAGAACTGCATGTATAGAGATACATTAGAAAAAATATTTTTTAATCAATTACTGAATTAAGATTGGGAATAACCAGATAGATATAAAATATTCCATTAAACTGTTATGAAGACGAAATAAAGAAGTTAGTTCTGATTTGTAAAAGTATAAATTACCGTAGTATCGATTTATAATATCAATGATATTCAAATAAATTAAAAGTAAAATGCATAATTTCCTAGAATCTTATAAACATCCCCTTATATATATATATATATATATATATATATATATATATATATATATAATGTTCTTGTGAGTTATTTAACTTTATAATTTGTCATACATGTTCTCTTAATTGACTCTTTATGTAGAGGTGAAGAAGTAGGTTAATGTTTTTGAAAAAAAAGATACTATGTGTGTCAGTGACGACGTTCAGTATTTTGTTTTGAAATTTTGCAGACATACGGTGCTTGCCGACATAAACCTACTCCAACTGGCGCCGCAATGCCACTATCATTCTTACGAATTCATATAGAAATATTGAAGAATATACAGAATTTTATATAAAAACGCACACACACACACACATATATATATATATATATATATATATATATATAGAACTTGTTCAATATTTCTACTGATAAAACTTGTAAATAAATATATGTATATATATATATATATATATAATTTATTAAATTTTAAATAACATCTTTATGTTTAGTAATAATTATATAGTTTAAGGGTAGTAAAAATCGATAATAATTAAGAATATATACTTTATGTAACAAATTTACATTTACAACCAATAATAAAAATTCAAATATTTAATAAAAAAATGTAAATAAATTGATTAAAGTTGTATATAATGTTTGATAATCAATTCGATGTAAACAATTAAATTATACAGCGATTTTTTGATTAGTTCTAATGAGTTTTTTATATACCTCGTTTTATTTTTGTCTAGAATGATATTAAAAGTGTTACAATTGAGATTTATGTCGACTCGATATGATTGAGAAGGAAAAAACTAGAATAAAATTATCGACAATGTGTCAATGTATACTTTTTAGCAATAAGTTCGAAATTGAACAACGTGCATGTCAGATTATTGAATGAGAAGGTAGTACCATGTGTTCAGTTTTGAATGACAGTGTGTTGTACTGAAAAATGGTCTGAATTAGTTGTACATAATTTATTTGAAAATAGTGATTGCGATATCATTCGAATTAAAAAGTCGATGTAACGAGTATTTGGATATTAATCAGTCAATAATCTGAACATTCGAGGGTATACTTTAAAAAAAATTATAATCTTGAATATTAAAGTTGTCATTCACTATGTTTTTGTAGTTAAAAAAAACTATTTTTTTTTTATTTAAAGCTTTTTGCGTTTATTCATTTGTCACGAATGAATGTCTCACTCATTCACAAAATCTAAATAGAATTCTTCTATTAAAAATAAATCCTTTTTCCATTACAAAAAGAGTTCTGTTAAAACATGTTCTAAAAAACATTATTAATCATATTTGATTGTTTGATTATACATTTTGATGAAGATGCTATTACTTTCAGAGTGAGAAAAGGAATATATTCAAAATCATTCTTTACTTTGAAGTTCTGAGGATGATAAAATCTCTATCTAAATAGTTAAAGAAACAATCAAAAATGGCCAATAATCATTTACTGAATGATTTTGTACAGATTTTTTATGAATTGTGAATCAAGAAAAGAATTCATTGGTACAAGTGAATTTAAAAACTAGCTTGTGAACGAATTCTGCTCTAGAAAGTTGTAATAATTAATTATTATTATTTTTGTATTGTTTTTTATGTATATTTTCATGTAGATCGAAATATGCATATTTCGATCGAATATTTTAATGTTATTAATCATAGATGACATCGACAATGATCAACAATTAATTACTGAACCATTTTAATCAGAAAATGTCTGATTTATGAGGTGGTGAAAAAGTGATTAGTAAAAATGAATTGTTAAAGTGTCAATAATTATATTGGAAGATGTATACATGATTTACTAAAAGATTAAGTCATAAAATTATAAAACTGATTGAAATTGTTTAATATTTTATACAAATGTTCATATCCAAAAAGAATTTCGTTACTGAATGGTTTTGATAAAAACAGTGGTTTTGATGATAGATAGAGAAATCTCTCATACTGAATTTCTGTCTTTAACAGATGTATTCACAATCATTGTGTGACTTAAAACTTTTATTGCAATCTTGTAATATCTTTAGAGTGTGAACAATTGAAATATATTCGGTATGAAGAAAACGATTAAATATTTTCTCCAAAAATAAAATGTTACATTCCTCTCTAAATCGAATTAATTCGAGCATTCGTTCTAGTAAAAAATCCCGCTGAAATGTATAATTTCTCTACCGAAATGGATTTATCCTCACGCAGTGTCTTAATATTTCAAACGTGAAACCTGTTTAAGCTACTGTACAACATAACAAATTTTCCATACAGCATATAAATTCGATACAATGTGTAACCGTTCATATTGCATTAAATACGCTTCAGTACACGAATAGTGTTCCTCGTTTCCCCATTCGTCTGTACATTCAACATGGGATTCTCACAGGATGCCACACAATTATTGTTGCATCGATGGATCGATACGATCGCTTGTGTTGTGTTTCCAATCTGTTTATCTGCATATTGACGTGAGTGAGAGATGATATAAGGGTACGATTCGGATTACATAAAGGGGTTATGAACGATGGGCGGTCAGGAGCGTCACGTTCGCGGACGCATACATAGCGATATGTTGACGTTACGAAAGAGTAATGATAATTTGAGTATGCGAAATGGCTATATATTATGTTATCAGTTGTTCAATCCACGTTCTGCGTATCGGTGAATGTATAGATTTTTTTTGTTTCGTGATAATCATGGATAATCGGACGAATTTAACTCTTTTTTTAATCCGAATTACTTTCGTTCTTTTTTTTTGTACATGCGTCTCGGTGTGTGTGTGTGTGTTTCTGTATGTTTTTTTTTCGGTTGATATTCCTGTCACGTACAATTTACTTTATGTGTTTTTCATTAGTGTTCGATGTGTAATCTCGACAAAGTAATATTTTATGATTTGGTTTCGGAAATATACACTTGTATATGTTTTGTAAATTTGAATATTTTTATTTATATATATATATATATATATATGATACATAATTCTTATATAATAAATAATCCATTGAAAACAATATTTTATTTTTCGAACATTAGCTGATTTCACAGGTGAATTCTTTTTTCAACCGAAAAACTAAAAAACATATTCTGATCAAAAATGTTCAATAAATCATTATTGATTATTTTTCAGGAAGACGAAAACCAAGATAATACGTCAATGTTGTCAGAAAAATAAATAGAAAAAATATTATTTTATCTGTAAATCACTGAAAAGGACTTCTTCAATTAAAAAGAATTAAAACTGAACAAGCATTTTTATTATTATGGAATACTGAATATATAAAATGTATACATTCATTTAAATATACTTGAAGATTTCTTTAATCTAACACAATCTATCCTTTTATGTCATATTCGAAACAATATAATTATTAGCGCTTTTGGTAAACACTTTCTATAAGAGTTATGTAGATAGAAAGCACAACGTATATTTTTATTTAAAAAAAATTGACAAAATTTTCTAGATTAACTTATTGATGAAAAAATTTAAGTTTTAATTCCTTTTTAAACATTTAACAAATATTATAATTAAAATTCTTTTCAATTATTCGATCTACAAGACTTTCTTCTAATGGAATGTCTATTAATTGAATGTTTAGAGAAAGTACAAAAATATTTCCAAAAATGTACATTTTACTTATTTTTTTAAGTTTTCTTTTCAGTTTTACTATTTCCACGGTTTCATTTAAAATCAAGAAATAAATTTCATTACACAATATCTTAATTTCGTTTTTCATTTAAAATTTATTAACACTAAACGAGAGCTAGCAAAGCGAGTGGGAGCGAAATCCTCCCAGAGTCGTCGAGCATCCGAGTTCCCTGATATTGAAAAAAACATATTCTAATTTCATAATGAAATCAGTTTTTACTAGACACCCAACTGGTATCTTATTAATCTTACTGTATGTAATGAAAAATGATGTAAATTTTAAAAACTTCAAAAATACTACACTGAATAGAATGACAGTTTTCAGATAAAAAAAGTCTGATATGGGTGCAATACGTCCATCCCGTCATCCCATTTGAGATGAAAACAATTTTCGGAATTTAATTCACTAAAAATAATTCTGTTTACATATCGAAACTGAATAAAATGTAACATCGATGTGACCTATGCGGCACATCTGAACATTATATTGCGAACTGTTTGTCTGTTTACATACCTGTTTCATTTCAAACCAAATTCGAAAACTGTAATGTAATTAATAAATAAACTGTTGTGTGTATTAATGTTTGTTTTGTGTGTAAGCGTTGTATGTAGCTACTATTCGAATGGGTTTATATTATCAGTTATCTTGTTTGTGTGAGCTTCTTTCGTTTGCATTAACGCTATGTTATGTGCTCTATGAAAAGCGGAACGACATTTGGCGCAGTGTGTGTATGTGTGTATGAGTATATGAGTACGCGTGCATGTTTGAGCTTTGATAATAAAATGAAGATAACATAAACGTTTATGATAAGTGAAAATTATTTATAAACATGTTTTCAAATCTCTGTTAAATTATATTTTGAAATTTATACGAAAATATTTGAACTTTATAGAAATAGAATCGAATATAATGCTTTTCAATAGATTATCAGTAAGAAATATAAATGAATCTTATCACAGTTTAACAAATATTTTATATAATTAATTATTTTTTTTGTAGAAAGAATGATCAAATATACATGAGAAATTTGATAAAAAAATTCAATCAATTTCATTAAAAAATACAAACGGGTACAAATTTACAATAAAATTTTGTTTGTTTTCTATATATTTTCACAAATGAGTTTTTCACTAATCCGAAAATGTTTTTCTGTTAAAAAAGGTTCAATAAATGATTATTGTTCTTTTTTATTGTTATTTATATGACGACATCAACTTCAAAGTATTGAGGTACAGAAAAATGTATATTTTTTCTGTTTGACTCAGTTAAGTTGAGAAATAAAATTCAAGTAAGTTTTAATTAAGTTCTTGTTTAAATTTGAATAACATTTGCAATATTTTAATAAACTGCATTTCAAAATCATTATATACTTAGATTTGTTATAATTTCAGTCTCTATATGAATCGATTTTCTCTAAGAATATTAAATGATGATCACATGACTTTTTACTTTACCATGTTTTATTACAGAATCTTTTTTTATCTGAGAGTCAAATAAGTCAATCAGTATTTCCCCAAGAGATCTTATTGCAGAACAAAATTGAGAAAAACTTACATGAGAGATTAAAAAATAGTCTTGTTTTCTATCATCACACAACTTCTTCATTCTATATTCAAAATGCATAACAGAAAAGCATTTTCTGTAATTTTCTATCATAGATTAAGTATTCTTCCAATTATATTTCTCATATTTCTTATATTCCAAAACAATTAGAAAGAAGATAGAAAAAGACATTACACAATTCATTAATTTTTCTTTCGATTTTAACACAATTCATTATCTTGTCAGGCTAAAATTTGTGATGATAATAAATAAGTACTTTAAAGACAAGCACATAAAATATCACACATTAACAAAGATAAATGTTCCGCGTACGACAATCAGGAGGTCAGATGATTTATTCATTTTTACTCCAAACAGTTCTATACCTTGGCGTTCCTATCATGATAGAATCGCCATTAAAAGGAGGGAAGAAAGAACGATTTACTGAACATTTGTGACAGGAAAAATGTGTATAGTTTGTGAAATGAAAAAAGAATTAATTTATGAAAGTGAATTTAGCCACCTTGTCAGAAAATTGTCACAAACAGATCACATAGTCAAAATGATTAAAGTAAGTAAACAATCATTTAAATTACTAATTAATCATAGAGTATCTTAAATTCATTTTTATATTATTTACTTCTATCCAATGGTCTTACGAAGAAAATTATGTCAAGTATTTATCGATAGTGTGTGTGTATATATATATATATATATATATATAATTCAAAACCTCATTGGAATGTTTCTCCAATTACAATTAATTTTGAAATTGTATGACTATAGCAACAGAGAATTTCTGAATGATGACCAGTAAGTATGCGAAGGTAATCATACACATTATATATATATATATATATATATATATATATATATATATATATATATATTGTGTACCGTATACGCCATCAATTCAATGAACACACGTCCAGAAAGGATATGAAGTGGCGATACGTTGAATACGTTTTTTTCTCATTTAAAAAAAGATCGTACGCTGATAATACGTCAAGGCTCCTTGCCGTTTATATAACAGAATCGAGCATTTTCTGCACATGGTTCGCATAAAACCACGACCAAATACATAATACGTCAGTGAAGTGAAACTCACGGTGTGTAAGAAGTTATCCTTTGTGGTCCTTTGTGGTTTGGATTACGTCTCGCAAGTACGAGATATTCTATATACTGTACTTGAATGAAAAACGACGGCTTGGGAAAATCATTTGTAGATGCATTTGAACACAGACAAATTTTACAATATATATATATATATATATATATATATATATATATATATATATATATATATATATATATATAGATAGATAGATAGATAAATAAATAGATATTCAAATTATTTGATAAAAAAATGTCTTTCATTTTAACACCACCACAAACTAAAATTTAAATCATATTTTCGAAAATATCTAGAAATGAACACATTTTATTGAAAGTAACTGAATATATGGATATATCAAAACGTAAAAAAAATTATTTAAATTCATACTACAGAATATAACATGTCCTTTAGAGTATTTTTTTACTTAAACAGTAAAAAATATAATATCTGACGTTCATTTCTGCAAATAAAATTTTCACTTCTCGCAAACCACACTATTTATTCTCTGATAAAATTGTATATCAACTATTTATTGATTATTGCTTATATGTATTTCGATGTCGATACTAACAGAATGTTGAGATACAGAAAAATATATTTATTAAAACACTACCTGAAGATAATTGTTCTTCGAACCAAATACACAAAAATTAACATCATCTATCGAACATAATAATTTAATAATCATATCACGGTCAATAATCATAAACGATTATTGACCGTGCATGAATTGATTTTAATGATAGTACAATCTGTATTATTATCATAAAAGAAGTATAATTCTCGTTATAGCCCTTATTAGATTCACTGAAATTATTGCAACTAAATTATGTAAAACTTAAAAGTATTATATCTCACATTTGAAGTATTTTTCTATGAAATACAATTATTGATTTCAAATTGAGTTAATGATCAATCATCTGCTTTAGAAAATTATAAAATGTCTATTTTAGGGGCTACATGCAAAATTCATTTATGACAGTGAATTCAGCCCTATTGTCAAAAACTATATATTACCTATACATGTTTTAACTTCAAGCTTTTTATAGAAAGAAGACACTAAATATTAAAAAAAATACTAGTAAAATATGTATTTTTTTTAATATAAAAAAACTCATATGCTTGAGTAAAACTAATTGAATTATAAGACATCTGTCAATTGAATTTGATTAAATCATTTAATTAACTTAATAAAAATAAATAAAACAAGACTAGTCTATTAGATCAAACTTTGTATCAAATCCTAGAATGTACTATGAAATAAATTATGTTATTTAAAAAGACATATTTTAAATATTTTTTTAGAATGCAATCTATAAAAAAATATTTTATTTTATTGAATAAAATTTCATTTGTTTAATTAAATTCTGAGCGTTGAATCGTTGGTTTCAATTTTATACTTTGTTTTAAAAATTATAAATATACAAATTATTAATTTGGATTTGTTGTAATTAACATACGGATATATAATAAAATCCGTTTAAAATATTAATTAATAATTATTTATTTCATTCGAGAAAGGTTTTAAATTATATGAATAAATAAATTTAACAATTTTAATTACACACAAAGCTCGCTTTATATGATTTAGGATTGATTTTAAATCCAATCGAAATCTACTTCTAAATAAAATTTAATTACGAAACAATTTGATTGAAAAATGTTTTGAATACGTGTAAGATTCATATATAATTAAAATAAATGAATTTATATGTTCGGTATAATCACCTGTCGCACTAATAAACGAGTATTACGTTTTTAAAAATTTATGTTTCATTTTTTAATTGTTTACCAATCGACAACAAATTAAAAAATATGTACTGTTTGATGTTTGCCAACTACAAATACAGGCTTAAAAACATGTAATTGAAATAATAATTTGATTATTTGTAGTACGCAATTAAACCAAAAAGGGAACTGTTGGATGCACAAACACGTATTACTGAAATTCTATTGTACTGATGTTGTTGTTTAATTTTTTAAACGATCAAAAATTGACAAAACTATACAAATGTAATTACTACTTGAAACAAAAATAACAATGTTAACTCCTTTTCGTCCAATAATTATATATATATATATACATACATATATATATATATATATATATATATATATATATATATAATTTATTTAGACAGTTATGAAAGCTTACTTCGTACTCCGTTATTTACACGATAATTAATCCAGTAGTAGATTAATCATTGTTTGTCATATTCGCAGTAATGAAATAATTTATTTTGTATGTAAATAATTAACTTGGAAATTTTATGTAAATAACCTAATGACAGTTGTCAAAATTAAAAGTACTCATTAATTAAAATTTATTATATTCGTAACGAGGTTGCAATTATTTTTTTCGAAATATAAATATTTATTGCCACCTTGAATATCAATCATTTTAGTCTGTTTAACCGGACGGTTAATCCAGACGTTTGATGAACTTGTTTTTGTATTGAAAAATGAATAATAATATTTTCTGTTGCAAAAAATTGTATTCTTTATATTTATGGTGAATATTTAAAAGGAAAAAATCATCTAATAATGTGAAGAATCAAATTTAAAGTTTCGAATACAGTTATCTGTATATATTTCTGTATAATAGTCAAAAAATGTTCCATTTTAGATATTAATAGAAAACAAAGTAATCGTTTCTCACACAACCTGACGATAAGTATTAAAGTTTAAAAAGAACATGTTATAAAAACATATCACAGATTTTTATAAAAATTTAAGATAATGTTTATATATATATATATATATAAGTTGATTCATCTTAGGCTTTCACATGAAAGTATTAAAAAAAGGGTAAAAATCATATCCCATTTAGTATTTTAGTCCAATTGTATTTCAGTATTGAATTGAACTAAAATACTAAATAAAATATAATATTACTTTTCTTATCACCTAAGCCTGCCTTTAATATTTCTATGTGGAAGCCTCAATTAAATCATTCTGTATTTTTTTTCTTATCTATTACTAAACTTTCCATTTTATTTCATTATTATATATTTAGCAATAAATCGTACATAAACATGAAATTAGTGATAATTAGTATTAAGTAAGAAAATTAGTATTAAGTGGAAAACGTGTAAGGATTCGATTTCTTGTCTTAAGGTGTTCGATTCTACTCTTTGAAAAAATCTTTTAAATAAGCGATTATTTTTATATAGGTTGATTCAATTTAGGCTTTAAAACACTAAATGAAAGATAACATGTTTTTTTTTAATTTTTATTTTTTTTAAAAAAGTACTTTCATGTGGAAACCTACGTGAAAACACCTATATATAAACATATGGAATGTAATTTACACTGTTTATACTTCTCACGCTGTAATAGTATTTTTCTACCTCTGCGAACTAAAAAAATAAAATACGAATTTCACTGAAATCATTCGATTGAACTCCACAGAAACTAATTTACGTTGAGCAATTCGGACTGGTACAAATGCAATTTTAATATGATTGAAATTCAATTGTACTGATGCATCTAATTATTAGTGAACATCACACGTCAAAATAGATGCATTATATTCACAGCATTTACGGATATTGTGTTATGTCGAGGCTTTTGTACATGTATTTACATGTCTGTGTTTTCGACGTTATTCTCTGTATTATATATATATATATATATATATATATATATATATATATATATATATATGTATATATATATATATATGTATATATATATATATATTGAGATATACATGTACACACTTGTATGTGTGTGTGTCTGTTTATCACAGCGTTCGTTACCGTTCTATCTCAACATACAACCATTTAATATTACTTAACGTTACACGTCATTAGATTTCCGGTGTCTAATCCTAACATTTGGTTGCTGTCATGAGTGGCTCAAGTCTACATTACTCCATTAAGTAAACTGACACCCATTCGTTTACGAGCGCAAATTATTCATTCGGATTTATCTTGATAATAGTAATTTTTTTTATAAGAGGGTCGCGTAATAAATACACTGCGAGGTCGTGTGCGTAACGTAAGAAAATGTACAGAAAGTACCGGGGATGATGGAACGACGAAGAGATTAGAAATATAATAAGGAGTAGGTCGTATGTTTGTACGTCTGTTCGTTTGGCACTGAGCATTTTATGTTTATGTGTACTATTATTTTAATTCTTTGAATATTTATTCTTATATTTTGTTAAGAATATATATATATATATATATATAATGCCCAGAATCTTTTTTTATACAAGAATTTAGAACATGAAGAAACGTTTAATAATTTATGAGAAATAATCACTTCACAAACTGTAAAAATGGACTGTCTAACCGAATGTACCACCAGAAACTAATATTTATTCTTCCTATCAAGAATAATATCGTCTTCCAAAACGACATAAATAATGTAAAAAAAATAATATGACTTTTCTTGACATATACGCCTCTCTTTAATACTTCTATGTGGACGCCTCAATTGAATCATCCTGTATTTGTTTATTATCTGTTACTGAACTGTCCATTTTATTTCAATATTATATATATATATAAGGTGCAGAAATTAATTCGGTGCTTTCAAATTGAATCATTCACAACTCATGATTTATTGAAAATTTAAGAGAAAAAATGTTTTTTTTCTGATTTGCAGAATGAAAAAAGAATTCACTTGTCAAATATAAACCATCTTCACAGACATAGAAAATAAGTAACAATTATTTCAGAGAAAATTTAAGTTAAATTGTTGATTATTGTAGATTTCTGATTTGTGGAGTAAGTAAAAAATTATTTTGTAAAAGTGTGTTCAACCACAGTTTCAAGACTGTTAGATGTAAAAAAATAATTCTGTGTCATTAAATTGAACCAATGATAACTCAGTTTTAAATTAACATATTTTCTCGTCGTTTCACGGTTTGGAAGTATCAACCTTAATATTTAAAAACGTTAAATATTTTTGTCTAGTAGTTGGCATAACCTTACAAAACCGCAGTGAACACAATGAAGTTCAAAGAGCAGCATATTAGGGATTGCATACTTTTCGCATTTCAGTTGAAAAAAAATGCTTCCAAAGCCGCAGGAATATTTTTGTTTGGCTTTGGATGAATGTGATATGATGAATAAAACTTTCGAAAAATGCTACAGTAGTGGAAGAACTATGAACAATCATTGACTCGGAGCAGTCATATTTTTTTCGACAAGGGATTTGTCAATTACTGAACAGATGGAGCAAAGTTATACAAAATAATGAAGAACATTTTGAAGAGTAAAATATATTCCATTTTTCTACAAACATTTATTTTCTATAATAAAAAGCACTGAACTAATTTTTAATCCTACTATATATATATATATATATATATATATATATATATATATATATATATATATATATATATATACATTGTACAATTTAATTTCCATCGAGTGAACAACCATCAACCGGAAAAAAAAACCCGTAAACAATACGCTCTCGTGGAGATTCCATCTGCGAATTTGCCAACATAATCGCGAATTCAGTGTTCAGCTCCCGTCTAAGATAATGAACGTTTTGTACATTCGGCGTATAAATCAAAACCGTGAATCCGAGGCCTGCGGTTTGACGTGTCGTCTTCACTTTAAGGCCATACACGTACATAAGACCGCTTACCGTAGGCCGACGTTTCGCCCGTCGCGTTACTTCTTCATCCACCCACAGTCGCTTCGGTTTTGGTTGCAGGCGCGCGTCTTGTCTCGAACGCTCGACGGAATTACACAAGAGTAGGTCGGAACAACAAGGTTCGTCAGCGTAAACGGAAAGTGAGTGAGTTGAAACTATTCGCGGCGTACATACACAATTTAATAATTACATACATACAATGTATATTCGCGAACATGCAACTAGACACAAACACTTAGACAGATATATATATATATATATATATATATATATATATATATATATATATATATATATATATATATGCACATAGAGACTATATTACAGGAGAATTTTATTAACTTCAACGTCAGTGCATTAAGTATGATAAATTATATATTTATTATAAAGTTTCATTAATTTTTATTGTCAACATATTGTTATAACGTGAAACAATTATAAATTATGGCACGTTTTAAGCACACGCCGTCTATTATTTCAAATTTTTAGCTTGAGGTAAAAATATTAATGAATATTAAATGACTGACAATTTATTTATCATACAATGACGTTGAAGAGAAAATTAAGACAACAGGAGATGCACGAATATATTCTATTTTTATATTATATTAATATTTTCGTAATGAATTTTGTATGAGAGATTCTGAACAGTGGTTTATATTCAAGACATTTCTAGTACATTATATTCATTCATTTAGAATGAGTTACATTTTATTAATATAAATACTAGCGAACAAGTAGTATTGATAGGTATATGTTGGGCTAGTAAGGGAGTGTTAAGGGAGAAAAAAATTATTAATGTCGAAGAATTGACATAATAAGGTTATCGTGTCAATATATGACATTTTAATAATGAAGAAGAAAAAAAGAGCTATTATCACGAGAAACTCTTAATATCAAAGATGATCACGAGACAAATTCTGAAAATATTGATAGGTTTTAATAGTCAGTGATAACTTTCACAACTTAATTCTTTTTTCACTTTGTTTAAATTTTTTTCAATAAATGATCATTAAAACATTTTGAGGATTACTTATGTATATTTAGTGTGATTTCATTATCTTTAGAGTGCCACAGTACAGAAATATCTAAATCCAGGGTAGAGATTTTTCTGTACAATGAGGTTCTGAAGATGATATTGTTATTGAAATGAATTGAAGAATGAAAATGAACTGAAAATGAAAAATATTTTTTAAAATAGTTTTTTTCCAAATTTTTCTTTCGTATTTCATTCAAATGGATATAAGAGAATTTCAATTAAGTGACGAATTATTAAGAATAACACAATTAAGAAAATTTAATATCAACTATATTTTAATATAAAAATATAAAATAATCAGACAACAAAGTGTATTGATCTCCATGTAATCGTTCAGTATAGAATTTCGCATCGCTCGCAACTAATCCAATTATTCCATTATTATTAGCGAGCGCTCGACACGTGAAAAAAAGTTCTCCGCTGTTAAATAATTCGTCCATACGACGCGCTATTCAGTGTCAACTGTTTTACAAGAAACCGTCGAACGGTCTGTAATTTGAAACGCGTTTAATCGAATATCCTGAAAATTGTACGCACTTTAAAATAAACACAAAGCACGGAAGTGAGGTGTATAGAGAGTGCGGTTACTGGATAATCGATTACGGGTTTACGAAGAACGGTGGTAGTTCGAGTTCGATGCCCGTCCGAGGAAATGTTCCGATGACTGGGTCAAAGTGAACTATGTTTCGGGGATTTGGACGGGATCGATAATCTTTTTTTTGCTTGGACATTTACTTCTATCTATCTATCTATCTATCCATCTATATATATATATATATATATATATATATATATATATATATAAATATGTTCGGTGGAAAATAGATTTTATTTCAGCAAATTTATTTCGATATAAAGCAGAACATTTTCAATATATACATGCAAATGTTTTGAATACAAATCACTACAGGAAATGAATAAAAATGTGATTTCTATTAAAAAAATGATTGATAAAGAAATTAACATATAAATACATATATATATATATATATATATATGTATTATTCACTTTATATGCTACTTTCTATACAATTTGGCTTTAACGCAGTTAATAAGGAACGAGTTAAACGTTAAAACGATCAATTCTTCATTCTACCCACTTGAAATTTTGAATTAATATTTTTAATACAAGTAATATTCATAATTTATACAGAATGATTTGCCGTAATACTATGGTCAATTTAAAGAGGACACAAACTATATAATTAAAAGACTAATGATGATTCCAAACACTGACTGATGATGATTGCATCGAAATCGAAATTTACATAAATGACTATCAAAAATGATTAATTATGATTTATTATGCATATTTGAATAGAAAATTGTAGTGTATGAGGTGAAAAAACGACCAAATGGTAAAACTATTACCGATTTTGATTAAATCTTGTCTGATATTCCAATAGATGTCATCAGTATTATCTCTGAAAGGACTTGACCAAAATTTTAACTTAAAAAATTTATCAAGAAGTTCATAAATGTTTAAATATAAAGTTTGCGATAAAAATGAAAAAGGATGTGAACTTAACAGAAAATATTAATTATTTTAAAATTAAAAAGGATATAGAACCGTTCTCTTAAAGGATCTCTCGAGTTTCAAATACTGTAAATATTTATAGAATTATTCCCAAAGAAATCATTTAATTTCGACAATATCATTTGAAATCGAATTCAGTTATTTTTAAAAATATGACTCGGAAATTCCGATTAACACAATTTAGGAAATGACCGTGTCATTAGATCCAGCCCACCAATAATAGCAGTCCTGTCGCTTGGTGTGAGGAGTGAAACTTGTTGTACCGCACAGGTGGCAGTCCTGTCTGACTTTAATCCAACGAACGATCCTATTTGAATGTGTATTGGCAAAGTTTGCACGTACTCTCAAAACTATAATAGTTAGGGTATGAGTTCTGATTAGCAATTCGTGAAATAGATACCTTTTCTGTTTTCGGTCTCGTACGAATTCCGACTAGCCATCTATTTTATACGAGATTCCTAAGCTTTCGACGTAACGCTAAGAATTTCGTTGGAAGTTAACGAGAAATTGATTCAATTAAATTCTAAATTGACTGTTCACCTAAGATATATAGATATAATAATCCGGACGTAATCAAATTTATATAAATTATATTCAGAGTCCGTGAAAAATGTCTATTTAGATTGAAATTGTTAATGTTTTACTATACTTATACAGGAATTCAACAATTAATAATAATTTACATTCAGCTGCTACAAGTATTCAAATAATAAAGAAAGAAATTAACTTATTATACTTAGATTTAAAATTTAGAGAGCATATTCGAACATTATTTTTAAGTTTCATTCAAATAAACAATTTAAATAATTATTATTCTCTTTTTATACTTAGATAGTTAATTAATTAATTTTATTTCTATGAAAATCTTTGATTTCCGCATATTTTTCTCAGATGTTTTCTTCAGTTTCATAGAAAGCTATTTGAGAATAATAAAATTCAATATATATTACAAGGAAAGGCAATTAAAGAGTATTGATAAGAACACAAAACAAATATTAAATAACAGATAAACATAAAAGTAATATAACAACCAATTTATAATTTAATTATTCATATATTTTGTCTAAATTTTGTCATAACATTTTGTCTTTTTTGAAAAACAGAATAAACTGCATCTAATGATTTAAAATCAAAATAGAAATAAAATTCCAATTCAATCATTAATTAAATTACCAAAGCACCTACATTCAAATTAACATAAGTTTGCTTAGAAAAGTAATTAGAAATTATTTTCCAGTTTATTTAACACACATCATCTTACAACATTTTCTCAAATAACTTTTATAATTTTTAAACATATTATTTAAGTTATAGCAAGGTGTAAATACTATAAACGTAAAGGACACTTTGTCACTTTACACAGGAAACTCTGACAAAGTACTGGAATATTTAAAAACTCAAACGATATAAACTAAGTGAAGTTTCACAAACTTCAAACGAATATTATTAAAAATGTAATAATAAACTTTCGTTTTAATTTCAGTTTTATATAAAATTAACGTTTTTACAGAATTATTTTTATGTTTCACGAACAGACACACTTTTCTCAACATTATTTATTTTAATTACTTTAAATATGTATGATTTATATATATAAATATATATGCATATATATATATATATATATATATATATATATACACACATAAATAAATATATATATATATATATATACATATATATATATATACATACATACATATATATATATATATATATATATATATATATATTAACAAGTATAAAAACGTTAATGTATTGGTTTATTTATATCCCTTTTAATTCCATTCCAAGTATGTCATTGTATTCTATTCACAGCCTTTTATTATTTTTCGAAAAAAGTGTACTCAATACTCTTTCTTTTTCTTCTTTATAAACACACATACATTCAAACAAATATATATATATATATATATATATATATATAAATCTAATGATAAGCTAACATAAATTGCACTGCTGTATCATCACATATAAACGAACTACTCGACATGTTTTCCGCGGGACCGAAAGAAAAACACAGAAGAAAAGTTCTATACAAACGAAGTAAAAAAAAAAACAAACATGGACAAAAAAAATTGGATATAGATATATAGAGTGCAGTGTTGAAACTTCATCCGGAAGGTCAACAATATAAAAGCCTGTTTGTGAAATCGAATAAGTGACACTTTGAATACAAATGACACACGCTGACACATGATTCTAAGCAAACCCAAAGCAAATATGTTGTTTTGCCTCCAGTATATATATATATATATATATATATATATATATATATATATATATATATATATATATATGTTAGTGTGAATACTGAGAGTCAGCTTTTGGTTAGAGGATAAGTGACTAGTTTAGATCTTTTTACTCGGTATGAGTAAAGGAATGAATAGTACGACGGGATAGTACTGTCATTGGGTTCGATGGATCGTATTTTGATAAAAAAAATAAACAGGGCGGCCGTATATATTCGAACGGTGTCGAATTTCATAATAAATCTGTTGAAAAGTTTGTTCTTATGTGAGATATATGATATGTTTGAAAGGTGTACTATGGTATGTTTTTCGGACAAGAAAAATATTATAATTTCTGGAAAAACGGACAGTAAACTGATTTCAAACTTTTCATGTAATATTTTCACAATACCTAGATCGACGTGTAGGAAAAATCTGTGCGTGACACTTTGAAGTTTTGGAAAAAATCCATTTCAATCGACAAATGATAAATGGATATTAAAAATAAATCTAATCGGTTGTTGTAATAGAATTTAATTAAATTTGCTTTTTAATACCTTAAATATCAATAATACTCATACATGTACCCATATATATATATATATATATATATATATATGTATGTATATATATAGTGTGATTATATACTCTGATCTCCTAATTGTATCGTTATTGTCAAATTGAAAATTTTTTATATACAAAAGTTTAATACAAAAATAAAAAAATCAGTTTCGTCTTTCTGTAAATACCACAAATTCGTTTTTTTCTATTAATTTTTTCGAATTTGATAAACATACATATATAAGTAGGTAATAAAATATGATTTTGTAAGAAATTATAGAATAAATCGATAAAAAAAAAATAAAAATATAAAAATATAGTTTGCTATTTTTAAAAGCTTGTTTAATTATATTCCCATTCCCATTATTATAAATAGTTTACTGAATAAGTTATTATTTAATTTTCTTCAATTTTTTTATTTAAGATTACTTGATGAAATCATATCATTTAAAAATTTATTTCGGTTTAAAAAAATAAGAATTTTTGAAATTATTGTTTTGTATATTTTATTTTAAGCACAAGTGAATGTATATATATGTGTGTGTGTGTGTATGTGTGTGTATTTATATAATCTAACATTTATACAACGATATCGATAAATTTATAAACCGTGCAAGATGTTCGTGATATTACAACGTCGGACAGAAAGACGTAAAACCGGGTGGCCATTGGTATCGTCAGTTTTCGATGTTTGTCGATCGGGGAGACGCGTGTTCGACGGTCGACCGATCGTTGTTTGTCCGTAGGAGTGTTTATTGGAAGTTCTGAGGGTCACCACCGGCGTCGCTACCACTACCGCTACGTGACACGTTAACAAATCAAAAGGCCCGCCACGATGACTCCCCAGATAACAATAGAGGACGCTGCGTACGCGCACCTGCGCTTCGCAACTACCACCTGGCGATGTCACGAACAAAGCGTAAACTTTCGAATGCACCCTTCCGCCATATCCGTATCTTAAATGGCAAGGGTTCGCACACAAAGGAATAACCGATAGCTCATGTTTGGAACGTTTGGGTATAAAATACTACATACAAACATACATACAGAAACAAAATTATATTTAATATATATATATATATATATATATTATATTTAATATATATATATATATATATATATATGTAAAGATAATATCGTTTCATTTTGGAATTATATTTAAGTAATAAATTACATTTTTATTCAACAGAACATAGACATTAAAATATAAAACTTCGAACATTAAAATGAATTATTTAACTATCCAACAAAATAAATAATAAAATATCTCAAGTGCAAGATGTTCCATCCATATACACATAAAATTATATATATATATATATATATATATATATATATATATATATAAAAAGAATTGAGAGTTCCTATCAACAAATAAATCATGAGGGAGTAGATTAAGTACCTCATTCTGTTGATCTGGCACTCGCGACTTTTTTTCTATTCGAAAACGAAAGACTAATTTGATAGGTAAACGAATTGATCGTACTGAAGATATAAAATATGATCGTGGATTTGAGAGGTGCTTTAAAAAAAATCTCGCCGCAAATGTTTTCGATAATGGCGAACGTCGTCGGACTAAATGTATTAGTTCGCACGAAGATTGCACGAGACGAAAACCATTAATTTCGGTCTTAACAGGTAAGCTAAAATAAAAGCAAGAGGTGCTTCCCACATCCTGTCTTCTGCTCCGTTTGAAAACAAACCAGTGCTCTTTTATTTAATTTCACGGTTTATCTGTCAACGAAAAATAAGATATGTACACACACATATATATATATATATATATATATATATATATATATATACAGAAAGAGAAAGAAAGAGTGTAGAATTTAATTTTTAATATAAAGATCTCTAACATTAATTTTTATTAATATGATTTTCGAACAGTTTCTTAAACTAAAAAGTATATTAATCTAAAAATAAGCTGGTATCTAATATGAAATATTATTGAAAAAATAACCTAAAACAATTAAATTATAACATGAAATAAAACGTGCCAATCAGAAAATTAATCAATTATTACTAGGCATATCAGAAAAAAAACCTGCAGTTTGCGAGTAGAAAATAATTCATTGTTGAAAGAAAATTTAAAAATCCCAACACCAAAAATTATTCTTATTTGATTCTTTACTTTCATTGTCTTTTTTTTAAAAAAAAGTAATTTTTAAATTAAAAACAAAAAAATAATTTCATTACACTTGTAATTTCTTAAATCTTTTGCGATTTAATTGATTCATTGATTTGAAGTTATGGTTAATCGTCAACTAATTAAAATAATGTTAAAATATAAAGTACGTTATCACTTAGATACTAGAAAATAATATGTTTTAATTTTAGAAAATCGAACTCTAATAATCAACTTAAGTATTCTGATATTTTTCTCGTATTTACATTAAATGATATAAAAGTAACAAGCACGACTTATTAAAAACACAATTAAAACAAACTTTTATTATCACAAATTAATTCTTTTTCTTTTTACATACAACAAAAAAATACTTCTGATTAAAAATGTTCAATAAATCATTATTGATTGTTTCTGAATACAAAAATAATTTGTGTTTTGTGTGTCAAAAAAAAGAATTCAATTTTCAAAGTAAATTTAGCAACAGTGTCAGAATTGTATCGAGAAACAGTTTAATATTCAAATAAAACTTAACATACTTCAGAACATATAACATAAATATATACTTAATTTTGTTTCAATCATTTCTCCTTTTTTATTTTTCTTCTTTTTTATTTAATTTCACGGTTTATCTGTCAACGAAAAATAAGATACATGTATATATATATATATATATATATAGAGAGAGAGAGAGAGAAGGAGAGAGAGAGACAGCGAAAGAACGAGTATAGAATTTAATTTTTAATATAAATATCTATCATTAATTTTTATTTATTTGATTTTCAAACAGTTTTTTAAACTAAAAAATATATTAATCTAAAAACAATAATATAAATAAATATATAAATAAAACAAATATATAAATCTAAAATGAATTTATTTCACTTAATGAAAAAATCACCGAATAAATTAAAAATATTTTATTTCTTTCAATGAATGTCAAGTAAGGGTTCAGTTTGTAAATAGACCTTCAAAATTTGCTATCAACTATCTGAAATAAAATCTGAATATTTTATAAATAATATATATATATATATATATATATATATATATATATATATATATATAAAACAATAATTTAGCTTGCATAAAGCACAAGTAAATCAGGTCGACGCGATCGTTTTGTAAGCAATGTCACGAGTAAAGAAGAAGAACGTGTACCATTCAAAACAGATAAAGTTGTTCACTATTCAAAGGGGAAGTCAGAAGAGGACGACAACGAAAAAAGTAAAAGAGAAACGAACGCATAAAATTAGATGGAATCGACTTTACATAAAACTCCTTTTCTTTCGCTGTCGAGGATTTACTCGAAAAGTGAATGTAGATGGAGAGAAGTTCAGCGCGGTTTTGGCGCAGTGTTACTACAGCATCTTCAATTCAACGTATAACCAGAGCAGCACACGGCCGGCCGTCACCCCTACCGTCCACCCCGTACCCTTTCCCATACATACATATATATATATATATATATATATATATATATATATGGTATATTTTTTTTATAGACGGGCGTAAATATAAATCAGAGTGGTCTGTCACATCTTTAAACTATAAGGTTTTTTTTACGAGCAAATCAATGAATTTTATTATTCGGATTTTCATTATGGGCTCTGTATCGGATGATGTATGCTCCAGTAGACAAATTGTTAGTTATGGAAATTCATTTTGTTTGAATGATACAATTCAATTTGTATACTGATTAATTCCCATCTAATCACTTGAAATGAGTGCGTCGAATGATTTCTTATTTTCAGTTTTATATTCGATATACTGATTCTTCGCTCTAATTTATAACAGTCGGAGAACGTAAAAATAGTACAGGCAGTTTATTTCTTTATCGTTTCACGAATTTTTAAACAGTAATGGAATTCAAGATTTCCAGTCGAACGATTTATGAGATTGAACTCTACACTCATGACTCGTATTTCTTGTTTTAGAGAATTTTTATGTGTACATCCAGTTTTATACATTGTTTAATTCGTTGATAGAGCATGTAGACTAGTGTACGAAATTAAATTTATTTTTAAAATATTTAGATTGAACAGGACTAGACTGGTGGATATTTTTTAATTAAAAATTAATTTTCTGTATAAATAAATTCTAATACGTTTCATACAAACATATATTGTTTTTATATTTTGATATAGTCAGTGTCTGCTAAGAAAATCATGATAAAAATAGATCAAAGAAACAAAACTTAAAAGGGAATGAATTTCAATACCTTTTAAGCTCAGAAAACATATGGATGGATACGAAGCGAACATGAAAAATAAATAATTGGTTCAAATAAAAATGGAATATGCTGACAATGTCAGATTGTATTGTGAAATATCAGTGTTTCATCAAATCCAAAACGAGGTTTAGCAATTACTATTTCTGCAGGAAACATCTTTTTAACATCAAATCTTTAACTGATTGTCATACGAATAAAATAAAATACTCAAAATATATAAATAGACTCAAAATATAAAAAAAAGAGGCTGAATATTTTCTTAACTGTAACCTATCCGAAATTTGTAAAATATGGAATTTTAATTTCAGTTTTCTTGTTATATAAAACTATTTAAACCATTATTTATTATCTTAAACATTAAATGAAATATAAAATAGTTATCTAGGTATACTAAGATACTTTACTGAATGTTTTTATATATTAAATCGACAAATTGATCTTTTAAAATAAACTGCCCTACTATAAAACATAAAAATGTAATCGAAAAATTTGCAATTTACTAAAAAGCCCTATAAAAAAACGTATAACGAAAAAAACAACATGATAAAATGTAGTCAATCAAGATAACAAATCATTTTTCAGAGTCGTTATTTAAGAGTAATTGTCTTGAAAGTAAAGTAATCTCTTTCCACTAGTAATTCCAATTAAAATGCAAACTTAAACGTGTGTTCGAGTAAAAAAGAACAAGCACAAACTTCAATGTATACTCACTCATTCGTTCATACTTAATAGAAAGAATGGACTTTTGATAACATTGTAAAAATTGGATTCTGCAGCACTTTTCATAAAAAAAAACCGTTTTTTTTTTTATATTCGTGCATGTGAAAGTCAAACGCGAGCAAAAACTAATTAGATTTTTGTAATTATTAGCAGTATCGGCGAGACAAGAGAAATGTTTAACACTGAAAAGGTTCAAGTTTTCAAATGTATGTTCGAAAGTTTGTTTCTTTTTGTAAGAATGAAAACAGATTCTTTAGATGATGATGAGAGACGTGGATTTCATATTAAGTTAATTTATTACATACATCTCTCCCTTTCTCTCTCTCTCTCTCTCTCTCTATATATATATATATATATATATATATAAAGTGTATTATTAAAAAAATTCTAACAAAAGAAGAAAATACATTTCTCAAATAACCGCAATTCTTCAGAACGTCTAGACATTATTTTAGAATACAATAGTATTCATATTTCTGATGGTATGAAGTTTGCAAAATAAGAATAAAATTATTAACGTTAAAGTTTTATACAATTATCTACAATTTATTTATAATATATTCATTTCTTACAACTACGTTCCTTCCACATCTACACAAAAGAATTTGTATATTTATTAAACATGAAAATGTATTTTGTTGGTACAACATTCTGATGTAACAATCAGTTATACAATATGTCATCTTTTCTAGTTTCCTTTTAATCTCTTTAACAGTTCATATTTAAAGAGTTTTCTTTTTATCCATTAGTCATTTTTTTGTCTGGTAACTTGTCTCCAATTCTACATTGTTACTTTACAGAACAATCATTTTGTTTTATCTTTCCATCTTGAAAACTTGTCTAACTTCTTTTATTCTTTTTACAAACAGTTTAGAGTAATATTTGAAGAATAATTCACAGGTTATAATGGAAATATTTACTTGAACAAATTAATTATATAAAACGTTTCAAAATAAGTATGTTTTTATAAATCTATTTTTGTAATAAATAAAGAAGAACATAAAACTACAAGTATTTATTTAATATTAAAGATTGTTTTTCAAAAATCATTTATTTTACTCATCCTGTAATCTCAAAAACATTTTTATTATCAAAAATAGTCAATATTTGATTATTGATATTTTTTTATTGTTTCCAATATACATTTCGATTATGATTTCATCATTCTCAAAACGTTCAAATATAAAAAAAAATTTTTTGTACTCAAATACTCTGAGGATGATGATTTTTTGATCTGAAAAAAATTTAAAAGTATTTGAGCTGACGGAAAATTTATTCGTAAAAGTAAATATTTCATTTTTAAGAGAAATATGAAATCTCCAAATGAATTTTAATTTTATATTTCTTATAATATCGACATCTAAAAACTACATAAATTTATATGAAGTTTCAAAATTTCTATAAAAATATTTTTAACACTGTGGCTACATTTAAATTCACAGATAAAAGCTCAAGATCATTTTTTTAATCAAAAATGTTTACTAAATGATTTCTGATCAATTTAATTTTTGTGTGATCTTGTTTAGATTCTCGGAGAGGTAATCTACAAAAATCCAAATTTTCTTTACTTTGAGGATCAAAACATGTTTGTAATAATTTGATAGAATTACAATGATTAAATCAAATATATCTCCTTAAGTCAATAAATCTGCTGGAAGGATATCCAAGAAAGAACTACGTTTTTTATCAATTTTTCTCCTCGATAGATGATTTAAAGCTTTTTCTCATAAAAATAGTGAATTTAACATACAAAAATTCAATTTATTTCAGTTGCAAAATCAATAATCATAATAATCAATATTTAATGATTGAACATTTGATCAGAAAAAAATTATAAAAAATACTTTTATTCATTTGACAAATCTTCAGTTAAAAATAATCAAAGTTTACAAAATCTATAACAACTTTTCCCGTCAAATTATTGTAATTTAAATACAAAAATGTTGTAGATATTTAATATAACAGAACATTATTTAAATAAAATAAATTCAGTTGAATTTTGTGAATGAAATCTTAGATATAGATATTATATTCACATTTTGAAGATTTATAAATGTTTCTAAAGAAAAAAATTTCTCATCACAACAGTTTTAAGCATTATGTCTTAATATGAGACAATAATAATTCTTTATTATCTACACAGAGTAAACCACAACACAATAGTAGTTCTTGTAAACTGACTGCATATCAGCATGAATGTTTAGAACTGTAAATGGCCAGTAAGCTCATTTATAACGATTTATTGAGCAATTAAGTTCAAATAGACGGTCACATTAACAACAAATTACTCATCAATTTAATGACTAGCTCTTTATTTCACAAATAAAGAGTACGAGTTCAAATATTTGATTGTTAAGTATTTGTTTTTATTTCTTAATTTTTTTTTTTTGAGTTTTGATCTAAATTTTAAGGTATTCATTGATAATTAAGTTAAAAGTATAAATTAAATAAATTACTAAGTAGATCTATAAAATAAAAAGTAGAAAATTTTAAAAGTTTCCTGGTTATTAGAGTATCCTTTTAATTTTCTTCTATTAAAATGAATTATAAAGCTGAGATTCTAGTACTTTATCAATAATTTCAAAAAATAAAATTAAAAAAATTGAGATTATTGCATAAAACATTTAATGATATGAAGGATAAAAATCTTAATAAAAAGTATATTTGAAAACTGCTGACAAATTTCCAGTCTGAGCTATCGTTGTAAAATTTACGTGACATAAAGACTGAAATTCCATTACCTAACGTTTTTAAATCAGTTTTTTGTAGAAGTGATTTCATAACTTTTTATAACAAAGAAAGTCTTTCAAGTATCAAATTTACTTTTTTATATAAATCGTTCTCAACTGTAACTCTCATACAATTTGCTCAAGTGTAATTGTAGTTTTTAAATAGAGTTCAATTTAAAAATAACCACGAATAGTTAAGATTGTGATAAATTCACGATCAATCATTCATGTCTTGTACATTAGTTTATCATGAGCGACAATCGAAAAATAATTAATTTAAAAACATGAATTCAACACAAGTTGTATTTATAAGTAAATAAAAAAAGCATGCAATAGTTGGTATAAATTCATGTAACGATAAGAAATTAAGATTTTCTACAGTCGTTTCGTTATTTTGCATAAACGAAACCGACAACTTATTAAAAACGCATTTAAATAATTACAAAAAAAGTAAGATTTTAAGCATAACCGACAGATCGACTCGGTGTGATATGACGAAATATCTTTTATACGCACTCATATAATACATTAAAACATTATTAAAATTTCGAACGAAACAAATATTGTTTTAATTGAGTCACGAACGTATTCAACGGCTCAATTATTAAGTCCGAATCCACCCTATAATTTTGCTTCGGAATAAATCTTGAAATAGGGAACAGTTAAATGCGAACATAATGCATAAAATCCATGCTGAGTGTCCATTTAGTACACTTTTAATGGATTTTAAAGTGGGCAGGTCAACAAACCACGCCGGACTGAAACCGTTGTTGTACTCGAGTGCTGTTTAAAAAAGCTCTCTTACTTGCGGTTGATAATTAAACATGGATTTCATCTCGATCCAGTTCCAATGCCGTGTAATTTTTTAATGCTTTTTATATGTTATCCTATATGTCATTTATATATATATATATATATATATATATATATATATATATATATATATATGTATGTATATATGTATATACAATCCTGATCAAAAAGTTTCAGGAATTTCTATTTTCAAAGAAACGTGCAAACTTAACATCACAAAAAAATAAACAATAATGTTGGTAATCCTTTTATTATAATCTATATTAAAAATGATTGCGATTACTCAAACTATTCGTGAACAGCTGATGTTTTTGTATAGTAGTGTTTGGTGTGTTCGGATGAATGAATGAATATTTGGGGTCTTAGGGCACGTCGACATCTAAGGTCATTAGCGCCTTAAGGTGTGTTCGACGATTTTTTTGTCTAAATCAATCGTGAAACGAATTTGTATTAAATTTTGTGTTCAAAACAAAATTTCCTATTCTCACAAGTTTCAAATGCCGGAAAAAATATTTAGAAATGGGTGTTAATTGATGGTATACCAGTAGTATAATTTGTTTAAGGAGGGTTAAGAGGTGGTAAAAGATGACCCTCGTTCGAAACAGATGTCGATATTAACCGATGAAGAACATGTTCAAAAGTGAATGATTTGATCCTGGATCATCGTCGAATGACTGTAAAAAAGATTGATGATGATCTTGAAATATTGCATTAATCTTGCCAAGCATCTTCACGAGTACTTTGTACTTGAAACGTATCTCAGAAAGACTTGTGCCAAGAACACCAAATTTCGAGCATAAACAGCGTCGAAAAGATCTTGCCACCAAAATATCTGAAGAATCTAAGGATCTCAAATTCATGAAACGCATTGTAACTAGAGATGAGACTTGGGTGTACGTATTTGAAAACAAAACAATGCAGAAATCGTCCGATTGAAGTAGTTAAGGCGAACCGAGACAGAAAAGAGAGCACCAAAGTCGATCAAGGTTTTCTTGACTCTTCTTTGATTATCAACATGTGTGGTGAAAATCTACTAATAATCGCTTCCAAAAGGTCAAACAGTCAATAAAGAATATTAGTTAGGTGCTACAAAACGTCAGTATAAAGAAATCCTCAAAAACCGAACAGAATTGTGAGCTAATCTCGCGGATTTTACATCAGGGTAATATGCCAGCTAATACTTCAATGCTTGTTTACGATTTTTTTGGCCAAAAACTCGACCAGTATCATCCCTCAAGCATCTCATTCGCCTGACCAAGTTTTGTGTGACTTTTTTCCATTTTAACTCAAATTATCACTATGTGGACGCCGTTTTGACGCGGTTGAATCCGTTAAGAAAAATTTGCTGGGCGACCTAAAGGGCATACAGTCAATCGATTAGGAACGATGTTCGAAGATTGATTAAAACGTTGGCATAAGACTATTTCAAGTGATGGTGAATACTTCGAAGGTAATAAAATAAATGTAGATAAATAATTAAGCATTTTGCGTTTTATTTGAAAGTTCCTGGAACTTTTTTATCAATGTTATATATATATATAGGCAAATATTTTGAATACACAATTGAAATTCAGATATTCATTTAACTGTCTACAAAGTTATACATGTATTTTCCATTTGTAATTTGATAAATTTAATTTTCATCAATTACCGTGCGCTGTTAACATTATTCTATTCATATGTAACGTTATTTTCGTCGGTAAAAGAAGACCACAACAACGGTACACGTACCACCAATTAGTCTATGAATTATTGTTAATCTTCTAATGAGACCTATCAAATAACTTCATGTATACGATACGTCTTCTAGCTTAATGTCATTAGCACCGTTCATCCTGTTCAGTCAATTCATGTGAATAACACCCACTCATATACAGTATACATGTAGATATACGCATGTGTGTGTGACAAGAGTAATTATTTTTCTGTTCGATGGAAAAAACTTGTTAATATGAAAATTAAATTTTTCATTGTCTAATTAAATTTTAAAATAATTAACCGATTGTCAATTGAAATAGAATAGATGATGTGTAAAAAATATATTTAACATACAAATTGATATCCTTACACTTATACATTTAATTTATTATACTTAATTCTTAAGTAATTTAAAACAACATGTTATATGTATAACAAGCAAAATTTAATAAACATGTATGTTTGTGAAGCTTATAAAGTAATTTAATATATAACACGTTTTAATTAAACTGGATAGAAATAATAATTCTAAAGAAGTTTCCAAGAATATAAATAAACATTGTAGTTCTATCAAAAACATTTAAATTGTTAATGGCATACAAAAAACATATCACAGTTATAACACTGTGGCTAAATTCACTTTCACAGTTGATTTATTTTCTCAATCAGTAAACGACAAACAGTATTTCAGATAAAAAATGTTAAATAAATAAATTATTCTTCTTTGATTATAGCCAAGCAATTAATAATGATTTATTAAAGATTTGGAAACATAAACGTTTTTTTTCTGATTCGTGGAATGAAAAAATAATCCACTTGTCAAATATAAAACATGTTCACAGATATAGAAAATAAGTAACAATTGTTTCAGAGAAAATTTAAGTTTAATTTTTAACTATTGCAGATTTCTGAGAAAACAGACATTCTGGTTTCTGGAATGAGTAAAAAAATAATTTGTAAAAGTGAATTCAAACACAGTTTCAGAATTGTTATATGTACAAAAAATAATTCTGTGTCACTAAATTGAATCAATCATAACTCTGTTTTAAATTAAAATATTATCTTGTCGTTTTAGAGTTGAGAAGTACCAAACTTATTATTTAAAAGAATATATACTTTTATCAAGTAGTTAGAATAACCTGACAAAACAGTAGTGAATACAATGGCGTCCGAAGAATAGTAAATTAGGTATTGGATACTTTTCGCACTCCAGTTGAAAAAAAATGCTACCGAAGCCGCGAAAATTATTTATTCAGCTTTGAGGGAATATTCTGTGATGCATAAAATATGTAAAAAAAATGCAAAAGCGGTAGAAGTGGTCCGAAAATGCATTAACAACATCATTAACTCAAAGCTGTCATCTTTTTTCGACAAAAGATTCTTTAGTTATTTGATAGATGGAGCAAGGTTATACAAAATACTGGAGAATATTTTGAGGATTGAAATGTATTCAATTTTATCTTAAACATTCATTTTCTATAAAAAAATTCACTGAATTAATTTGTACACTTAAATTATTATGATCATATTTTTAAATACCAGATAAATTATTGACAAACAGAAAAAATATATAGCAGTATTAAGTGAAAAGCAGTATTAAGTTGTACCAGATGTGGTGTAAATTAATTTAATTCAACAACGATTTTCGCTTAATGAGTTCTGTAAATTACGTTAAAACTACTATTAAATACAGCTAAGTAACTACACTACAATCTTACTATACATTCTAATCCAGTAAGATAAAAACATTAAACGCACATTAATTTTAAACTTGTCTCGAAGAAACTACTGAAACAGTGTCCAAATAACAATCTAAATCTGGTATCAAACGTGCGAAGAGGAAATAAATCTGAAGAAATATCGTGACGGATAAGTCAATACATCGTATCTCAAGTGTGATCAGTCCTAATAGGAACTGACATTCTTCACATTTCGAGGCCTTGTGAAGAACAGATGCGTTGCACGTCGCTGAACATTTTCTAGAAGTAATATATATCTTTGTGCAGCCACGGAGACCAAAGGATGACGGCGAATTACAAATGAAGGCGTACGTGATCAATTTATGGTGAAGAGGCGGAGTGCAACGTGATGAATTTTTATTAATTAGATGTAATTAATTACGAACGAGATACATGGATTCTTTTAGTGAGTCCGTAAATAAGAAAATGTTGATGATTCGATTATAACTCAAGATATTTGATTTCTGTTAAAAATGTCATTCATCTCTGTTTACTTGGATGTAATACGAATTTAATTATTTTAAATTGTAGAAGTTTACTTATAAATATCTTACAATTACTGCCTGTTTTAATATAATCGATTCAAATTTCAAATTTAATTCCAGCGGCACTGTATGTAATTATAGTTATTTTTGAAATAAATATTTTAATTTCGATTTTTTTAGAATTTTAATTAACATATTTCGACTTCAAGTACAGAATTTAATTGAATTTATAAGAAAATGAATATTTATTACATTGAAAATTATTTATTTTTATTTTCTTTAAAAAAATTCAATTAAAATATTAGGTATAAAATTGAATTCTGTGTTTTAAATTGAATGAACCATAACTCTGTTTCAAATTAAAATATATTCTCCTAGATTTAGGATTTTGAAACGCCAGCCTTAATTTTGAAAAGCACTATACATCTTTGCTAACTAGCTGTCATAACCTCACAAAACAGCAGTGAACACGAGGACGTCTGAAAAGCAGCATACAGGCATTACATACTTTTCACATTCTCGTTGAAAAAAATGCTGCCGAAACCACAGGAATATTTTTTTCTGTTTTTAGAGAAGATTTAATGCATGCAGTATCCAAAAAATGTTAAAACAGTTGAAAAATTTCGAAAATGCATAACGAATTCATCGACTCAAATCTGTCATCTTTTTTTTACAAGGGATTCGTCAGTATTTCGACAGATGTAACAAAGTTATATAAAGTAATGGAGGATATTTTGAGGATTGAAATGTATATCATTTTTTTGTGAACATTCATGTTCTATAAAAGGCATCGAATTAATTTGTAGCAATAATAATTACAAATTTTTACTCTGTATCATTTATTATCACTGGAAATAATGAACGAAATAATTATATAATAAAATATGTAACAAAATAACAAGAATTAAAAAGACTAAGATAACTAAATGAGTAGGACTGCTAAAAAATATTATACGGACTTTCAGTACTTGAAATATAAAATTGACTCGATGGAAGCTGGTCAGGGTATATAATAAATATATCTGCCTGCGGCCTCAAATGTAACATTCAATTAATTACCATCCACCAAAGTAAATATATCGTATAATTAATAAATATTTTAATATAATGTTTTCCGTGCGCGATCGATACATATGCTAATTATATAAAATTTACACATATTACATACACATAAAACAAATCGTATGTCTTTTGAAACATTAAAATGCTTACAATATTAATTTATAAAAAAAATATTTGATGATTTATTCAAATTATCAATTAAAGAAGATGAAACTACAAGACAAATTTCTAAACTTTCAATAATTATTGAGAAAAATATGAAAATTGAAGAAATTTTTAGCTTTTAGTTTTTAATTTTTAATATTTTATATTAACCCCTTCTACTACAATGACTAGTCCAGCTCGTCATGAACTTTATATCCCAAAATTGGCAATGATGAGCTGCACTTATCAAGAATGTTTAAATTAATATGCTTGCAAATAAAGTGCAGTAGAAGGGGTTAAAGAAATATTTATAGTGAAATATTAAAAGAATTAGAGTGGATTCATTGAGAAAAACAAGATTTGTGTATTTATATTGGTCGAAAATTGTTAGTCAAAATATAATCCATAATACAGTTCTAATTATTTAGCTAAATACTCTTTTTTATGTATGTTTGTATATATATATATATACATACAGAGAGAGAGAGAGAGAGGAAGAGAAATACTGAAAAATTACATGACTTGATTTTTACTTTATATCATATTAACAATAGAAAAGAAGTAAAGTCCGAACATAAAAAAATATTACAATACTTTTACACATCTGAACATAAACTTTATTCGAGAATTTATACTTAAATCGTGACATTAAAAATATTCGACCATTATACATTTTCGTGCTTAAATTTTTATACAGAATCAAATGTTTAAACCGTATCGTAAATATTTAAGCACCAGCTATAATATACAAGATATATGTTTTAATATTTTTTTGTTAAACATTTGTATTCTTCTTACGTTGCGTATATATTTTTATCGATGATTTTAAATTGCAATGAGACATTTAAATGTAGATATTTAATATTAAGATACTTTTTTAAAGATGGAGCATGTTTAGTTATTCAAAAAATAATTTTGAAAATGTTTATTTCTGTACTAGTAATATAGTTTTTCTGAAATAGTGAATTAATAATAAAACGTTTATTTGAGATAAGTCAGTTCCAGTAAAGATTAACTTTGAAATAAAACCACATCTGTGTTGCTTATTTTCTATTTTAGTATCTTCTTATTTCTTTCTATTGAAATACATATAAAAAACCATTAAGAATAATCATTGATCATTTGTGATCATAGAAAAATGTAGTTTCTCGGTTCAGTGAAAATTTTATTTCTGAAGTTAAGACTGAATAAGCTAAGACTGAAATAATTTGTGATATAACGTTACTGTTATTCTTAATATTTATGTAAAATAACTGCTTATACAAATTAACTGTATTTATAATAATTTAGAAATTGTAAAACATATCATCTTAAAAACAAACACGTTTATTTGTAAAATAACTCACTCAACTAATAATACTTAAATGATATACAGTTACATTAAATTCAACTACTTTCCTAATGTCATAAACATTCAAACTATTCTTCAAAATAATAACTTTTATACTCGAAATAAATGTGAACAGAATCATTGATACTTCTATCAATATTGGAATTATTTGAAAATGGATTCAACTAATAATTTGATTTAATATTTAAAAATGTTTCTTAAACTCTATTATTAAATTGTTACAGATTTAATTAAAATAATATAAATGTCATTAATAATAAATATATTCTTAAATGATGAAACAATTTATTTGAACTATTCAAAAATTTTTTGTTGTAGTTTATAGAAAAAAAAACAGGCTTTATATTCGAACAAAAAAGAAAGTTGTAAAGAAGTTATGCGGAGAAATCTGAAGCAATAAACTGTATATATATATATATATATATATATATATATATATATATATATAAATATATATATATATATATATATATATATATATATATAAATGTATATATATATATAACATGCATGCATATGTACGAAGTGTCTTTTGTGAATACCCTGTACGTACGTGTCGTAACTCAAAAGAAATTCCCCAGACTTGAATGTCTCATACACACGTGTATAAACAATTTTCTTTGACATTTTTCGTGGAAAAAAAAAGAACACGTTACCACATAATACCACCACCTTTTCGAGTCTCATGTTCACCGGAGTGTTATAGAGAGACAGAACGTCGACGGGGCGTTATCTCCATAGCTCCGGGCTACACCGGACCGACCTGCCCGCCTGTGTGTCTAACCGCCGACTGACAACAAATAGCCTGACCATAATTCATCAACACCACCTCCTTGAACGTTATAGTAAACCCGTGACGATAAATTTCAGATTGCCGACACACTGGAGATATACGTAAATGGCGACTTTTGCATCGTTATAAAGCACTACAAGCGATGCAGGATCGTTCGAGTGTTTTTCGATTGACCTCGACAATCGGAAGTTCAATTGGATTGAAATTGAATAAATCTATTTTTTTTAGAAATAAGTTAATGCCATAAAGTTCTTTCTATTGAAATTTACAATGACTGCTTTCTATTTTTTACAAATTTCGACGGTAATTCATTTACTTGAGATCATAAGAACAGACACACTTGCACAAATTAGTTCTTTTTCATTGCAAAAACTACAAAAAAATGTTTTTCTGATTAGAAATAATCAATAAATTATTACTGATAACTTTTAAATCTTTTTTTATAGAAATTTCGATAGAAACTCCATTATTTTGAGAAAATAAAGTTACTGAAAAATCACCAAGGCAAACAAAAAAGTATTCATTCGTCAATGTGAATTTAGTCACAGTGTCAGAACTGTACTGTAACAAAAATTCTTATTATTATATGTTGCTTAAATATTCTTCTATATCGAATAAAACTTTGAATATAGATTAAAAGAATAGATACTGACCTTCAGAAGGCTCACACAAAAATATAGAATGTAATATGTCAGTAATATATATATATTTTTTAATTCAGATCTGAATTTGTTTTGTACGAATCTTAAAGATCAATTTTTTCTTTGACTGATTTTAACTTTCTTCACTTTCACTCCAATTTTACAGTGATTCTAAAAAATGATATCTATTGGATTCATCATGTTTTTTTAAAAAAAATTCATAGTACATGAAACAAAGCTAATATTGTAATAATTATAATTCAGAATCAGTTCGAAATTATCTAAAAATTTCTATTTAAAAACGATCCAGGAAGAAACTGACTCTTACATGCTCTGCAGGACTTAAACAAATCAATTATGAACAAGAAATATACCACAAAACACCAAAATAATAATTATATATATATATATATACACTCATGAAATAATAATTAAATTATTTATGAATTACTGCAAATTAATTTTGCAGTCACATTTATAAAAGAATGCAAAATAGGTCATTCTTTTAGAATATATTTCTGTATGTAAGTCAATATAAAACTTTCCACACACACATTTCTTTAATATAAAATTTAAAAACACTTTAATAGTTGAATTCCCAGTTGAATACATTTATTAAATATTTTTAAAAATTTCAAGCAAAGATACCAAAAAAGGATAAAAATGTAAAAAATTATCTTGTTCTTAAAAAAATATTCCAGCTTAAAACTTGACTACTGAAATTTCCATTTAAATGAATTTAATGATAATATAGTTTTTTTTTCTAAAAATACAAACATGTATCCTAAACAATATAACTATTTTGACTATAACATTAATTTTCCAATTTAGAAAATCGTTTATTACAGCATAATTTTTCATTCCGCCTAAATTGATTTAAACATAATTATATTGTTAAATTATAGCAAGACTTAATAGGATTGCTAACTCTCCTGGAACAACCCGGAATCTGTGAGAATCACATTTAATCTCCGGTCTCACGGACAAGAGCTATTTAGGACAAAGACTCTTCTTAGAATCTGTCAATCCTTTTCGAAAATAAGAAACGGAATTTACTGTATAAAAGATAAAACTCCTGTTAAGTTTTTTAAAAACAGTTATTATCAATACTAGAATTTTTTGTTTTATGCTAAACTGTATATATTTAGAGAAAGAGACAGAAATTTAAAACAAAACTGTTTTTCACTCCAGAAAAAATAAAAGATTTTCAGTGCTACTCCATTATTTTTCGTAAATGTTTTGTAATAAACATTAATCTTTCAATTAACCTTTTGTTATCTGAAATTAGTTATTAATCAACATTGAACAATCATACATACATACATATATATATATATATATATATATATATATATATATATATATATATATTTTCTCTAAATCTCTATTGTTTGTCCTAACATTTGATTCCTTCGTAGAACTTGTTTACTAGTTTCACTAAATTTGATCTCGAACTCTGATATTCTAGTTGATATATAAAGTTTTTCATGTCTTCGGCTTATTATTATTTTTGAACAAAGCATTTACTGTACTGAAATATCGTTCCTCGTACAAATATGCTTTTAACTACGCTATTTAAAAGGAAACTTGTCAGTTGTTACTGAAAATAGAGAAAAGTTTATATCTTTATAGAATAATAAGAAAATAAATTTTAACGTTCGTTAGATAGATTACTTATTTATTTCTTCATATTATATATATATATATATATATATATATATATATATATATAAATATTGATTTCATGTCAAAAGATAATTGATGTAAAAAAAATCAATTAAATCTTAAAAACAGTCTGAATAATGTATGTTTCCAATCGTAAATTAGGTTTACATATTAATTCATGGTGTTTTTTTTATAGAAAATATGTGTTTGTTTATGGAAAAATATAACACATTTCAACTCTCAAAATATCTTTCATTATTTTTTAACTTTATTCCATCTGACAGGTAACTGACGAATCCCTTGTAAAAAAAGTTGACAGCTTTGAATCGAGGAAGTTTTAATGCATTTTAGGTTCTCTCCCACTGTTTCAGTATTGTTTTCATGTTTAATAAGTGACATCTCTTTCGTCCGAAGTTGAACAAATCATTTCTGAGATTTTGGCAGAATTTTTTTCAACTGGAATATGAAAAGCAGTGATTTCTTTAATATATATTAGACATTGCGTATAAAATGTCTAATATAATATTTTTCGGACACCATTCTGTTCATTGTTATCTTGTAAAGTCATATCAACTAGTTGTCCAAAAGATATAGTGTCTTTAAATGTCAAGGTTGGCACTATAAAATCCTAAAATGACAATAAATATTTTAATATAAGACCGAGTCGGGTTTGATTCGCTTTACATGCACAGAATTAATTTGTACACCTAATAGAATTCCATAATTAAAATAAAACCTGTTTTCAGATGTTATAAGAAAATGTTAATTCTATTTTTTTCATAGATTATATCTAATCATTAGTCCTTAATTTCCTCATCTCTACAACTACTGTTCTCAGTTTTAATATAAAAAATAATTTATATAACTATTTCAAAACCACATTTTCTTTTTGAGAGAGTTAAATAATTTTAATGTTTTGTGGATCGCAACACCTTCTCCAAAGCTGAGCAAATCATTCCGCCGCTTCGGCAACATTTATTCCAACTGGAATGCGAAAAGTATCCAATGGCTAATATGTTGCTTTTCGGACGACATCGTGTTTACTGCTATTATTATGAGGTAGTTCCAAGTGCGTGATAGTTTTTAAATATTAAGGTTGGTACTTAAAATCGTAAATCGAGGAGAAATCATTTTAATTTAAAACAGAGTTATCATTGATTTAATTTAAAAGTATAAAATTCATTTTTAAATCTAATAAATTCAATAAAATAATTTGGTTCTATCTGAAGTGCATTTTGTTTTCAATTTTAATATATTTTTAATTCTAGATGATTTTTTTAAATTATAGTTTTATATTATAAAACAAAATATCCATTAAAAAAATAATTATTGTACAGTTCTAGAACTGTGGCTAAATACGCTTTCACAAATTTATTCATTTCCTGTGTGTTGATGATTCTAAGTTTGAAACTTATTAGAAAACATATTAAATTTTCAAATATTAATGTCTACTTATAAATAACTAACTGATCATTAACTAACCTTGCTAGAATCTTACAAAAGAGACTCTCTTTGTTAAAAATATGATTGTATGTTGCAGACCTGTCTCAAAGAATTACAATAAATGCACAGACCGTATATAAATATTCCTAGATAACCATATTGTAGCACAACTATGAGACAAAAGCTCAAGTAAAAAAAAAGTCAGTCTCAACTGACTAATGCAACCGTGATATTTTATTTTACAAATATATTAACAAATCCAATTTGTCTAAAGTCGTAACTTTACCTGAAGATAAAACTTCACAGTAATGTACCATATTTATTTAACGTTATCGCCAAAAAATTACATCTGCATTACACGTACGTGTGTGCGTTTGCATGAACAGGAACGCTAAACGTGTGATGAAATATAAGCACACAAGCAGTTATAGCACCCAAGATCCATATAAATCGGAAAGCTTTTTGTGTACGACACTAAAAACATAGACATGTTGCATTTCCAAAAAAATGATACGTATCACAGAATGCTTTTGTAAGTTATGTGTGTACAAATTCGTTACATAACCGGTCATATGCGATAATAACAGCAGCAAATATAAATATATATATATATATATATATATATATATATATATATATATATATATATATATTTATGTATGTATGTATGAAAAAAAGCAAGGAGAATAATGTTGTGAAATTTTTTCAGCCGTTTCTAATTCGATTGTCGTTCTGTTTGGAAAACGTATGCGCCGCATCGCTGTTTGAAGCATTTGTCGTAGTTGGTAAAACATTAACAAGTTTATACGCTTGAAATATTTTCCATATTCATATTTTATTTCCACCGAAACGAACTGTTTAAAATGATATTCAACATGTTCTTTTTTATTATAATTTAAAATCGTTATTGTATTGTCAAACGGGCGGAAATATTTTATACAAGACTATAACGTGTTAATTACGTTCTGTATATTTTTTTTCAGACGGGTATTCTTGATAAGGGATGCATAAACAAATAAATTATATATGTACAAACACACCCATATATATATATATATATATATATATATATATATATATATATATATATATATATATATATATATATATGTACGAATATGTAAACATGTGTGTGCGTGTCGTATCTCTAAATATTTATCTACAATTTTCGCTGGTCTTTTCATTACAAACAATTTCATTGCTGTAATATTTACAATAAATCAAAGGAACTGTTATATTTGAAATTATCAAATAAAATATTATTTGGAATTAGCGAACGGTAATATGATAAAATTTAATGGGTTATGAAGCTTGTTAGAACGAGATTACAAATAGAAATTAAAAAAATGTGTTTGTATAAAAGATGTTTTTAATATTAGGTGTATAAGATAATTGTTTGCTTTTAAATTGAATCGATCAAATTAAAATACTTTCTCCTCGTTTTAGGAAATTGAAGTGCCAACCTTAACAATTAAAAACACTTTATATGCTTGCCAAGAAGTTAGTAAAATTCTGGTTGATAAAATTCAGGAAAAATTAGTTACTGAACAGTGAGTTATTTATAAGTAGATATTAATATTTGAAATATATATATATATATATATATATATATATATATATATATATATATACATATATATTCTATTAAAGGTTAAAAATAATCTCTCAATTGCTAAGTTTAATGTCAGTAATACATAGGAAATGAATTCTTTTGTGAAAGCGTATTAGGCAGAGTTTCAGGACTGTATTATTATTATTTGTCCTGATGGACATTTTATTTTATAATATAAATCAATACATTTGTCTAGAATTTAAAATATTCTTAAACTGAAAACAAAATGCATTTTAAATGGAAGAAAAATTATTTTATTGAATTTACTAGGTGTAAAAAGTAATTCTACGCCTTTAGATTGAATCAAGTCTGTTTTAAATTAAAATATTTTCTCGTCGTTCTAGAATTTTGAAATGCTAATCTTAACATGTAAAAATACTACATATCTTGGACAAGAACCTGATATAACCTCACAAATGAATACAATGGTGTCCATACATTGAATATTTTTTGCATTCCAGCTGAAAGACACGGGAATGATTTGTTCAGCTATGAGAGAAAGTGTTGTGACGCATAAAACATGCAAAAGTACAGTGGAAGAGGTCCTATAATGCATTGATTATTTCTCGATTCAAAGATGCCATAATTTTTTCGACAAGAGATCCATCAGATGGAACAAATTTTTACAAAATAATGAAAATTTTTGTGGATTAAAATGTATTCTATAAAATGTATTCTATTTTTCCATAAATAAATATTAATTTTCTAAAAAAAATTTTTCATCGGATGTTTTAATGTTGTCTGTCATATTATGCTGAATATGTTCCACGCATTTACTGTTCCGAGGGGCGTTAGGACCCCCAAAACCGGTATTTGTCTTGATGTTTTCGGATGATATTCTTCTACTGCAACTAATATTAGTACCACACTGTCAGCTATCTGGGAAAAATTACAAAAAACCCAGATGATTTGTTTGAATCTCTTTCCGTGGCAAATAGCAAAAATGAAATGAAAAGAAAAGGAAAAAAAGAAGAAATATCGAGTCTGTCTAAAAGCACCGAATTAACGTGTAGGTCTTCAGTAGTGTTCATTAAGAAATAATTTCAACTGTTTCAATTTTTCAAGGTGTTAGTTAAGTGAAAAAAGTGATTACTATTTTATTTATTATTGAATAAATATATTATTTCAAATCTAAATAGATTTAGTATTCATTAGATAATTATAAGATATAATAACAATGAACTAAGCGACCGAATTCAAGAACAAAATTGAGCCATAAACATCTTCTCTCTCGATACTATACCTAGAAAAATTTCCTTCTTACATTTTACATTCTCGTCGACAATTCACCTTCCACATTCAAAAAAAAAACATCAAATAGAAAAAAAAACGTGACAGAGAGCCGAAATATGATAACAAGAGTCACGTTCGAAAATATGTATCTATTAAAACGTATCGAATATAAATTTCGAGTCACGAACGTAACCCGCTCGACACATCGCAATAAATGTTTGGAACATAACAAATTATTTTCAAATTGAACTACCTCTAGCCGAAAAGCAGTTTTTGTCGCATAAGACTATATTTCACGTGAACACATTGCGACATAGCTGGTACGGAAACATGGGAACGATACTGTTTCACTGTTTGAAAATAAACTAGCAGTGGATCGAACCCTGTGACAGTAACGACCGCTAACCGCGTCCTTCCGGGGCGGCGTACTGTCCTCCCCGTGTCTCTTTCTGGCTTTCCGGTAGCTTCTCTAAGTGTCGCCGAGTGCGTGCACATGTGTGTTCCCCTATATATACATACATATATATATATATATATATATATATATATATATATATATATATGTATGTATGTATATAAGAATGTATGTATGAATGCGAATGTGGGAGTTTCTGGATCTTCTCTCTTAAACGAGCGTCGAGGTTGTCTTCGTAAGCGATACATGCTTTGATAGCCTATATAGGTTTTAGTCGTAACTTACGAAAAACCGGTCATCATGTCAGTACTTTAGAACAGTTTGTTATAACGCATGTTTTTTTTTTAAAAAATGACATTTCTTTTCCAAGAAAATAACATAAATTATATTCAATTAAAAAGACATTTTGATATTGAATTGAATCGATTTTATTTAATTACTTTAAATAAGATTTTGTGTTACTCGAGCTGATATTTATTTTATTTCAATTTTACAGAATTGAAAAAATAAACAACTATTGAAATTCTGTCTTATACGAAAATGTTACTAAAATTAAAAGTGCAAAATTAGCCATTCTTTTAAAATTGCTCAATTTATTAAATAAACACATAATCTTGTAAAAAATCAGTTTAATATTAGATTAAACTTAAAGCTGTTTGAAGATGAAATCTCTAATGAAAACGATCAAAGAAACCATACAAAAGAGTAAGATAAAGATCAACAAAGTGTATATATTTATATATATATATATATATATATATATATATATATATATAAATCGTATTCACGTGATCAACAAGGAAAAAATGACTGTAAAAACGAAACACTAATAGCTTGAATACAGTACTTTTATTACACTGCTCTTCGTTTTATAGCGCTTTACGTGCAATGTCAGAGTTTATTATGCTTTTATACAAAAAGAATCAACCACAACATTTCTTTTTCCGATTTAATCTTAGTAATATATACAAATTTTAAGTATTTTTTTTTCTTCAAAGAGCAAAAATATTTCTATATTCCTTTTATATTAAAAATAATTCCCTTTTAAATCGTTGAACAGCAATTAGGTAATTTATTTCATTAATAATAACAAAGTGTGAAATTTTATTAGATTTATTTAGTATAACTAGATAATGAGTTTCAGGAAAACCCGGAAAAGTTCGTGAAACATGTTTGATTTTTACGGATAGTTTCGGAAAAATGCGTGTATCATCGTACTTAATAAAGATCAATATTTTTTATAAATTGTCCTGGTGGTCTTTTTCTTTGTGGATCAGCTAAGTGTCTGTTTATTACTATTTTCAGCATGAGTAACACTCTCTGATAGATCTTTAAGATTCTATTTGAGGATGATATTTGATTGATTGATTTTTTACTAATCTAAAAGGAATAAAAATAAAGTATTAACAGAAACACGTGTATAAAAAAACTTAATATAAGATGGGAAAAATAGGAAACTTTGAATTTCACTTATTAAAAAACAACAAACTAAGAAATGAAAACTATAAAATTTAAGAAAAAAAATATAGACTCATATAAGTTATAACTCATATAGAAAAATGTTGACATAAAATTCTAATCCCAGACGTCATGAAAAATATAGAACATATTGAAAGTTATTTTAAAAAAATAGTGTGGTTATTAGTCCTGTGTTTTCAGTACTAACACAAACTTATTGTTATTTGAAATTCCATTGATGTTCTCAAAGTTTGAAATAATCCTTAGGGTACAGACATGTTGAAAAGATTGACTCTGGTCTACAGAGTTGTAACTTGTAATTACCGACATGTTCTGTTTTACTTGTGGCGAAAATGTTTGTCTGATACCAAATAAATCTATCAAGTTTAGAAATCTGACAGTTGTCGTTTCTGTAAATAGTTTTTTTTTATTAGCCTTACGATATTAAATTTTAATGAAAGATAGTAAAGATCTATAACTAATTAAATTTATAATTCATTGGAGTGTATTGATTTCTTTTTATTTTATAAGACTTCTTAAATTTCATTTCACAAGACAACTAATGTCTTAATACATAAATCAAAGTTAAAACAGTACTTATCGACTTCAGTTGTAATATCTGATGAAATAGTATGAATTTTTTTCATAAAACACAAAATATATACTATGTTCAGTTTGAAGATATTTTTTTAAAAAATCTATATTGCTCAAATAAACATCAGAGAATAAAAAAATATATATTTGTTTCATATTTTTCAATTACAAGTTGTACATATTTCAACAATAAATAACTTCAATAAAAAAATATAAACAATTCAAAACTCTTGTTTTTGTCTAGAGTAGAAAATTGTTTCTATTCTTTTCATCTGAAATAATTCAATTACGTTCATCCAATTCGTCAACGTTTACCAAACAAACCCAGTTTGTTACCACGAATCGTTTTTTTTTCTTCCATTTCTTGTTATTGTCTGGTATATATTTTTTTACTGTATTTTTATTTGATACACACTATCACTGTAACGTATGTTCAATGAACCATAGCATACAGTTCACTGTTTTCTATACCGCTTTTCCTTTTATTCATACTCTCTAGAGACATCGATTTTTACAGCCATCCATCATCTTTCACCTTTGTAACATGTTTATGTAATATTTGCAGCGAAAGTCGATTTTAACCATTTTAAACGCAAATGTCACCGATTGGTGCCGAAGTGACATTTGGAAACTTGACAGTTTGTTTATGAACTTTATTTCGGATGTATTTTTAAATATAATATAATAAAAAAAGTGTGAAATTAAAATAAATTTGAAAGAAATAGAGGTAAAAATAACATAACTGCGAAAAACACAAATACATAATAATATATTTTACTTTAAATAATTATATCACAAATAAAGTTTTTAATTAGGGATATATTCTACAATAATTAATTTAAATAACATCTATATTTTAAAAAATTGAGGATATGATTTTGATGAAGGAAAATAAGAATTATTTTCAAAATGAATTAAAAATCTTCAAATAGTTGTTAGAAAAAACATGAATTGTTATGAAATATTAGAAAGTATTTCCAGTTAAAATACAATTAAATTGTATTATTATTATTTATAATGAAGAAAATTTTCAAAAGCAGTTCTTTAAAAATATTATTTTTCAAAAGTAAAATAATTTAAAAGTACATTCTACTACAATGACATCTTCAGAAAAACACATAAACTTTGATGAATATACATGTAATATTTAAAGTGTTAAATCATTTGAAAATATCTAGACAAAAAAAATTATTTCAGATGTTAATAAAATAAAAAGAAGATCTCACTCGTTATGAGAATTAATTTCTTCGATCCTATAGCAAATAATTATTTGATTTGACTGATTTATTCATTTTGTTTTTAGAGTTTAAACATAAAAATTATATTTTTATTCAATGTAAAATAATATATATGATTCAAATCAAAATAATATTCTTATTTAATTTAACGTTAATGTAAAATTAACAATATATGTTTTAATGAAAGAATATTAAATTACAACAAAATGTCACCTTATAAAAATTAACCTCAAAGAAATATTATCTAAATTAACAATAAATAGATTTATAATAGATATAGAAAGATATATTGAATCCAATTAAACAAATGTATGTTTATGATAAGAAATATCGATAACTGCAACGCTTCATAACCAGTAATCATATCTAAATTGGTACTAATTATATCAAGATTTCCTTTCGTACGATAACCGAAATTATCTTCATCATTAAGGGTTCTGTTTTTCTATCGTCTAATCCGCTTATGGGGGTTATAATCTAAACGATTTAGATGATTATGAGATACGATACATATATATATATATATATATATATATATATATATATATAAATGCTTAAGATTGTATGAGTATGAATTGACTGAGTATTCAACAAAAATAACATATATAAAAATATATATCTTACTTTCGCTACTCGTTCTGAAAGTCCGTTGATAATCTCATCTATCGAAAACGACGGATTCCACATAAAAAAGTATCCGAGGCCATACATCCAGCAACATGTATAAGATGGATATCATTAAATTCGCAAAATACGACATTTACTGAAAGATATTTGTTACATTCGAAAACCGAAATGAATTCCCGTTACACTAAAGCAAAAACGTGTATCTATAAAAGCTGACATATACGTGCACATACACACATATGTGTACATATATATATATAAATATATATATATATATATATATATATATATATATATATAAATGTGTAAGGATGTGATATTCGTACAAATATCTACATCATTATTTATTCATTTCAGTCAAGTTGCCGATACACTTTATTGGAACTCAAATCAGTCATACAGATGTCATCATTTCCATGAGTTCCAAGATATGTCGATTTTTTTCAGTCGCAAATTGATGTCAATTTATCAGAAAAATACTTACGGAGGATCAATCGATATGAGGGAACTTAAGTTAATGGAAATGGTTCTAAGTTTATTTACCTTTTACATATAAGCAAACAAGTACGTGCAGAAACATATATAGATATGAATTTATTTATTTCAAAAACTTCTCTTTAAATAAATGAATGTTTGAGAAGTCTTCTTTGAAACTGTACTCTGTACTTAAACCTTCAGTTGATAAAAGCATGTTACATAATTTCAATCTGTGACATGGCTTGTTTGAGAGTAAAAAGGACATGTAATAAAGGTAGGACGGAAGATAAGGATACAGATTAACGTAAAAGGACAATGTGAAATATGATTTAAATGTTTATGTCGTAGAATCAGTTCTCATACCATTAGCATTTTAGTTAATCTGAACTTGTTGATGTAAACAAGAATTTAATAACCGGTGCCTTTGGTCGAGTTAATTTACATCTTTTAAATTCTTGTATGTAATCCTTTGATACTGGTCGTTTTGTCAATTGATTCAATTTTTATTTTTGATAATAATCTGTTATTTTATTTTTAATTGATAAATTGTCGTGAATTACTAGAAATATTCAGTATTTGATTATCACAAACCAATTTTTAGCTTATCCTACAAATCATAACATTTTTTTGATTCAAAATTCCAATATAAAGTTTTTAAAATTATGTACTGAACATTTTTGATCAGAAAGGTTTTTTTATGATCTGTGAAATGAGTAACGAATTTTATAGTGAAGATTAATTTACTCATTGAATACCAGAACTATATTGTGAAAAATTTTATTTTTTCTAAGCTCGAAGGAAAAATAATTATTAAATATTATAAAATTAAATTAAATTAGCTAAAAGTAGCCAATTTTATAAAAAATATAAACTTTAAAACACTGTAGATTTGGATACATAATTAAAACTATACGCAAACCTTCTACTTAATAGACATTTGAATTTATTTTAAAATTCTTTTTTAAAATCTAAAGGAATATTTTTAAATATATTTTTTATATAAACTATATTAAAAGTTTCAATAAATTTAAAACAGTAAAATATTTCACAAATGAATTTTTCATTCATCGCACAACCCAAAAAAAATTAATCTAATCAAACATTTTCAATATTCAATTACTGACTATTTTTGATTTCCGGTATTACACATATTGATGGGTATTCAATCATTCTCCGAGCACTAAGTTTTAGAAATATCTATGTTAAATAGTAATTTTATTATTAAGTATTCTAAAAACTAAACATTTTTCTGTACATAGAGCTCTAAAGATGATAAATCACCATTTAAATATGCATTCGCAACTCTCAATAATTAATTATTGAATATAATTGATGAGAATTATTTATTGTCGTATAAAGTATATGACAAATTAGTTTGTAATTTTAACCTCAGTACAATGTTTTATCTGCAAAGAAACCAGTAGAAACTATAAAAAATATTAAATTGTTTCCTATGAAATTTAAAAATATTTCCTACTCATAACTTAAAAAAATCTTTGTGAAAAAAGTATAATTTCAATTAATAGATTTTTTGAACAAAAATAATTCATTTTACATAAAAAAAATTCATAATTCAGCCAATTAAAATTCCATTCAATTCGAACTAGAAATTTTATTTAAAAAAAATTTCTCAATTAACATTTTTGTTTTTTTTTTAATTTTAAAAATCAATTTTATTTTAATAAATAATTCAAATCATAAGACATTCAACATTTTAAAACAATGATAAATATATTTAAAAATATCAAGTAATATGAGTTAAAAAGTAAAGATGTGCGACCAGTATTGAACAATTTAAATCAAATAGAATTTAAGTGTGGAAAAGTTAACACTTTTACAAAACTATTTTTATGAAATTAAGAAATTTGATTAGTATTAACTAATATATAATTGAATGAGTGAATACCTTTTAAAGATCCATTCATTCAAAATATATCTTTAAAAAAATTTCAATATTGTGAAACTAAAATAATAAAATCAAAAAAATTTATACATTTTTGACAAGAAACAATTTATCTTATACCTGCAACTTAAAATGAACTTTAGTATAGTAGTAAAATATTAATCCGTTAACATTTAATATTTGAATATGAAATATATATATATTTTTGAATATGAAATAATTTTCATATTCAAAGCTAAACAAGCTACAACAAACTAAAAATATACAGAAAACACACTTCAACCTGAATACACTATAAATAACATTTGATTTGATTGAAAATTTCAAGGAATAGTCATTTTCTTGTTTTAATTGGAATTCGATTCAAAAGAAATAAAACACAAGTAAAAAAAAAACAAAGAATTCATTTGAATTCAATTTGATTTGACGCAGTGGAAGGAAAAAAGATACATGGAAAGCACTCAAAATGCAATCAATGTACATTGCAAATATAACCGCTAACTGTACTTCATAAAATCTACTTCTAACATATCATGTGATAATTAGAACATATGAAACATATTTAAATTAAAAACCGTTTCGACTCGTTCGAAGTATTTATTTAAATTATTGTACGTTTTATTTTTTCGATAATATAATTAGCCTTTATTTACAACTAATTACACATAGATTTATTCATATATATAAATATTTACATATTTGTATATGTAATTAAATGTGGAGGATTTTATGAATTTTATATTTTAAATATTAATTTCATGGATATATATACAAAGATCTATTTATTATTACTGTTTCCATCAAATTCACATTTATCAAAATGTAATATACAATGATGTCATAATAAAGTTAATTTATTGTATTTCAGGGTTCAATTCATGTTGACCTCGAGGGGCCTTATGGAAGAATCCATACATACAAACATATATATATATATATATATTGAACCAGTAAATAAAAATACAAAGGTAAATTTCGTGTATTTAATGGAACTTTTCAAGTAGAAACTTAGATTCATATTTCACATAAGCTACCTAACACAACAATATATTTGTTCAATCTTCTCATAAGCTTTCTAATCCCCGTAGGGTAGAATTCTTTGAACTATTGTCACAGTCAGACTTGTACAACGTTTACTACGACATATCCAGTAGTGGTTGTAGCTTGTTGATAGTGATATCTTGTTGTGCCACAACCATTGTTGTCTGACGACACTGAAATATTATGTTCAGAAAAAAAGACAGTACGAGTCTCTGCTACAAATATATTTTTACAAATACGGGAACGTTTTGTAGAAAAATATAAGTGGTGTGGTATGGAAGTACAAAAGTATTTATGTAATTGAATTGGATGGGTCGTTACGTTTTAGTTTTTATTATTGTGTTTCATTCTACGAGTTTAAAAACGAGAATTAAAAAGTTGTTTCGAAGAATGAGTGTGATTATAAGGGAAAGAGCTGAAATAACGATGAAAAATTATTTTTATAATGATTTGATACAAGCAGATAATTCACAGAAAAACATAACAAACAATATTAATGAGTGAAAATCCAATAAACATAATATAAATATAATAAAGTAAAATTCTTTTTATTCAAAACATTATTAGCCTAAAATTAATTCTCATTATGAATTATAAAACTAATTCTTACTTTTTATATCTTAATCCTGAAAAATATTAAATCAGGGAATATGGAATAGTTTTCAGTTCTGTTCAGAAGAAAACTCTAGACTCACTGGATTGATTGAATCTAAGCACAAGTAATATTAATATTATTATTAATTAACGCGATTTATGAAACAGTAAATAAATATTAATAATTTATAAAGCAAGAATATATATATATATATATATATATATATATGCAAACTCTTCATGAAGTACCCAATAAATTTCCAGAATTAGTTTTAAAACGTTTTATGTATCGATTTAATGTAATTTCCGGAATATTTAAATTTTAAATTAAATGATAAATGTTTTCTTATATATATATATATATATATATATATATATATATATACGTGTGTGTATGTATATAACAAAGATACTTGCAAACAGAAATAAAATCAAAATTGAAATTTATCATATTCAACATATTCGTCATATTCTAAAACAGGAAAATTAAGAGGCACCCCTAATCGAATGTAATATCAACGATACATTTTCAAACGATGTTAGCTATCAACTACGGAGACACATTGTGTAGAAAAAAAAGGATAGGAGACGAGACGAGAAAAAACGACGGAAAAAGTATCAAGAGAGAAAAAGCGAGATCTTCTTCGGGTACAGTCGTATGCGGTAGAAGACTGCTAACATGTAATATTAGATATGTGCGGCAAAAGAACAAACCAATCCATCATTGGCAGAGAATATAGCGCAGCAGAAGGAAAACTCGCGCGTATTATTAAATTTCGCCCCCGGAGCATCGCCCGTTTCCCCGTACCTACACGAGCGAACCCCCTCTACCCACAAGAGATCTCACACTCTTCGACACGATCGCTGCATGCTGTATTTCACACACACAACACACACGTGTGCATGTATGTGTGCATGTATGTATGTATATATATATATATATATATATATATATATATATATATATATGTATATATATATATCGGCAATAGATTGAAAAAAAACACGCAATTTTTCATTGCAACTGTACAAAATATACTTACTGTTTGACAGCGTACTCAATTTATGGGCTATTTACAAATGCTGATGGGATATGGTTGTGTAACGCGTCTATGTGTCGAAATACAGGATATGATTACTGGTTCTATTTTTTCCTGATATATATTTTCATACGTTCGATGTTGAGCTGGTGGAGAACGAGCGATGACATTTTTTTTTGTGTAGAACATATTCATTTAAAGTGTTACATATCGATCGAAATTGATGTCATACCTTTTTATTCATCTTCAAACTCCTATCTCATTATCTATTCTTTAGAAATTTAAAACGTTTTGTTATTAGGAAATGAATATATTTATGTTCAAAGTAAACCTATAAAATACTTATCTATATCAATTCTTTCACTTTTACTGATACTAAAGATTCTTGATAACGTGCTATTTTTCAGAAAATTATATCACTTGTTAGAGAAAAGTACTTTTTTGAGAATCAGACTGGTAAATCGATTACTGTGAATAGAAAAAGATACCGAAACTAATTATTTGTGAGCTGAATTGGATGATACTGATCTGGAAGACATGTGGTTCTAGCAGGACGGTGCAACAAGCCACACAGCTAGTGAAACGATTTACTGAGGATCAAATTTCCTGATCGCATTATTTCCAGAAATGGAGACATTAACTGGTCATCGGAATCCTGCGATTCGACACCGTTGGACTGCTTTCTTTGGGATCGCGTTAAAGGACAGGTGTACGCCAATAATACTAAAATAATTTCCGATCTAAAAGATGAAATCCGAAGAGTAGTTGATGAGAGAGATCCCCAGTTGTGTAAGGATGTTATTGAAAATTTTAACAAAAGAATGGTTACTTATAAGAAGTCACGCTGCGGTCAATTATTTTTTATTTATAAATAACATACCCACAACTATTATTTATTATAAAGAAACTTGAAATTTCAGTGTAACTTCTGTATTTTATTTCAAATTAAAAAAGTGTATCCTTATTGGAAAACCCTGTATTTTCTTTCATAAAAAGCATTTTATTCAGCAAGATATAATTCTCACGTATTCTTATTTTGATTGAATATTAATAGAAAATGAAGAAGGGAGGATAAATATAGAAGTAAATTCTAAGAAACATTTTTATTAATCCACTTCTTATTAATCGACTGATATCAGACCTTGAACAGCTGATCACCCACTAGCACTGCCATTACAGAACATGAATCGTTGATGAGGGCCCACATAATAAAAAATGGAATTTTCACTCTTTCATAACATATAAAGAAGTTTCGCAATTAAATTAATTATTGATTATTGTGATTCTTGCTCATTTTAATTTCAAAGCCTATTTATTCATTCTAAGTACTAGTATCATTCTTGTAGCTCTGTTTAAGCAATCATTTAAATGGGCACAAGAAAGAATTAAAAATAACTAATAAATAATTATTAAACATTTCTGTAACATTGTCTTTATTGGAAAAGTCTATATATATATATAGTCAAAAAAAACACAGTCAAACAGAAACTATCTTTAAAAATTTTACTCACAGAAACGACCAATAAATATCTTACTTTCCATCAAAAAAAAAATAATAATTAAATAAATTAAAGATTATTTAACAGAAATCGAATATATTTAAACAGTTTAAAATTGAATATTTTTTACATTAAACTCCTAACCAATAGGTCGACAGATCAAAACCGTACGAAGAATAATTTTTCATACGCATAAAAAAAGAATATTTCAACTACTACAGAATAATGACGTTGCGAACAAAGAAGTGACTACACTATAACTCCTACATGATATTTTTCATGTCTACATATGTTGAAGCATTATATTGTTAGCGGCATATTTTTTGTTACACATTATCGTACGTTCTATCCTACACAAAAAAATTAACAGACATTTATATATTTTTCAGTAGAGATATATATTCATTTATAGATCAGATTCGTACCGTTTCATTTCTCTGAACTGGCGAATATTAGAGAAAGTTTACATGAAAGGATGTCTAGCTATTATTACTATTGTTTGTTATTAATGTAACTGACTGTACAATTGTTTCGGTATACAGAAAAGAATTTCCTTGATAGAATTATCACTTTGATTTATGAAGATAGCTGGTATTTAAAAAAGAATTTTTGAAAATGCTAATCTTCAAAACGTTATTTTTTTCAAGAAATAATAAATTATAAACATTTCACACATTAAAGAATCACATCTGTTATAATACTATTTATAAAAAGTTCAAATATAATGATGTTACATTTTCAGACAAAAGTAATAAAATATATCATATGTAAATGGGTGAAACATAAACATTATTTACATGATTTGAACATAAAATCAAAGAAAACAATGCAATTCTCTAGTTTTACAATAGAGATTACAATTATCTAAATTTACAATAAAAATATAATTTTTTTCGAAAATTAAAAGTCCTGGTGCAATGATTAATTAATTAAATTAAATTATTTTAATTATTAATATTATTAATTATTTAATTAATAATTAAATTAATAATTAAATTCGCTTTCATAAATAGATTTTTTCCAATTACTCTACCAACACCCAAATATTTTTGATCAATTTTTGAGAGCAATAAAAATTTCACTGCTTTAAAATCGTTCGTAATTAATAAAATTTAATTTAGAAATAAAAATTAAATTGCAAAAAAAATTCTTTGATCTAAAATATCTAATAATTGTTCATTCTTCATTTTTGATTTTTGCATATCCACATTTCGAATAAAATATCATCATGCTTAGATCACTGAAGCACAGTATAATTAAAATTGATCAATAATGAACTATTGAACACTTTTGATCATAACTACAGGATGAAAAGAAAAATTATTTCTAAAAGTCTAAAATCTGTTTGATGATTGACAAGTTAATCGCTCAATCTCGTTTATCTATTTGAAAATAAGATAGATTTTTAAGAAATACACATTGATTTTTATCTTTAGGCTCCCTCTTTCTTCTTTTATTGAGTGTAATATAATAAAATTTATTTAGATTAAATTCTGTTCATTGTCATTCGATAGTAAAATTTTAAACCTTTTTTTGTTATCAAAAATGGTCAATAATTAATCATTGATCATTTTTAACCATTTCAGAATACTCTTTATGCATATTTCAAAGACGGTGATATTGTCTTCACAGCACTGAACTATAGCAAAATTTAATTTTCTAATTATAGAGTTTGTCAATAATTTTAAAAATATTTTCAAAAAATAATAAATAATTTAATATACGTATTTTATTTAATGAGAATTAAATTCTAGTGATAATCACTCGAATAATTTATATGCAAGACCAAAAAATACGAGAAACAAGATAAAAAATTCCGGAAGACTTGTATAAGGGAATGAATTTTATCTGTTGTTGTCTGAGTTTCTGTCTATTTTGCTATTAGTCTGAAATGTCGTGATCTCGTCGTGTTATTTTTTTTTCTTACTAGGATATGTACATGACATAACAACATTATACATATAAACATGAAAAATCATTAACGTTATATGCGAGTTTTCAACTTGTACGGAAAATACATTTTTCATTAGATAGTTGCTGTTTCATATCTCGAATGGAGTCTCTTTTTTCATGCTTGCTTTGTCATTCTACAATTTCCTTTCCAAATATGACTCGTGGAAACTTGTATTTTATGTATTAACATTTTTTAAAAAAAAAGTCTTTTTATGTTCAATTTTTATATATTTTTTAAATTAAAAAATGTCAAATTAATTTACTTATTGTAAAAACTGGAATATCGCAAACGAATTGAAAATATATTTAGAAGAAAAATACTGTTACTATATTAAAAATTAATAAGGAAAATATTAATTATATTTTATTTCTTGAACATATGAAATAAATAAAATTAAATTTGTTAAAAAGATCTATAATTAAAAGATTCAACACGTAGAAAAAAATCACTTTTGCTATTAAATTTAGGTAATATATATATATATATATATATATATATATATATATATATATATATATATTTATTTGTAATTTTAGCACATTTTAGAATATTTTTAAGAAGTTTTCTCTTTGTTTCGAGAATTTTACGTTTGATACCTAAAAGAGGTATTATAGGGTATAATAGAAAAACTTGTGAAATGAATATTGTTTTTATTTATCCTCCTAGATGAGTTTCACTGGTAATAATAAAAATATACTTTTATATCAAAGGAATAGAGCGATAACACTTGTAATGTCTTCTGATGAAATTAGTGATGAGGTTGAAGAAGATAATGAAGATGCCGTTTTACATACAAGGACACAGAGAAGAATATCAGTAATTTCAATGTCTTCTGATGAAAGTAGTGATGAAGATGAAGGTAATGAACCGATAAAGAAAATAAAAATTTAAATGTACAATGGAATATTAGAGGTGGAAAGTGAGAGCACCATTTAAATTTACTGCTCATTTTGTCCCAAATTTTACTATTCCTCATTCGTCAAAAACCGAATGTGTATTCTATATGGAAATTTTTTTGGATTAGGACTTTCAAAATATAATAGTGGAGCAAACCAATTTATATGCTGAGCCATATTTGGAATGTCCCCTCAATTTAAAACAACATTCAAGATTAAAAAAATAGGTGTGAACAAATAGAATGAAATACAATTTGTGAATTACTTACCAATAAAAGGAACAACCAAAAAAATTTATCATTTTTTTATAAGTTAACTCAATCTTAAGACAAATGCATTTACTGCGTTTTCGTCGAATATACTCTTCATCGCTTAGAAATAATTAAGCACGCCAGTGCACATTCTCAAAATAAGACAAAACGCTCAAGGGATTAAAAATATCTAATATTTTATTCAAGAAAGGCATATTAATTATAAGAGAAAATTAATTATATCAAAGAACAATCTAATAATGATTTAATAAACAACTAATTCCAGGAAATATGTTTTGAAAGTTCAGTTCTTTACTGAAATTTAAAAGTGATTTTCATTTAAATGAAAATCACTTTTAATAACGTAGCTAAAAATAAGAGAAAATTTCAAAAAGCCGTATTTCATTACACAAAACACGTAAATACTTTCTTAATTAATAATCTTGCGTTTATATTATTTTCTAGAAAATATTTAGTTCCATAATTTGCTTGACATCAAAGCTTCACTTCATATCTGAGATTTGTTCCCTTTACTTTTTATGTAAATAGAACTATTTGTACGATACATGTTTGCGTTTGTAAATGTTTATACATCGAGCTTGCGCTATCGGCGTGTATGTGAACGTCTCGTAACGAAGATACGATTTGATAAATGAAAACTGTCTTAAAATTCAAGACGACAAATGAACGCGTCGTAAAAAAAACGACATCCATTCGGAAGTACCGATATCTCGACGACGGCGTGTGCTGAATACAAAACAATTAGCCGACGAGTAAATTTAATCAATAACGAATTATATGAAAATTAAAACTTAATCAGGCGTACAATAAAACACTCCGCTTAACACTGGAAACTTACTAGTCGAATTCGCAAATGAATTTTATCGTCGCCATTAATATGAATTTATTTTCGAAAAAGTTGGCCCGAGCGACGCGCTTTAGTGCACACACTACGCTCACACACCGTCATCTATATACAAACACACACACATATATATATATATATATATATTAAACACTAGTGCGAAAGAGATGTCGATGTATTCGTGTCGACCCACCGCATCTTACATCGTCCACACGCCCACCACCCGTATGACCGATACCATCGTCACCCACGTCTTCGTCCTCCGCTTCTTCTTCTTCTGTTCGAGTCTCACTTGTCTTAGCAGTTCAGCGTTGGTCATAATTCACGCCGAATGTAAAAATAAGATTGTTCGAAGTGGCACATTTCATTTAGAAGTAACGGGATAGAGCCAACAGTGTAATAATTATTCGTTAGAAAGTCGTTATACGAAGAAAAACTTCAAGATGGTGCAGAAGCTTCTGCCAGCTGGTAATTGAAATGATACTGGCAGTATAGGCTTTTTTTCCTCTTCTTCAGTAACATGTATTTGTCATAATATATATGTGCGTTACATCTCACATTTCAATTCACAATTCAAAGTTAAATGTATCGAGCTATATGTTTAAATTTAGAATGTAAAATCTATATTGACTGTCTGAAAAATATATACATATACACTCATATACTATGTATATATATATATAAATATAATGTATTAATATGTATGTATAAAACATTATAGAAAAAATTCAAAATCTTTTTCAATGACAGACAAATCAATTCGAAGAGCTTACCGAGTGCGTGCGTGTTTTTCGTTCAAACAAAAAAAAATATATATATTCACATTGAAAATACATGTATATGAAATATTAAAAACAGTTTTAAAGCACAGTTTTATTTATTTCGAGATAAAGGAATATCGTATACTTTTCAATAATAAAAGAATTCGAAAAAAGATGCGTCTACATAGCTTATGAACTAGAGAAATATTTTCATTTATATAAATACATAGACACAGATATGTATTTATTTATTTATTTTAGTCTCTCTCTCTCTCTCTCTCTCTATATATATATATATATAATAAGAGAGAGTTTATATTTTACAAAATCCAATTTGTATCTATAATATAGAAGAAATCAACGAATAAAATGTTTTTAAGAAAGCTAGAAAGTAAGACAGATATAGACAAATTAAAATTCTATGACTTATATATATATCGTCTTGTTAGTCTTTGTCCTTTGGGATCAGATGAGTCTTTGTTTTACACTACTATCTTCGATACAACTGCTATACACAGATAGACATTAATGATTTTTTGATTTAAAGTCTTCAATCTCTAGCCAAGAACAACACTCGTACTAAAACTAATAACGGAGAACATACAACTAAACTAAAAACAAGAAGACTAACTAATAAAACAACGTATCAGCGGGATCACCCATATAAAAGCATACAATTATAATTTTACTAAAATATATATCTATCTTTTTTAAGTAAACTTTATTAAATTCTGATTTCCTCATTAACCTTAACCTCTCGTTAGCTTAAACTTTCACAATTTAGTTTTGGCTTTGTATCTAATTTCCATTTTTCACTCAATTCAAAAAACGCGCATTATTTTTCTATCCAAAAATGTTCAATAATTTAATATTTATTATGTTCAAAATACTGACTTTGTGTATTTCGATGATACTACCAACATTTTCAGAATACAAAGGTACAGAAAAAATTTTTTTTTATATTCTTTAGTGTGAAGAAATGTTTTTTTTTTATATATTTGTGTTCGAAAATGATTTAGAAATGGTTTTGAAATGCGTACAAATAAAAAGTAAAAGTGATAATTGACAGACTAATTAACTTTATTGATCAGATAAATTTCTTTGTGATTTGTGGAGTGAGTGAAAAAATTGTAAAATTTTACCTCAAACTGTGTAAAAACTAATTCTTTGCTTTTAAGTTAAATTGATCATAACTTTATTTGAAATTAAAATATTTTCTAGTCATTGTAGGATTTTGAAGTGACAAACTTAACATTTCAAAACACTACATATTTTGGCAAAGCAGTTCGAAGAACCTCACAAAACAATAGTGAAGAGGATGGCCTCCAAAAATCAGCATTTTATTAGGAATTTCATACTTTTTGCATTCCAGTTGAAAAAAATGTTTCCGAAGCCACAGGAATAATTTGTTCAACTTTGGAAGAAGGTGTTATGATGCACAAAACATTAAAAAGAAATCTAAAACAATGGAAAATGACTAAAAATGCACTACGACTTCATCGACTCAAAACTAACATCTTTTTTTCGACAAATGATTCGTCAGTTACTAGACAGATAGATCATAGTTTTACAAAATAATGGAGGATATTTTAAGGATTAAACTGTATTTACTTTTTCCATAAACATTAATTTTCTATACAAAAATGCACCAAATTAATCTGTACACCTAATATATTCAAATTTTTATTTGCAAACAATTTTGAATACATATTTTTTTCTTGCTATTCTTATTATTTTTTTAAGTTTAACAAGTTTAATCGGTAAAAAACTGAGAATTAAAACAAATAAAAATTATATTTCGTAAATGATTAACTGAAATATTTCTTTCTTGTCTTTCTACCTTATTTAAAAAATTATATATATATATATATATATATATATATATAAACTCATTTATTATTAAGATATAAAAAAATAAAATAAATATTAAAAAAATCATTAGCGTTTAGTTAAAAAAAAGACAAAGAGGAAAATGTCTTTTTCAGAGAACCAGTGAAATGTTTCAAGAGGAATAACACGTAAATATGAAAACGTTCCTCGTTGTTTAACGAAATTCTCTTAATCTTTTGTTTTATTTTTACTGTTGTCATAAAAAAAAACGTAATATTCATGAACTGACGTGTCATCGTCATACTTAAACTTGAAAGATTATTTTAAATATAGTCGTGCTGACCTCTTTTTCTTTTAAGAATGAAATTCGAGATATAATAATAAAAAAAGTGTTGAAGAAATGCGAAATAGCGAATAAAAAACATGACCTGCTGAAAAGTTTATGTCGCATTGAATAAAAAATATTATATATATATATATAATAAGTCTTTTAATAATAACCCAACTCTTTTAATAAGTTTTTAAACATCACTTTAGTTTATTTTCATCATAAAAAAACTGTACGACTTGAAGAAACTACAACATTTCTACAATGAAAATAATTACTTAATGAGATTAAAACTGATACAAAATATTATTTGTAACTTTTAATATAATAGAGTATAACATAAATACAAAGTATTATGTTTAAAGAACCAATGTAATATTTAATAGAAATTATTATTTGATTTTCGAACTTATTCTTAATTTTATTTATCTACTATTTGTACTGATTTTGCATAGTTTTCGAGCCGGGATACATGTAAATTCTTTGAAATCAAATTTTGAAATATTGTACTTTGAAAAAGATTTTTTTTAGAACGAAGAAAAACAATTCTGCCAAATACAATTGTTTAAATGAAAATTAAATAAAAGAGAGCTTTTCAAAAGACTTCTTAAAAGAAATTGTTTGGAAAACAGTTCTTTGAAAAACAAGTCTTTAATATAATTTTTGAAAGACTGATATTTAAAATAGAGATATTCGAAAGACATATCTTGGAAATACAGGGCCTTAAAAAAGAGATGTTTGAAAGAAGAGTCTTTGAAAGACAAATCTTAGAAAGAAAATTCTTCGAAAGACGAGTCTTTAAAAGAGGAGTTTTAAAAAAATGGGTATTTGAAAAGCAGCTCTTCGACAAACAGGTCTTCGAAAAAATGATCTTAGAAATATACATTTTAGAAAAACTATTCTTTAAGGCCATTTTTTAAAACAATTCATTGAATTTTTTTTTCAAAAACTAAATTCTATGTAAGTTAGAATTTTTTTAAATAATTTTTCGAGACTGATTTGATTTAATCCTTTTTTTTCACCTGATTTGGTTTAACTTGTCCTAATTTGATCTTATCTCATAACCAAATACAAGAAAAAGTATTATTCTTTACAGAAATGTTTTTAGAAGACAGGTATTATTTTTTTTGTAATTTAACCCTGTGAAGATGATTACATCAACATCGAAATATGCATAAAAAATCAAAATTAGTAAATAATTATTTATTAAAGATATTTGACCAGAAAAATTAATTGTGATTTATAGGCAGAAAAAGAATCATTCTTGAAACTATGACTGTTCTTATGATCTCAGAGAAAGAAATTACAATTGAAATATATAGAAATCATCCGTGAAAGAGAATTATCTTTTCAATAATTGTTTTCAGAAAAACCGTCTTTACGAGAACAGTCTTCTAAAGAAAAATTGTTCTTCGAATAATTCTAGAGCCTGAAAATGTTTGTAAAAAAACTGTTCGAATGATTTCCCGGCTGTATTCAAACAGACATCTTGTCAAATATTTATTTACATACAAGTAAACATTTCTTTTATTCATTTTTAATATCACATGCAAATAATTTTAATTTCAGTAAACATATTTTTATTTGCATGAAAAACACGACACATTTGATTCAAATCCAAGTCTATCTTATACACTCTCTTCTATTTAATTAAATAAAATCTGATTGCAAAGGAACTAATGTGAAATTCGTCGACCATTTCCCAAAATGATCAAAGATGTGCTTCCATATTATTCTCCAGAACTTGATATACACAACTCAGTCTACTATGTATAAATTATATTTATACATATATATATATATATATATATATATATATATATATATATATATATATATATATATATTTGTGTGTGTGTATAAATAGTCATATATGTATGAATACATGTATATTTCACATAGCACATAAATTTAATTCTAGGACATAGTAATATTATTCAACGCATAAATTTCTGTTCATTATAACTCATTAAAATTCGTCAGAGAAAGAGAGAGAGAAGGAATGATATGAGATTGTGACCTTGTCTCAACCTAACAATTCACTAACACTCGTAAATGTATGAAAAAATATATTTTAGAAGAAAATCAAACCGAATAATACATTTGGATAAAGTTTCTATCATTTTAATTTGGTTTTTGTTCGTTTTTATCTGGCTAATAAATTGAAAAATATTTTCATATTTTATTCAAATTATTATTTTACGAAATAAACATATAAATTTAAATTTGTGTTTTAGTTTATTGTCAAACTTTACCGATAATTAATATAAAACTTCGGCTTTGTTTCTGTAATTTTTCTCTTAAAGAAACATTTTTTTTAAGAAAATGTTGAATTAATACAAAAAAAGGATAAAATTAAAGCGACGTAAGCAGAAAGTTGAAACGAAAAATCAAATTTTAATTTGATTCTGTGTAACCAGGTGATTTATAAGTATTATTCTAAGAAGTACCAAGCATTAATACTTTAAAAGTACTGAGCTCTTCTTGAATGCTGGAAGATTTTAGTGAACAGTGATAATATTTTATATCTCCTTATTCCGCGATGGGGCTGTTTAATTTCCAAACATGAGGTGACTCTTAAGTCTTATTCTAGGAAATGTCAAGCATTAGTACTTGAAAACTACTAAACTTTTCTTGAATATTGGAAGATTTTAGTGACTAGTGATGATATTTTATGTCTCTAATTCCATGAATGGGGCTGTTTAATCTACAAACTCGCAAATGATAATTAATGAAGTACATTTTTCAAAATGATAAAAAGGTTGTTTAGTACAATGTAATTATCTGATACTATGGTTAAATTTTCTTTTGGGAATGAATTATTTTTCAATTGCAGAAATAAAGAAAGCGAATTTAGGCAGAGTATCACTCAGAATTTGTTCAAGGTCTGTGGGGTGAAAATCTAGTTAATTTATGCAAGTTCCTTTATTTGATTTCTGTTTTATGACAAACTAAAATCAGATCTAAAATGTATTAAATGCGATGATTTTTCCAACATCACACAAGGATAATATAAAATTACCTCCATAGGTGATATGTAATCTCACCACGAACCTTCAAAGTGCTAGCTCAATCTCCCCTTGTACACAATCAGCTGACTTATTTTTGTACACGAGTGTTATGATTTTTTTCCCCTAATCTTGATCGCACTGCAAAGAAATCCTTCTCTCGAAAGCACAAATGTAAGTAATAAAGCTCGCCGTCGACAACGTCGACCACGTGCCGCTCCGGTCTCTACGTCCGTGCGTACACCGACGTTGTTTGTGTGCGTACGCCATTTTGTTTAGACTGCCGTGATTGCGACAAAATGCATCCGTCCCTTTCTCAACGCACGCCCGTACGCATCTGCTGTCTCGTTTGTGAATTTGTTACTCACTTAACGGTGATATTTCGGTATTATTTGTGCCCGGAGGCGTACTAAAGTTTTATTTCATTTTTGAAATTACGTGTACTAGCTGTTTGTATAACATAACATTACCACTTACGGCGAACGCGTTATATATACACTTGTACATACATACCTATGTATATATATATATATATATATATATATATATATACACATAGATTTTTATGATAACGGTACGAATTAAAATCATGTAATGTTAAAAACCCGACGTTTTACTATATAATTATCGTCGTTTGAATTTCGCATCATTAATTTTCTAATTAAACGGTGTTTGTTTGTTATTTTTTACTCGATCTTCGTTTATATTTCTTTACGTTCGGGCGATGGGTGTGTTTTTTTCGGGCCCGCGGAATTACGTACTCAAAATGTGAATAAAACGAGCCGGTGTATGACTTCTACTCGTAGACACTAATTGACTTCGTTTTATTGTTATTATGGATTTGGTATACGGACTTGAACTCCATTAAAATTTTTTTTAACTGTAGAACTACTACACTTGTTCACGGAATGTGTATAAAGTTTATTTTAATTTCTTATGTTTTCCTTTTGTTTTCGTTACATATATATATATATATATATATATATATATATATATATATACATATATATATATATATATATATATATATATATATATATATATATTCACAGAGAGAGAACGACAGATATATAATTAAAAAGATTAGCACCTCAGTGTGCTATCAGAAACTAAATATGCTGAGGTTAGAATTTTATATTTCAATTAAAATGTAAATATACAAAGCTTAATAATGTACAAAGCCATCAAATCAAGAATTGTTATTTAATAAAAAAAACAATTTTTAGTCAATAAAAAAAACAATAACGAGTTTAATCAAAAAATTATCAAAAATTTATAAAAAGACCTAAATAACAAGATCACATAATTAAAATCTGTGCTGTTAGCCTCGAAGGGAATTGAGAAAAAAAAAGAAAATTACTGTTTATTTTTTTGAAGTATTTTTCAAGAATTTTAGCCTTTATCTTAAATAAAGTTTCCAAAAACGATCATACGTTAATTAAAATAAACGAATTATAATTATAACTGAGTTTTTATGCTTCTAATCCTGTTGGTACCTTATTCTGTTTGTTTTGGTCTTTTGGATCATCTGTCTGTTCTCCAGAAATAGTTTCAGCATGTATGTCAACCTCAAATTAACACTCCATCGAGATTCTTCATGATATACCTGAAGATGTGACTCGTACAGAAAGTAAGAATGAAAAAAAGATAACTGATCCAAAAAGACGAAAACCAAAGAGATTAAGTAATACAATTGTTATTATCTAACGTTTTATTTTATTAAAAAACACTAAAAATTTTTTACATAATTTCTCTAAAAGTTTTCTACAAAAAAGGATTAATGAGATAATTAACAAATATTTTTTGTAGAATCATTTTTCAGACATAAAAATTGTGAAAGAAATTTTAATTAATATTCATAAATGATTTGATTTTCACCACACAAACTTCAAAAAAATTTTTTCCTGATCAAAAATGGTCAATAAAATATGACTGATTATTTTAAAAATCCAGAGTATATTCATTTAGTATTCACTGGACATTCTTTGATTAGAAAGAATGCCTGTTTTTTATTTGGGGTATGCAAAAATAATTCATTTATGAAACTGAATTTGGATCCTAGTATGAAAACAGTATTGTCAGTAAAATGAATATATTATACTAGATACAACAACAGGATTATGTTTGGTAGTTTGTCAAAGTTTTTTTTAAAAAAATACCAACATTTTAATAACATTGGAAATAAATTTAATATGTTCTATAAAAAAAATGTAATTTAACTTTAAATTCCTGCATACAAGTTAATTTAACTTGATAGACCAACAATGAATTGATATTAACATACAATGCAGCTTTGTACAATTCTTTTCATCCTATATATTCATAATCTCAATATAGTTCTAACATGGTGACTAGCGTCAATTTTAAAAATGAATTCTTTTCCAGCCCAAATACTTTCAATAAACCATTTTTCACTTATACACATTTCCATAGTTATACCACCATTTTCGCAGCATCAAATGTCCAAAAATTCTATCACACTAAAGTTGCTAATACTAACTCTAAAAACACTAGATTAAAATTTTCTACATTTTTAATTAAACAAGAAAAAATACTGCCATAAAAATAGTACTAAAAAAGAAACAAGGAGCTAAAATTGTATTTTTCTTTTTTATTTAATAAAAAGATCACCGTTTATTACAGTTAAAGAACTACATAAGTCCTGTAAAACAACGTAGATTATTTGTAATATAAGAATATAATCGTATTGTGAGTTGTTAATAATATGATATGAAAGACAATTAAATTTATTGAGTATATAATAGTTTATTCTCTCATAAAATAGTAATGTATTTGTAAAAGTCTGAAGGATATAATGATCTCACAATTGAAGTCTTTAACTTATATAGCTCATTTAATTAAAATACAAATGCAGTCATAAAAGATTCGCAGATATAAACTGTAAGTAGTTTGAAACATAAAAAATGGAATATATTTTTTTAAATAATGTTAATACCTTTATAATTTACTTTGTTAATAAAACAAGATATGAAATATCATCGAGTCTATGTATCAGAAACGTTAATGATAAGAGATTATAAACAAAATCCTTAAAATGTAACTATACGCTTAATAATCCCTCTCCGAACAACAAAAACATTACCCTAAAATATTTAAACAATCATCGCAGTACGCTCGAATCGAATTAAATCGCAAATTTATCGGTCGAGTTACTTTCGAGTGTCTTACATTTGTAGACTACATAACCGTACATGTATTTATATATTAAAAACATATTTCCGTAAGCTTAGAAGCTCTCGTACTAGTACTTTCAACTGAATGGTTCATTTTATATTCCGATGTTGATACAGTTTATAATTTATTCAATTGTTGCTATACTTGAAAGAGAAAATTTGTATTTATATACACGAGAGCAGTAATTAGATTTAAAAATCAATTAAAATAAAATACGAACAATTAGAACTGAAACAGACAAAATTGGAAACGACAAGGAGTCGCTTTGTGTTTGAATAAATTAAAAAATATATACACGGATTTTTAAGCTAGTGCGACACGTTTTAAGGAATTCGAAAAATTCTAATTAATATACATTATGCGTTAATGGACACATACACACTTATACAGAAACATTTTAAAATGGAGATACGTTTTTTTATGTTTATATATATTTTTTTTCATACATACATACATATATATATATACAAACAGTAAGAGACATTATTAAATAAATTGTAATTGGAAACATACAAGAAAAAATTTTTTTAATATAAAAGAATATTTCATAAAATTCAACATGTTTTCCATCAAATAACAAGTTTTATTATCTTTATTTAAACTTTTAGAATCTGTTAAAGTGGGTAGATCAGAAAATATTAGTTTGGTAGAAAAATAATTGTGGTTTATAACCTTCAAATCCATATAAATTTTTTCTTTTTTGATTTTCCTAGCTATTATGACAAAAATAATCACATTAAGAGATAGAAATAAGTTAAATGAATAGTTATTTGCAAAGTTCAGTCAATTACTTTTTTAAAAAAAAAATATTAATAATCGAAAAGACAATTACTATTTATTTTTTTTTAAATATTTTCCAAGAATTTTATCTTAAATAACGTTTCCAAAAACGATCATATGTTAATTAAATTAAAGGAATTATAATTATAACTGCGAGTTTTTATGTTTCTAATCCTGTTGGTACCTTATTCTGTTTGTTTTGGTCCTTTTGGATCATCTGTCTGTTCTTCACAAATAGTTTCGGCATGTATGTCAACCTCAAGTCAACACTCCATCGAGATTCCTCAAGATATACCTGAAGATGTGACTCGTACAGAAAGTAAGAGTAAAAAAAATACAACTGATCCAAAAAACGAAAATCAAGGAGATTAAGTAATACAATTATTTTTATCTAACTTTATATTTGATTTGAAAATGTAGAAATTTTTTCTCAGAATTTCTCTAAAAGTTTTCTACAAAAGAGAAATAAACAGATAATTAACAAATATCAATAATCTATATTGATATATCAATAATCTGTATGGAGCACAATTAAAAATTTGAATAATGAATTTCTGCTAAAAATAAAATTGTATTCTGTATAAAAAATATTTTTTACATCCTAAAAGAGCCAAATTTGTTTCTTATCGATTGCGTCGACGTTGAGAGTGATGAGGTGGAGAAAAATCTTTTTCTGTATCTCAGTACTCTTGATATTATGGCATTATCATTGAAATATAAAAAAAATGATGAATAATCATTTACTAGAATTTTCTGTTTAGAAAAACATGGATGGAAAAGGAAAAATATTACTTTTTCCTTGTCCTTAGATTCATTTTTCCTTAGATATTTGTTTTCGAAATTAATATTATATTTAAAAAACATAATTAAAGCCAAACACTATAATTAAACATGTATACAAAGCATATGATCTAAAAATTTAATTATTCATCGACAGAATGACATGTAAAAAAGTACTGTATTCTATTTTTCTAACGTATACCGCAGACCCTTTTTTTCATCGAGCAGTATTTTCCAATTTGTTCTTACATAATAAAATATTTACAATGTGTATGTGAACTGAACTGTGTATAAAAAGTTCCAGTTTTAAAATATTAAATGATATTATACATGCAGTTCGATAACGGGCTTTAAACTTCGCTAATCATGTGGTTATAAATTTGGATAAAAAGTTTGTTAATAAAGTTGTCACGATTAAAAATATGCCTGGGAATAATTCGCAAGTGTTAAGTGAACGCTAAAAAAATTAATTTGGACAATGTCAAAAGTTTATGTTGGATTGATATTGTTTGCGTGTAACCACAAAAAAGTACTAATGTGGATAATTATTAATATTTAAAATTTGTTCATATTTTGTATCATTTTTTTTTGTTTAATGCATAACCGTAGTTTTAATTACATCGTGTTATTTTATGATAATATCGATTTACTTTTATAATATAATTGTCTCTCTCTAATTGAAGATCAGTCCAGTGCACACTTTTTGGACATTTTATTCATGTTTTTCTATATAAATTAATTAATGACTGCAAAATTTAATAATTTCATTTATTTATATTTTTAATAATAATTAACTTAATAATATAACATTTAATAATTTATTTTATAATTTAATTTATAATATTTTATCCAACCAGGTCAGTAAGAAGATGTTTGTTTCGGCACTCTAAAGCTTTGCACAGTGAAGAAGAAATAATTGCAACTACTCACAAGAAACAGGTTTGTTGAATGAAAAACAATTCATCTGTGAAAATCTAATACTTTGTGTAAATTCGCATTCACAATTGAATTATTTTTTTCTTCCGACAAACCATAAAAACATTTATTTAATATATTTTACTCGTTAAATCTTCAGAGTAGAAAAAATAGTTACGGATTTTAACATTGTGTTTTGTTGTTAATTTTTATAAACTTTTCCGATAAAATTTTTACGACTTACATTTCACACGGATTATTTGCGCGTATAATTTGTTAGTTTCTGTTATTTGTTAGGGGAGATCGAGCGTCAGCGATACGAAGCCCCCCTGGGTTTGGATAAGCGCGACGATCAGTGAGCGGAGTCGCCACGTTTATATAAAAAATTAAATTATGTTCTGAATGTACAGACATATCTGCTTTAAGGCTACTCACTTTAAAATCAGATAATATTTAGCAGAGTTTGCTAATCGTTTGATCAGTCTAGATATGTTTTTACACGAACATATAAAAAATATGTGTTCTAGTGGACAAAAAGTATATTCAGAGATTATATACGGTATTATGCTGTGGGCATATATAGTCCTCTTAAACATTGACATCTCTGTACGGACCGTACTGGGATTCACCCGGAACTCGTGTCACGGCAATAAGTGCGCGTGTTATTTTTCCCGCCAGAGAGTGAGCTGCTCACGGACCGCTCTTTCATCCGCATTGTACATATATATATATATATATATATATATATATATATATATATATATATATTTATATATATATATACGTGTACATTTATACTTCCCGCGTCTTTTCGTCTTTATTAACGTTGCGGTGTTTTAAATTTTCCCACAACGCGGACATTTTGACGCGTACGGGCGACATTTCTCCGCGACCGAAATTTGTTTACGACTGTTGTCCAGCAGTTTCCATCGCCAGTAACATTAGTAGTTTCGCTTGTTCTCCTTTTTTTCACCGTTCGTTTCTTGTTCGCTTCTTTGTATTGTTGAGAGAGCGTTGTACGTGCCTATGAGACCGTGGCGCAGATTTTTTATCTTGTAAATGGACTCACTACGAAAAACACGTTTCGGGTATCTACCGGTCTCTCGGTTTTGGCCTACACACACATTTTCTCCATACTTACATATATATATATATATATATATATATATATATATATATATATATATATATATATATACGGTATATATCTATATAATACACGCATTTTTTTGTTTGTTTTACAAAACAGAAGGACAATATATACATACATATATATATATATATATATATATATATATATATATATATATATATATGTATGTATGTATATATGAGATAATAGTACAGAGAGAGATATTTAACTAATTAAGATGGGTAGATAATCCAGATGATGACCTCAGTGTGGTTTTTATATTATTTATTTTGTATATTAGGTGTAGGAATTAAATCAGTGGATTTTTTATAAAAAATGGCTGCTTACGGAAAAATGGAATACGATTCCATTCTCAAAATATCTCCTATTATTTTGTATACATTTGGTCAATCTGTCGGGTAACTGGTGAATTCCTTGCCAATAAAAAAATATGACAGCTTTAAGTCGATTAAGTCCTTGTGTATTTTTGGACCTCTTCCAATGTTTTAACTTTTTTATGCATCGTAACACATCCTAAAACTGAACAGATCATTCCTGTTGCCTCGGTAACATTTACTTGAACCTGAATGCGAAAAATATACAATGCCTATTATGCTGCTTTTCAGACGATATTGTGTTCACTACTGGTTTGTGGGGTTATGTCCACTGTTTGAACAAATATATATATATATATATATATATATATATATATATATATATATATATATATATATATATATATATATATATATAAATACACACACACACACATATATATATATATATATATATATATATATATAACAGATTTAAATGTTACGGTTGACACTTAAAAATCCTTAACAACAAATTTATAGAAAAGATAAACTTTCCTTGAAAATATTGAAAATTATATAATTGATTAAGAAATATTTCTTTAAAACGTGAATTTTTTAATATTAAAATAATTGACTACTAATTAGTTTCTCTCTTTCTGTCTCTGCATATATATATATATATATATATATATATACATATTTATATATATATATATATATATATATATATATATATATATATATATATATATGTTTACACTGTGTACTCATGTGAACAATTAAAAAAAAATAAGAAATTAAACGAGAACACTTGTTCTCATAATTGTTTATTGAATCAGTAGATGTGAATTGAATTTGAAAAATGAATAGACACATGCACACGCACTCACACGTGCTCAACACGAGAGGAAAAAAAATATATCGTTTTATTGAACGTTGCTCTATTATATCCAAGTTGGAAACACCGATCGCCCGATTCAGTAGAAAATAATGAATAAAATCGCATCTTGACGCCATGCTCAAAAGATGTTCATCCGCAATTTATATATATGTTTTTTTATTTTTTAATTTCGTTTTATTGTTTTTGTTTTCGCGAGTTTTGCGTTCTGCGCGACGCATAACTGTTTTTTATGTTTTTTCTTCGGAACTTTTCTTTCGCAGCCGTGTAATTTTTTTTAAATTTAATTTTATGCGTTTTTGTTTATCGGTTGTTTTATTGTAAATACATTCCATTTTGTCGTCACGTCTTTAGCACTTTTATGCAGTGTTGTAGTTTTTTTTTTCTTTAATTGTATTTCATAAGTATTCTTTACGACTTTCTATTGTTAATAATCTCTATATCTCTAAATACCAGATTATTAAGTTATGAAATATAATTGTAATATAAGGTATTTTATTCGAAGAGGGATTATTCGTTATATTAATTTTCATCTTTATATAATTCTGCATATTTGACATAATTGTATATTGAATAAGTAGATACCTATTTTCATAAACTAGAAAGATTCGCCCCCTGCCCGCTTCACTCACAAATCGCCGTGCTCGTTGCACTCATCCAATTCTTAATTATAAGCCTGTAGATGCAACCGAATGAAATAATTTACATATTTTTTAAAACTCATTATATTTATATAATTATTATCAAATATCTAGCAATGTAACCGTTATATATATATATATATATATATATGTGTGTGTGTGTGTGTGTGTGCGCTAGTATATCTACATAAAGATGGCTGTAGATTATTTTTTACAACCTTTTAGTTTTGTAGCTAAATACTATTTTATACCAATAGAAGCATAAAATAATTTTTCACTCCGTCAACCAAATAATTTTTAGATTATTGAAATTATTATTAACAATTAAAAATGATCATTTTCTGATTACAAGATTTTTTATATGATTTATGGAGTGAGAAAAGAATTCATTTGTGAAAGTTAATTTAGACAAAATGTCACAACTGTAATGTGGACTTCAACTTCTTTGACTTATGAGTAATAAAAAAATAATTACTTTTTATGTCAGTTTCATCATTATGGCAAAAAATATTCACTGAAATGGTTGATATTTACAAGTTTTGTTTTAAAAGTTATTATAAAAAAGATATTTTCCGTTTAAATGGTTAAGAAAAATGGAGTAATATTTGATAGATTTTTTTCTTGGAAAAAAAAACAGTATTTTTTGTTGAATTCTGAAAGAAAAAGCTCGAGTAAAATAAACACTACACGAAAATAATTACAATCGAGACCTACATCTTTAAAAATCACAAGAAACGAACTCTAACCCGAGTGTTTATCACGCTATATAGGGAATACAATTTTAGCACATACGAACATTTTTTTTGACACGGGCGAGAAGAACGACGTAGAGCAAGCAAACACAGGAGAAAAAAAAACTATCAGCCGCCCACACACTAAATAAAATGGTCGCCGACTGCCTACCGTATCGTTAACTCCTCTGTGGGCCTTAAGAAGGCAACAACGCCATCAACATAAAGAAAAGCTTTGTTTCGCCGCATGTGAAAATCGCAGAGACCACGGGGGACGACGGAAAGACGCGTGAAAACTCGCCCGTTCGACGTGTGCTCGCGCGTGTACGCAGCTCTCGTTACTTTCTTTTTATATTATTTTCACTGTTTGCACCCGTTGTGAAAAATTAAAGATCGACCTCGCTTATATTCAAAACATGATAGATGTTTATTTGCGCTGAGGTGAAAATAAAAGTCTAAACATATATTTATTTGCGGGTTTCTATGTAATTTTTGTTTCTTTGTACGTGTTTTGACATACAGAAATGGAACGGATGTTGAGGAAAATAAGAATATATGGCTTTGGGAAATTTCATTACATATATATATATATATATAAAAGTGTGCGTGTGTTTTATGTAAATTTTAGAAATAACAGTGTCTTTTTTACTGCTTTTTACAGTTCATGCCTAGAAATTTCGAAAACGTTTATTCAATTTTACATGTAAAACAGACTATCCATCATATTGTTTATACTATCAACGTGTGAAAAATAATGAACACATAACGTTTTCATTTTAGTACCCACACTCGAGATTGTTTTACGAAATATAAGTAAGAATGTAATAAGAAAAAAAAATCAAGGAGTTACCTTCACCTTACTTTATTTTGTTTGAAGTTATCAAGATAGTTTATTAAATTTAAAAAGTATTTACGTAGACAACGGTGCCACCGACTTTATCAATTTTAGTGAAATAATGAAATTACTGAAATGTTTTATTTTAAATCCACGTAAGTAAAGAACGTATAAAACATTCAAGACATTTTCGTAACGAAAAACGACATAGCTCATAAACCTGAAGACTATAATCCATTAAAATCTATCACTTCGATTCTGAAGAATCACTTTTTTAATCTTTATTAATTATATAATAAACTGCTTAAATATAAAATCAATATTTACCAGCGACATGTTTCATTATAAAAATATGTACAGAGCTCTCATTTTTTTAACTTCTTACCGGTTTGTTTTAATCTTATTATAAAAGTTTACAGCTTGGAAAATTTTATATCATCCATCATCACATATTCGACGTTGAATTTTATAAATTTTTCTAAGCAACATTTTTGTTTATACAAAATATTCGAATATTGTTTAAAAATATGCTCGAATTTCGTCAACTAACAAAATAAAAAAATAATGGAAAATAAAAGCAATGAATTATTTTAGGAAGTACAGAAGATTTATACAAGTAAATCCACCAAATATCTTACCCAGACATTTATTATTTACACATTTATCAAATTTCTACTGTTTGTTTTTCTTAACATTGTTATATAATGAAATGTATTAAACCTAAATTTACATTCTATTAAACAGGATTGATTCTCATAAGAAAATAGAACTAAAAATAGCATATATATATATATATATATATATATATATATATATATATATATATATATACGTGTATGTGTGTATATATAAAGAGAGAGAGAAAGACGTAAAGCTTTAGTTACAAACAGTTAGTATTTTCTGAAGTGGTAGACGGGATTAAAAAAAGAGAAGGAAATAAATTCTAATTCACTACTGTTAGAATTGTACGTGTGTCAAGGTACTTCACATAAAATTTATTACCTAACTTAGTTAATTCACAATATCTCTAGAAATAGGTCAAATACATTTTGTGAAACTATTAATGAAGTGTATGTGAATTCAGATAGATGAATTGCATTGCTGAGAAAGTTATGAACACTACACAGTTATGTTGTTAGATATTATTCTGAAGCACTGAAATTATTTTTAAAAAATGTAGATTATTGACAACTATCTCTTTAAAGAAAAATCTACTAGGATATAAGAACATGATCATTTATTTAATTTTTAGACTTTATAGTTTTAGAGGCCAAAAATCGATAGAATATGACTCGTTAGTTGCTATTATTGAAAACAGGATTTATTAAACCTGATGTTATGTATGGTTTTAGTGCTATTGGAAATTAAATGAGATTAATTTTAATTACAAAAGAATTGTATCATTACTGCTAAATGCCGTTTTAGAATTTTGAGTACCAACCTTAACATTTAATATAGGTGGGTGTATATATATATATATGTATGTGTGTGTGTGTGTGTCGTAGACAAAGTCCGACTTTGCCCGGCCGTCAAAGTCCGAAGTAGAACCTCTACTCAGGGCTGTATAACTGCGCTTGGCCGGGTGAAAAAAGGGCGAGAGTGAGGATGAGGGTAAGGATGAAGGAGTGGGTGAAGGTGTAAGTGAAGTTCAGGATGAAGTTGTGAGTGAACGTTTGGGTGAAGATGTGGGTGAAGGTGTAGCTTAAGGTGTGAGTAAAGGTGATCTCCTTTTAATTTTATAAAACAGGATTTATATTGACAGTCAAAATCGAACTTTGCCTGATAGTCAGACTTCGCCGACAATATTTATATACATATATATATATATATATATATATATATATATATATATATATATATATATATATATTGGATAAACAGTTGGAATAATTTCACAAAACAGTAGTGAACACGATAGCGTTCGAAAAGCAGCATATTAAAAATGGCATACCATTCGCATTCCAGCTGAAAAAAATGCTGCTGGAATGATTTATTCTGCTTTGGAAAGAGGTACTGTGATGCATAAAACGTACAAAAGATGCTAAAACAATGGAAGAGGTCCGAAAATGCATTACGATTTAATCAAATCAAATCCCCCATATTTATTTCAACAAGCGATTCGTCAATTACCTGACAGATGGAACAAATTTATATAAAATAATAGGGAATATTTTGAAGATTGAAATGTGTTTCATTTTTTCTTAAACAATAATTTTCTATAAAGAAGGGTACTGAATTAATTTAAACGCCCAATAAATTAACTAACTAATGACCAAAATCAGATTTAATAAATTTGTCTCAGTGATCATAATTTTAGCCCAAAAAACAAAGAAATGTAAATTTTCACTATGAAAACATTTAGTTTGTTAATCCTCATTTTTGAAAAATCTAAATTCGTTGCTGTTTTCTAAAAAAAAGGTACTGAATTAATTTTTACACCTAATAAATTGAATGAAAGGATCTAAATTGAATTTTTAACTGGCAAATGGTGTATTTTATTTATATAAGAGTTTTAATTTTTATTTATGTATAAAGGTATCATTACAACGATTGAAGTTTGGTAGAATATAACGAAAAGAAGAATTATATATAGATAAATATTTAAAAATAATTACTTCGTAAATAATATTAAATTTCCGCTTCTAATAATATACTGAGTATGAAATGATTAAATAATTCGAGAAAAATGTGTAATAAAACACGAACGCTCGAATATTAATAGCAGTCACATTATATACACATAAAGTGATACAAAAACATAAATATAACAATCATGCGTATGTATTTGTAAACAACAGATTTGATTAAAATTGAATTCAATCTTCTTAACAGCATACTCAAACAAAAACTTGAAACACTGTTGGTACTTGTATATTTATTCGAATAGATTAATCTCTCGAGCACCAAACTGAAGCTAAAATACAGAAACACTTATAATTTTATCCGTCCTTCTTGTACAAACACACACACACAGACATAATTCGACAATATATTCGACGAATTTCAATAATTTAATGAGCGCATCTCGAATTTTAATAAACGAACATCGGCGCTGATATTTTTTTACCGTCGACGAATCGGAGACTCGATGCGAAAGAATGTTCAAGTGAGCTCGTTAGACGTTTTTAATAAAGTTCAATGTTATTATAATGGATGATAGAGTATCTTGAATGTCAACTCGACGCCCATACACAATAATGTGACGGCGTCGAACGGCGTAAACTTTTTGATCTGTTGTCGAGACGAACGACAGTTGTGGCCGCACGCCGGATCGGCACGTTACAGCGACATTTTTCACATATTTCGTGTGACGTGTAAGGTTTCCATCTACTATCGATTAAAAAGGCATTACGGAATTTACGACGTACGGATTCGATATTTCCATATTGAAATTGTTTTCAACCAGTCGTATTGTGCATAAATCTATGCGAAATTGAATTTACATTTACAGATCAGTATTAATACACGGTTAAAATTGATAGCCGTACTAATGACACTATGAAACCAAAATTATGATCAATAGGAATACAAATAGACGATATTTTAATTATATGAAATACGAAAACAAATATCATTATTTTTATATCATAAAAAATATCTCTTTCAATATCATATTAACTCAACGTTTACCTTACATAAATTATTGTTTTTTTTTAAAAAAAATAAAGAATATTCACACATACTGTTCTAACACTGACCAAATTCACTTTCACAAATGAATTCTTTTTTCACTACATAAACCTCAAAACGATTTTCTGTATATTTTTCTCCAATTTGATGGATGATGGCATCGCCATTGAAATGCGCAACAATCGAAAATACTCATTGAACATTTTGGATCAGAAATTATCTTTCTAGTGTTTGATTTGAAAAAGAATACCTTTGTGAAAATATTCTACCTATTTTACAACTCTAATCAAACAAACATTTTTATAAACATGTCAAACCAATTTAACAAGAAAATTATATGTAGATATTTTAGCTAGAAATATTAAGTTGGTAGGAAAATAATTACGATTTTTATTTTCTGAATTTTGACCATAACGTTTTTCAGTAAAAGTGTCATTTGATTGTGTTCATGTTAATATAATTTTAAAGTGGATTTTTCGGTCAGTATTTTGTCTTTCATATTGTGTCATATTGTGATTTGTGCGATGAAAATTATCAAATTGTAAAAATAAATTAAGGCAGAATTTTACAACTGTATTCTGAATATAAAATGATTTACAAAGTGATTAATTAATAAGTAGACTACAAACATTGATCATCGAATTCAGAGAAATATAAAAGAATATTTTAACATAGAAATGTTTATATATGATTACTAAAAGAAATTAAAATCATATGTATTAGGTTAGTAGGAAAACAATTGCGGTTTTTGTTTTCTGCCTTCTAACCTTAGTTTGTTTCCACGAAAGGGTCATTTCACCGAATTCATGTCGATATAATTTTAAAATGCATTTTTCGGGCAGCATTTTGGTAACATCGACGATTTGGTTTTATTATTAATTTTGCTTCAAATTGGGCTATTGAATGAAAGATGCAAAAGAAGCAAATAAGAGAAACATTTTTGTATAAATTCAAAACGGGTGATAAAGCAGCAGAAATTGCTCGTAAAGTAAACTATGCTTTTGATGTGGGTATTGTTAAGGAGCATACGGTGCAATGGTAGTTCCAAGAATTTCTTACTGTAGACGACAACCTTGAAGATGAAGAAGGTAGAGAACGTCATTTGTTAGTTCATAACGACCATCAGAAGGCGTTATTTGAATCAAAACCACGAACAACAATTTGAGATCTTGCACAAAAGTTAGGCGTTAGTCATCCAACAGTTCTAGACCACTTAAATCCACTCAAATTAATATATATATATATATATATATATATATATATATATATATATATATATATATATATATATATATGTATATTATATGTATATATGTATATATGTATATATATATATGTATATATATATATATGATTTTATAGGTCATAAACTGCAATTATTTTCCTACCAACCCAACACAATCATTCTTTCCTTACAAATTTCAAGAAATATGGTGCAAAATTAACATTTTTCAGATAAAATTTGATATAAATTAAATTAATTATCAATTATAAATGGAAAAATTAAAAAATACATTAAAATCTAAGTTAAATCCAAATAAAAAATATTTTAAACTATTTTTTTTAAGAAATAGGAATATTTTACTATCTGAAATTGAATACATTTATTCATCTTTTTATTCTAATTCAGAGATAATTTCGACACGAAATATGAAAATTCTACCTTATTTTTAAGAATTTACTTTATAAAACACTGTCAGTTTTTTTTAATGAAAATTTCTGAGAATCTTCTTCAACTTTCTTGACATTATCATTTATATTACAAAAATCTAAAAATAGATAAAATCTGAAAGTAACACAAAACAAGACCCTACGTTTCCTCTAAATATATCTACAAATTTTTTTTGAAAAAAAAATTAAAAATAAACCTATTGTTTGCGAATTTCTAGAATAAAAAAGTACACCGGGTATAAGACTTGTGTAATGAAACGTGATTTAAAAGAATGAATCGGATTTCGAAGCGGATTTAGTACAATGGACCAAAAATAATTGTGTTCTGAAAAGATTGCCTCCACGAAAACTTTATGGTCACATAGAGTTTCGTTCAATATTGACGAAATTGTTGTTTGTTCTTTATGTATCATATTGAATATAGATTAAATAACGCTGTCGAGAAACCAATACCTTACAAAATGTTTACATTTATATTTGATACTAATATATTCTTGCCGTGTCCCGAAGATGTGAACTGACAAAACTTGACGATAAAAATATTTAACGTAAGAGCCAATAAGACCCACTACAAGTTCAATATACGTCAAAAACCAATATATTTATAGTACTGAATGTATAAAAGTTTTATATAAATATGTAATGTACTTCCATAAAAATACAGATGTAGAAAAACGTTTAAAATATTATTTTTTATAGAAAATTGTAGATCTATTTCAAGTGAATAGTGGAAGTGTGTTAAAAAACAAACATTTTCTTCAGTAACAGATAATTTAATTAATGGCAGTAATATGTCAAACATTATTTTAAAATATTTAACGCAGAGTGTTTGAAAGATAAGTTTTTTATAACTTTCATTGGTTGCCATTGGGTTTAGTGAGTGTGTGTTATTTGAAATATGAAGAGAAAGGACTTGTGAAATTCATTATGGAACATTGATCGATTAGACTACATATACTTATTGTAAAAAAATATGAAAATCTTTTTTTAATCTGGATACAGTTTAGAAAACTACTTGAAAATTTCAGTTGTAATAATGTGCCAAGTAATCCCACGATAAATATTCGAAAATCATAGTTGTAAACAGGCCAAGGTCTGGGTGTGTAGGCACCGCAATTTCAATAGAGAGTATTAAAGCTAATCCACTTTACTTAAGTTCATGAATTACATATGGAACAATAATATAAATAAAACTATTTTTCATTTCATGTAGAAACTGTAAAAAAATAAGTTGTAAACATATTTTTAAAACAGCCTGTATCTAAAAAATTAATCCCATATTTTTATTTTTAGAAATGATTTGTTTTTCACCTCACAAACAACATTTTTTCTGATTAAAAATGTTCAATAAATCATTATTGACCTGATTGTTACTCATGACTGCTTGTCATTCAATTGCGATACTATCTTCAGAGGTGCAAAAAAATCTTGATAATATGAAATTGAAACCGAAATTCCACGTAAAATATCGTGCAAAATTCAAAA
>CM068322.1:31905438-32055438 GCA_034766995.1 Acanthacorydalis orientalis | reverse complement strand
TTGCCTGCATGTATAACATTTCTCTGTGTATTATAAAAATAAATATCGAACAAAATATAATATTTGGATTACATTAGAATACAAAAAAACGTTAAATGAAATTTTAAAATGCATACACTGCTGTATATGTAATTATTATAACAATAAAGCTTATAAAAGAAACATGATAAATTTTTTAATTGTGTCAATATTAACAATAGAAATAATTATAATAACTAAAACGAATGTATGAATATTTTCATTGTTCATCGCTTTTAATATGTTTACATGTGTATATATATATATATATATATAAATATATATAATATATTTATAATTATATTATTGACATTCCGTTAACACCAAATAACACTGATTTGAGTACATTTGAACAAAAGCACGAAACCAAACATTTTATTTAAATTAATGAGCAAACTCATAACATTATTTGAAATACGTGTTCAGTTTTGAAAACATTAAATATTTAAATAATTATATTGAAAAAAAGTATACAATAACCACACGTTTCAAACTATATATTGAAGTTGATATACTGGTCGGGAAACTATGTGTAAATTATTTTAAAACTGTATAATGAAACTGTGTTGTTTGAATTTAAATTTTAAATTAATAATCAAGTTGATACATTGAATAGCAATTAGAAAAAAGGTTGTATTATTCCATTTAATATGGAAATTAAAATAAGTGTTATTATTTCATAGAATAGAAGAATAAACAATAAATAAATGAACGAATTTATAAATAACGGTTGTAGAGACTTGACTGTTGATTATTAAAAAATGTAAATTATTTCAAGGTTCAGTTTATAAATTAAATAGGAAATAGAAATCTATAGATAAAATATTATATTTCTATTTTATTCTATATTGTTCGGAGTATTCCTTATAAATACTAATTTTTAATAATCTTTTTACATATTTCAGTTAGAAATATTTTTTCAGAATCACTTTTTTGAGAGACAACATAGAAAATATTAATTTAAAAATGATTTTATGGAATTGAATTCATCTAACTTGAAATAATTTGATCTAACTAGACTCTATATGGAATCAATAGACCATATCAGACCAAACCAAATATAAACAGACCTGATAAAACCTTATCAGACCTAATCAAACCTAATAAAATCTAGCCTGATTTGATTAAATCTAACTTGACTTAACCTAGTATGATCTGACCTAGAGTTAACCAGAACTCATGACGAAAACTGACCATATTTAGTCAAACCTAACCAAATATAATCAAACATAACCGAATATGACTAAACCTAACCAAACTGACCATGACATGACATGAATTAACCTGGAGTATTTATAGATTAATTCTACTGAATATAAAAATATTTTTTTCGGAAATTGAGAACAAATTTCCTAATCATAATTTATTGTCATTGAATTATTTTGAATTTTATATTCAAATTATTATCATTTTTTAATTCATTATATTATCATTATTATTTAATTTTTTTTGTAAATAATAATTCCAAAATACTTTATAATATACGAATTTTTACATACAATTTACAAGAATACTCAAATATTTCATTTAGACTTATTTATAGCTATTTGAAAAAACCTGTATTTTTTTAAAGATATAAAATAAATAATTTTTCTTTTTAATTTATATTCATGGTCAAATTTAAAGCATAAACGTTTATTTTCCCATAATGCATAGCAGAATATAAAAAATAAAATTTACAACTGTTTTAAAACGATACACTTTCCACAAGTTTCAGCACTACATTGGATAAAGCGTGATTTAATCTTAAACCACTTCATGTTATTATTTCACATGCACAGAGTTCACACAGTAAATCCTTAATACAAATTCCTTTCAAAACAAAACTTTCAACAATTATTAAAAGGAATCTTATAAGTTTTTTGAAAAACTTTTACTGTGAATAGTAGAAATGTATGCAAGATTGCAGTTGATCAGTCTCTAAATTCGAACGTTTTTATAAAAATTTGAATATTAACTACTGACTTCTTAGATTAACTAAAACCAACTGTTTTTAATGACTATCTCCTATTCCTGACAGGATAATTGATTCAAATAAACGAATTAAATGCTAGAATGTTCGTTGATTTTCCGTAACTGTTTCATCAAAGTTGTTTTAAAGTTTCATACAGACTTAAAGTATGTGTGTGTGTGTGTTTAGTAACGTTCAGTTTATCTTCGTTCACTATTTAAAGTTTATTAAAAAAGTAACGTTTTTAAACCAAACATCAAAGTAATTAAAATGTTTCAATCCGATTAAAAGAACATATTATATTCAATTCCAACCGAAATTAAATTAAAAAAATGTATTCAAATGCGTTAAAAGAGATGAATCGAATATTCAACAATCAAACAAAGCCATTCAAAATAAATTGCAAATGGAATATCATTGGAATGAAATTTAATACTTTTATATAAATATAATTTACATCACATCAATTAAATTCAAATTTATAACCCTTTGAAGTTTTGATGATACTCTTTCGTAAAAATTACGAATATAAATTGATTGAATAAATAGTTTATTTTATGAATAATAATATTAATTATAACTAATTCCCAAATTAAGAATTATACAGTAGTTTTTAATGATTTTTTTAGATTAGATCTTCAATTAAATGTCTGATCAGACATATCTTCTGATTCAAAAATGCTTTATTATACATTTTTTTGATATCTTTTTTAAATTCAAAGTTCTAATACAATGGGATTAGATTTATACTCTTCTTTTAATTAAATAAAGAAAGAACATTTCAAAAGTTTACAGAAAAAGAACCATATCTATATTTTTTGAGTGCTTCATAAATAAATTGTTCACTATCTCAAAAATAATATAAAATTTAATCAAAAATGTTCAAGTTATCAAAATGATCAGTAAATAATTATTGAATATTTTTTATTAAAAAAGTTTATATGCTTTATGAAGATTTAAAAAAATCTTTTATAAAACGAATTCAGCTGCATGTCTGAAAAGTTATTTTTTCAAGAGAAGTAAAGTAAGTATTTTTTTATTCACTAGAATTATTACAGATTTTTCTAAAAATTTAAAAATTATAAAACATAGAATACAATTTGAAAAATTAGTAAAAAGTTACTTTTTTATAAGATTTGATTCTATTTTAATCTTTATAAATAACAGATAACTGTTTTTGTCTCTTAAACCTCGATTATATATAAAAATTGAAAAATTTGAAATAAACTCATGGGTTTCCAGTCTCTCAATTTATTGTTATGTTTAAGAATAATAATTAATTATTATTTTATACGATGAAGAGAATGTGATATTCTGGAATTCATAATCAGTACTTTTTTATCAAAAATAAAATTATTATAATATTTTCACACGTTCTCATTATATAAAAATCATCAATCAATAACAACAAAAATATTAATACACATAGATAAATAAACACTCAATTGGAAAAATCCTAATAATTATTTAAATATTTTTTAAGTTAATTGCAAGGCTAGGAAAATCAATCATTGATTTATATTAATTTTCATTTCATTAAATACTTATAATTTTTTAAATCTAAAAAAATCTGGTTCCAAAATTATTACAAGAATGCTAAGAAAATATTTTTAAGAGTCTATTTTAATTTTTAAATCGACATTTTTAATTTTTTTTATTACGACATTTTCACACTGTCTTTACTTTAAAAGTGTTCATAATTATGTTAATAAAAAAAAGTGTTAATAAAACTTTTCAGTCATTTTCGAAAATAAATTTGAGAAAAAACTATTTTTATTTTTATTCTAACAGTTTAACAGATAAATATAAACATATTTGTTTAAGATGGTTCGTATAAAAGTGTATAATCGATGTCAGATCTAAAAAGGACAATGCTTGACGAAGATTTTTCCGAAAAATTACATATTAATAATTAAAAATTATTTAGTAGATAATTCAATCAAATCTATATTTGTTAAAGCAAGAATGTGTATTCTATGAGTTACTAATTAAAGATTTTCTTTTAATAATCAACACCCAAATAAATGGAAGAAAATATCTGGTCTAGTAAAATAAAAGTGTTGGATATTTTTTTAAAATTTTTCGTTTTTCAACAAATCTACATTTCTTAAAAAAACCTAATCAAAAAAAAAACATATAAGTTTATAACAATCAAGACTGAATATATTAGCACAAAATATTCAAAAGAATCAGAAAAAAATAGTAAAGTTCTATGCAGTTAGATCATGTAATAATTTTTAATATTTTTTTACATTAAATATCAAATAAAGAGTATTTTATTTTAATTTTATATGAAGGTAATGATTGTTTTTTTATCATTTTAAATAGTACACAGTTCTGCACACACACACAAAATGTGTGAAAATATTAATCTACATATCATAAAATAAGTCAGGAAAAAACAAATACAAAGATTAAATTTTCCAAAGATAAAACACTTTTTAAAATAATTATATATATATATATATATATATATAAAATAATTATTTAATTAATTTTACAAACATACACTTCTGTTTAATAAATTTTATTAATTTGTTTCTTTTAAAAGCTTTCATTATTCTTCTCCTAATAATTTTTAATCAAAATTAAAAAAAAAAAGAAGTTAATAAATCAAACGACTCCATATTGATTAAAAAAGCATTATCACAGAATTAAAATGAAAGATAACACTGGAATTAATTTTTTTTAAAAAAATATATTTTTCCACAAATTATTCAATTAATATTTCAATACAGTTCAACACGTTTATATATAAATTTGAAAAAAATCTTCCAAACTACACATTACCTAAATGAAACAATATAACATGTCATTAATTAAAGAACCTGAAAGAAAACATAAAAAGATACGAATACTTCACGAGGTATGAACAATAATTAAATTTAAAAACTTTCAATTGAAAAACGAAACACGTACGAAACTTTCAAATAAATTCAAGAATCTTCGAACCAAAATTAAAAATTAATTTCAAACATATTACATGCAAATTCTTCAAAACGAATACCGAAACTGGAAACAGATAAACATGTCGAAAAAAATCTACAAAACGAGATCACACGGAACTCTATTCAGAATCACAATTACTGTTGGTAAAAAAATCAAATTACAAAATCTATCTGATAATAAGCTATAAAGATAATTCATCGTTGGATTCTACACTAATTTATATATATATATATATATATATATATATATATATATATATATATATATATATATATATATATATATATATATATCACTGTTTTCTGCCCGTTCTGACAGTAACTTTAAAACAACACGCACGTAATTTCATTTACAGCAGTTCACAGTTTTCACGTTAACACATTCGTAGTAATAAATTTAATATTATTTATAATAAATATACATTTATAAACGTAATTTGGATGAATGTGAACATACGGTTTATACATTTGTATAAATTCAGATAAAACGGTTTATATTGGAAACGTAGGATCAAATTTAATCATACATACATACATCCACATATATATATATATATATATATATATATATATATATATATATGTATGTATGTATATATGTATCTAGTATTTGTATGTAAATTTATATTGAGACATGCGAGTGATAATATATACTGTATAAAAAATAAATAGATGTCAAAACAAATAAATATTTATACGTACATAAATTTATCCGGTGATTTCGCACGTATGTGTGTGTGTGAACATTTGCTCGCAAATAATCAATCACAATAAAATAGAGCAATAAAAAACAACCCAATAACAAATCTTCATCACTTGGTATTCAATTCACCAACTGTCACCGTATTTCTCCGCAGTGTTTATATATTCGTACACACACACACACATACGGAGACAAAGTGAAGAACTATACAAGGAGACACCGCATTTTTTCGATCAGTGGTAGATATCAACAACAAACACCAGTGAAAGCGTGGAAGACAAAAAAAAATATGAACTATATCGAAGCACGTGTTAGACTAACAAACACACACACACACACATTGAATGTACCCCATATATGCACACGCACACTCACGCACAGAATAACGAACCGCGATGTCGCTGATGGCCAGAACTAACGAAAAGCTTCTGTATAACGACGACACGCAACGATGAGCTACAACGAAGAATGTACGCGGAGCTATAACGACATACGAAGCGCAAAAAAAATACCAACGCGGCACAACGACGACGACAAAAAAAAAACACCGAGGACGGTGCACAAAGAACACACGCACCGCAGCTAACGATACAAGCAAGCTAAAACGGGACGAGCCGTAACTATGTAACGCTGCTTAAACATTGCTAATTATACAGTGAGAGTCCGAACGTCGAGCTGAACTTGAACACGATTACTGTATGAGCTAACATCAAAAGATGAACTACCGTCGAGCTTCAACGACAATGTAGAGAAACATGTACGGAGTTTCGTTGTAACGAATTCACGGAATCATAACGCGATTCGTGGAGCTGTAACGAAGTTTATCTAATTGTAATGAGATTCGCGGCAGCTCCTTACAAAAATTCGCAACGGCACTAGGAAAAGTTTTAATTCCGTGGCGGCAATGTATGTTCGTACGATTTCCTTATTTGTTTATATATATTTTTCGTCAGAGAAATGTCTACTGTTTTTTATTCGTTTTGATTTTTTCGTTGTCACGTGGTACGATCGTAGATTAACGGCGTATAACGACACACGGAGCTATCGCAGAGATGTCTCCGCTGTGGCGGGTAACGGTCGACTGCTGAACGATGCGCATCGTTTGCTGAAACTCGCGCGCTTGGTATCTCAGCGTCCGAGGATCGTATAACGAAGCAACGACCACACTCCGGTCGACCGGAGTTTCGCTCTTTGGGTAGCGCGTGCTCGGAAACTGACGGCGACGGAATTTGCGTGCGGTAACTAAATACTTTAGATTATGGTCGGTGTATACGTATGAGTGTACTTTTTTTTCAAAAAAAGGATAATACGTTTTTAATGATTATGCAATGTTCTCCAATCAGTAATATTGTTCCACTTTTAATTAGGATTATATTCTTTGACAAAGAATATATATATATATATGTATATATATATATATATATATATATATATTTAAAAAGAAAATGTTCAATAGGTTGTTCATATAATACACATTCTTGCTGGATATAATTCAAATATTTTTTTCGATGACAAAAAAAATATTCTGGTTCCTCTTTGACAACTAAAAACAATGAAAATGTTCAATTTTTTCATTTTTTGCTATTGAAAATTCACACATTTTCAAATTAATCTTTTTGTAATTGAAAAATATCAGTAATTATACTTCATATGGAAACCAATTATGAACATTTGCTGAAAAATTCACATTTATATTTCGTCGCTGCATTAAAATGTAAAATATTAACAATATGTCGAATATTATCAATGTTATAAAAAGTATACTTTTTAAATAAAACACAGTTTTATTATTAATGAAGGATATTAATTTGGTTGTAAAATTTTCTATAAATCATTTCAAGTCACTGATTTTTATTTAATTTATTTACTAATTATGCCAAATGAATGTTTTCATATGTTTTAATTGTGCATGTTATTCAGAAATGTATATATATATATATATATATATATATATATACATATATATATATATATATATATATATATATATATATATGAGATTATTATTGTAATACTATAATTAGGAAAACGAACAAAAATTCCTAACCAGTGCCACCTAATGAGGTAAAAGGTTTGAAACTAATGGTAAATTAAATCTCTCTCTCTCACTCTCTCTCTCTCTCTCTATATATATATATATATATATATACAGCATAATTTTTATATGTGACTGAAAAATAAATTCATCTGGAAATAAACTTACAAAATTTTCATATATACCTGACCTCAATAAATTCCGGTACAGGACATAAAATTGGAACGTCATAAAAATTTATTCCGATGCATTCATAATATACTTTTGGTACGCTTGTAAGAGAGTATGTTTTTTTTTATATTTTATTTTTACTGGCAGCGGAGAATATTTGCGGTTAAGAGACAGTCGAACGTTGAAACATTTACACTCATTCGAAAGACATTCAGACTATAGAGATTTTATGAATGTTTTATGCAATCATAAGTATATTCTTTCAGACACTAACAGTTTTCAATGTTTACGTTTGTGTACATAAATTTAAATTATTGGCATATGCTCGAAGTTTGATCTCATATATATATATATATATATATATATATATATATATATATATATATATATATATATACACATGTATATATATATATATATATATATATATATATATATATATATATATATATACACATGTGTATATATAAAAAGAGAGAGAGAGAGAGGATAGAAATGAAATGACTCCTTAGGTTCATGTTAAATACTGATTATAAATTTGTTCATAGCTGCTAATTTGCTTTTTCATCATTTAGATACAAATAGCAGGCGCAGAGTTTATGTCTCTTGGCTTGTGAAAGATTTAACAACGAGCGATGGATTTGTACCCCATTTATTTACAATTTATATGTTTTATATATGTCATGGTTTACAATTTAAGAGTATACTTGATAGGAGATGAACCACAAACCATCTAAACCATATATAAAAAGAAATGAATGATTTGAAATGATTGAAAAGAATGATTTAAACCATCTTCTCAATTCAGTTCAAACACCTTTTACACACATTTTATCAAAAGCTCTGTATACATCTCGATAAATTCAGATACAAATGTAGTATTAGTCATGAGTTGCAGTGCCTGCCATTCAGTATGAAGAATAACAGCACTCAACTAGGTATCAATGTAGTAAATTAGTCTGCTAGCTTAAAATCAATGATTAATAGCTACTTGAGAATGCCACACGTGCATAAACTAGTAGTGGAGAACAAAAAGCTGATTCAAAAGGACAAAAACGAACAGAGAAACGTACATTTTTGTGCCAAAACTTGAAAATATTGTAATACTCATAATACGTTATAAATCAATGAATTTAGAGAAAAAAAAACACTAAATAGTTTTAATCTGCGATACTCTTAACCCGAAGTATTTCAGGTTTATACAAATTTAAATAAACTCGCAATGTTATTTTACCAGAACGTCTCAATTTGTTCCCACAAATGGATTTTCTTTTAAAAAAATAATTTGTAAAACTGGATACTTTTACTAATTTTATTTTATAAGCATAAAACTATAATTAAATTATTACAAACTCGTACATCATAAGAATATGAAAACAATTTTTATTCGGTGAATGAAATGCTAAATTAAAATATACCGACTTTTTCCAAGATATTTATTTGAATTGTTGTACTGTTAAAGAATTTAAAATAAACGTTTATTACAAAAAAAATGAACTTTAAATAAGAACAGTATAAGATATTGAAAATATAATCTACAAACACTAAAATAGATATTCAGATGAAACAAAGTCAAATAAAAACTGAATATTTAATTTAACTACATCTGAATATTTTTTTTTATTAAATTACGAAATAAAAATGGTATTTATTATACCAAAAAATAATATTTTTTTTAAAAAAAAACATTAATTTAGTTACCCATTTTTTTTATAATTATACAATCACATATTTACATACAGAATGCCAGAAACTAGGATCATGTATCAAAAGATAATAGATATAAAGACATACAATTATAATTTTAATTAAAAAAAGTTTCAAACTGACCCAAAAAGTAACAAAATAGATTTATCTTTGTGACAATACGGTTCTGACACTAAGTTCAGTTTCGTAAATAATTTTTTTTATACAACAAACCATAAAAAATTCAATTTTGTACATAAACAACAATCAATTTTGATCATATGGGATTACTATAGAGAAGATATAGTTTGTGGTGAAAAAAGAACTGATTTGTGTAAAGATTTACTTTCATTCTGGTTTCTTAGAATAAAACAGAATTATTTTGACAGAATTTAATGTATATACAAATTTTCAGAAAAGATTTGTGTAAACGACAGCTTTTAAGATATTTACTTGTAATAAAGTCATTTTATCAAAAAGCTGTATGTAAAGACTTTCAATGGAGATTAAAATACTATGTGAAAAAAAGTATCAATCATTATAAGACCTGAAAATAAGACATTAGGTAATAGTGTATGTGTGTCTGCGTGTACTTATATATATATATATATAATTAAAATATAATCAATTGATCATTAATCACCATAAAGAAAAGTAGTAAAACGTGAATGTATAAAGAACATTTATATATGAATAATATATGTTGAAGTACATAGCTACAAGGTCAACAAATCGAGCAAACAAGAGATCAGATCAAGCACTCCGGGAGATTGATCACTCACTATCCATTTCCGGAAGCGTTACAGTCAACAAAACGGCAAAGTTTATGCGAGACTCGGTCGGTCCGAGTGAGAGCGAACGGACAACGGCGTCGTCGTCGTCGGGACGCCCGCTGTATACGTGTATCTCTGTTGACGGGATATATTTTCCGGAAAAAAGTACGGATCATGCATTTTAAAAATGCGTTTCAGTAAAACTGAAAAAGCATGTTAATCTTCGTGTCACTTTTTTCGCGATACAAAATATTTCATGTGACCTGCTTTCAATGTAAACGTGTTTGTATGTAACCTCTATATTTGTGATGTTTAATATTTCGTACGTGCTGATTTTTTTCTGAAACGTCAGTCAGTAATTTATGTCAATGAGTATTAAATGTTTACAACAATTAGCGACTGGTATAACAATGTCAGTGATGTTTAGGTTACATGTTTTTTTTAATCCCTCAGTCCATGAACACTTCCAGACATATTCCCATTCAACAACGACATATTTATAGTTTAAATGTGTGAATGATTGATGGGATAATCTCTTTAGTACTTTTTATCGACCAATTAGTAATCTGTTTGTTTACATTCATCCTGATTGGTTTGATTTGTAGAGCAAATAGTTTATATCTCGATTGATATCTTGAGAACCCATGTGAAGTTTAACTCATCATTTTAACAATACAGTTCTACTTTACTTTCAAAAATGAATTATTTTTTCAGCTCACGAACCACAAAACAATTTCTAATCAAAAATGGTCAACAATTGATTATTGATCGATTTAATTGACGGTTATGTGCATTTTGATAGTAATTTCATTATCTTCACATTATCAACATGTTTTTTTTATTAGAAATCAGCTTTTTATAATTTTCAGTGACCAAAATATACCAAACTGTCTATATTTAACGTACGAGCAGACACTAGATTTATTAATTTTTTTCAGTACTCAAACATCGAGCTTTCAAACATCACAGTTTTTTTAATATGGAGAAATGTCTTAGAATGAACAAAGTTAAATATTTTAGAAATCTTATTAGTTAGTAATCGTGTATTTGTTTGAAAATTTTTTTGAATAAGATTATTATTAAACTGATTAAATTGAAAAAGTGTTTGGTTTATCAGAAAAATCAAAATTGCAAAGAAGTTTTGGGATTGTAGCTTGATAAATGTATTGTAGCTTGATTGTATTTTGATAAATGAATTGTTAAGTCATCCCACAAGCCAAAACAAGATTAAAGTATACCTTAGTGCTCTCAAGTTGATGGTATCTTGATTAAAATGCTCATAAACTAGAATCAAATTTAATAAATGAACATTTTCTAAGAACAATTACGCCTACCATAGTTTTTAAAATATCAAAACGAATTCCAATACAGAATCTAGCTAATACTTTTCAATTTTCAATCGATTTGTCCATAAACTAAAATATTGTCCAAGAAAACAAATACAGAACATTACAAAATATACTTTATTTTATATTTTTTGTAAATTTGAAAATTTTAGAACCTTACTAATCATTTATATTAATTTCTAATCATTATTTTTCATTCATTAGGGAGAGTCATTAGACAGTCAGGACAATTTTACATACAACTACAATTCTATTCGAAAATAACAGAATTGCTAAAACCAGTTGTAACACAAGAAAATAGTGGCTGGCAGGAAAAAATACCTTAAATAAATTTCTTTTGACTTATAAAATCATTGATAATTAATTTTAAACCAACTACCAATATTTTTATTTATATTTGTTAATCAATCCATAATTAATCAATCATTAAAACAATTTAAAACATGAAAATCAGTATGTAATCAATTACAAATATCACTAAAAATGAAAATTTTTATCCATATATTTATATATGGTCTTGGATTTGACAATATGTTGTTTGACAAAAAAAACTGACGCAGTCTTACAAACCATATTTTACAATTCATACGCGAAGGTTAAACTTAACTTGTTATCAAGAAAACATTTAGTCTAGACTTACAGAATAGAGATTTCTAGACTTTCAGGTAGATAAAAATTTCATCTTAACACAATTTTCTTTTCAACAATTCATTTTAAACAGAAGTTATTCGTACAGGACCTGTCAGAATCAGCTTTATTCATCAACTTTTTTTTATTCATACTTTTGTACCCATTATCTTTTATAAAATCCTTTCATACATACACACACACGCACATACACACATATATATATATATATATACACATACAACCACATTGTATTTTATATTCAAAATATAATCCTTTCACAATTTGTCATTTCTAGTAACTACCAAAGCAAATCCAGTAGAATATATGTAATATTCGTGTATGTATGTATATATATATATATATATATATATATATATATATATATATATATGCTTAAATATTAGAGTATTTTTATCTGTATTTCTGAATTATGGGAACTATACTTTCACAATCGTAAAAGAATCTACTAGTATAGGGTTTTTATTCTACTCTCAATGAAATTTTACTGATTATATATTGAACTTTATCAAACTAGAAAATCAATAATTTGTCATAATTATGTTCCAAATTTTATTAAAGTCGAAATAATATTATATATTTATTGTATAACAATATAAACCAAAGTGTATGAAAAAGTCTAAATAGAGATTAGAAAAAAATGAGCAAGGAAAAAATAGAAAATAGTTCATTTAATTATGAAATAAAAATGAATCAATCATCAAATTATAAATTCTTATATCAATATATGTATATATATATATAAAGAAAGAGAAAGAAATAAAGAAAGAGGATGAGAGAGATATCATTAAAAAATCAAAGGTGTGTAACTTGCATAAAACTAAAAAAAAACAAGTCTTAAACGAAGCATTTAAACAAGATCACATAATTTTCAGAGGTGATGCAAATACTTTTTTCTGTAAATAATATCCTCAAATAAAAATCAAGATGTAACTTCGTTGCCGTTGATTAGTCTCGTCACTGCGCAAGTTATGAAACTTTAAACCGCACCCTTTCCATCGTCAATCTCTAGAGTCTGTTGTACTTGTATGGTTAAATAGTTGGTCATACTAGAGTTCTATAAATTTGTTCTGAGACTCATTCAGCCTTCAAGATAAAAATAATATTTTCAACTAAACGACAACCTTGTTATATATATATATATATATATATATACATGCTTCACAAAAGAAAATATTTTTGTATAAAAAAAAACTGTGTATAAAAAACATTTAAAATAAATATTATATGATATATTCAATTATCATTATATATTATACTTGATACAAAATGATATTTTTACGCATTGTTAACGTTGTAAGAACAAATTCGAGATATGTTTTCGTTTTATTCAAATGTATATTCTGTAGTTGCCTTTTATTATTCTCAGTTAGAATAATATTTTTCTCCGTATACTTTTTCTTATATTTACTTCTTGAAAAACTATTTTGTCAATAATAATATAATACCAGTTTTACATACGACAGTTATTTCCATAGAGAATTTAGTTTTAGCTGTAAGGTCTCTTTCTGTATATTAACAGACACACAAATATATATATATATATATATATAGTGTAAAATGAATTCTATGGATTTAAGTTGAATTAATCATAATTGTCTTTTAAATAAAACTATTTTTACATTGTTTTAAAATTTATTTGAAAAGTTAACTTAATTATAGATTTTTTTCATTCCTCATAAAAAATAGCAGAGAAGATTTCTTTCGTTCTTCATAAAATATAAGAAAAATCTAACTAAAAATCTTTATGAAATTCACAATTAAATTTTCAACAATATAATCAGAAGCGAGAAAATATCAAAAATATAAATCTTCGACGACATTGAAACTCGACCGATTCGTTCAATTGATTTCGTTTTTTAATCGAATCCATCACGCATTTTATTAATATTCAATTCAATTAATAAAATTAATTCTGCACATTTAAATGCTACGAATCAGGAATTACAAGAAAGATTAAAGAATCGACCTCTTCACTTATTTCCCGTACTAATCTGTAAGAAATCCGTTCCACGCCACACTCATTGAAAATTAATTTAAACGCAATCCATCTTAATTTTTACAGATATTCACGGATAACATGAAGAGAACGCACGTCTAACTTAATAATAATCCACGTTCTTCTTGCTTCAACGCAGGAAACAATACATCTGAAAATTGAAAATCCGTACAACGCGCGCGCGTACAACGCCGACCGTTCCGTACCTACAAAACCAATCTACCTCCAGACTCTCTCGGAAATGTTGATGATTGATTAACGCAATATTGTATAAATAATTTTATCCGGCGTGTGGCGATTCCGCAATATAACGACACAGTTTTAATTCATTCATATCCGTACGGTACAACCTTGTCGACCGGCGACGCTTGTACCGCGCGCCCTGCCGCTCCGGCCTACCGGCACGATCCATTCGCAGTGTAATCCCCATTAGCATGCAAACCGACGAAACTTGATTATTTCGTGACAAAGACGCGAACGGGAAACGAACCCGCAACCGACGCGTCCGCACTGTATATTCATTAATTTCTAAACAATGACCATGTTTATCGCTAACGTCAGATGCAGGTAATCAGATCATACTTTATGACGATCGGATCTGCGTTTTAAAAGAGAGACACACGCTTTGAAATTTTCTCTGCGGCTGTAACATAAACTGTGTTTGGTCGGTAGGAGATATCTGTAATTAACAAAAAATCCCTATGTCCCAAAACGCGGTCCTCGCAGTATGAGAAATTATAAAACTCTGACTTTAATTCAATTTGAAATACTTAAAGGTTTACCATTCGAATTTCTAAATTAATAACTGAATAATTACAATCGACAGGAAAATACATTTAAAAATAAGGGATAAAATAATGATGAAATTATAATTTGAAAACGTCCCTTTAACTTCAACTATTCTTCACTTAAACACTCATACAACCACAATATTAATTCAATCAAATTACCTTGAAATGCTTTGTCAATATTTAGCATAAAATTCCATTAACGTGTACGTACTCACTCATTTTCAATTAAAGATATAAAAAATTATAAACAATCTTTAGCTCTACAAGATATTTTGTAAAAAAATTCAATTATATGTACTAAAATTTTGATTAAAACATTAAATTAATTATCATCTTCGATATAATCTTTAAAAAGTTCACTCAAATTCAGCACAAAAATTCAATTATGTCTAAATACTCATTGAAGTTGAATTTAAAATACAAATAAGAATATACAACATTTATTTTCAGTCAATACTCGGTAGAAACATTAAATTTTATTAACTATATTTTTCACAAATGAATTCTTTTTCACCACATAAATCATTTACACCTTCAGTAAATTATTATTGACTGTTTCTTAAATGCGTTAAGATGGTTGATGAATGATCAGTATTGATTCAATGACTATTTTTGATCAAAAAGAAAGTTGTGTTGTTTGTGAGGTCAAAAAAAAATGATTTGTGAAAGTGAATTTAACCACAGTGTCAGAACTATACTGTAATAAAATATATTTACTAGAATTTAAATCAAAAGAGTAAATTAATTGTTCTCTTCGATTTGATCTTCTTAGTTTATTTTTAATTTATCCTGTTACGACCTGATACGATTTTTAAACCATCTTCTGATATCTTGATATATGCTTTATGAACATACATCAAGCTATCTGAAGATGACTCTAGAACCGAAACCGATCGTAACAGGACACATCAGATGAAATCGAAGAACGGAATCGTCCTACAAATGATTTATTTTCTGCTCATACAATCTACCAAAATGTTTTGATGAGAAATGTACAAAAAAAATTTTTTTTGATGATTGTGCGTTTTTTGATAGCGATTCCATTATTGTCAAAGTGTTCATATATCGAACAAGATTATTGATATAAAAACAAAAAAATATAAATTTGATTAAGTTAATTTTTAAAAATTGAATAATATTTTCTATTTAATGAATGTTTGTTCTCATATTTTAAACATAAATCTATATAAGAATTACGGTGAGTTGATAAATATAATTTGATGAAATGTCTCAAAAAAAAAAAAACATAAATAGATTACAAATGTCGGCTCAGTTCGTAAACGATACACAAAATAAATCCTCCCGATTGTCCGGCCCGACTTCACAAATCGTGCAAGATAAATTTCAGCTGTAACCTGTGATAAACGTACTCTACGGTAAGTAAAGATATCATAGACCTTAGCTGTTCGAAATGATGGACATATTTACAGAGGGACACGTGAACGGAAACACGGGCAGATAGATATACACACAGGTAGGCGGTAATGAATGTGTTTGCTTTTCATACACGTCAATGTGATTTGATTGTGATAATGGCTGAATACATCGTCTTAACGTACGGAAAATACATATACGTTTTCTTTACAGTTTCAAATACGTTATAAATATACATTTCATGGTAATTTGGTTTACTTTAATTACATTTGTGTTTTTACTAAAAGCATTAGCAGAGCGATTTTTAAGAGGTTTAGTATAACACACGGAGTGGATATTTTAATTAGTGAAATGAAAACGAACAGATTGTGAATGAAATCTCAAAACCAAATAGTGAAATATTACTAGAAGAAACTAACTGTAAAATAAATTTCGGTCCATTAATATATATATATATATATATATATATATATATATATATATATATATATATATATATATATATATATATATGTAAAATTAAAAGAATTCATTCAGTCGTTATAAGTGCTATGTAAAGAGATTAACCGAATATGTATAAATATTCAAATAGTATTTTTTACTTTATTTCACTGTTTGAGAAAGCTTTTAATACTAAAATCCATTTCAGAGAGAAACTTCAATAAGTAATACTTGTAAAATATTTTTATAAAACACTGACTGATTATTAAAATATGAGACTTTTTTTCTCCACAGATGATTTTTTTCTCAAAAATGTTCTTGTGGTTTGTGGGATGAGAAAGAAGGCATTTGTGAAAGTGAATTTAACAAGTCAAAATATTCATAATATTCATATCTTAAAAACGACTATTTGTATGAAAAACCAAATATCGAATCACTGTTTAATTTATAAATATGTATCGCATTTTAATTTACAATTGTTTTATTTCTAGTGTAACTTTCCTTCACAAAAATTCATTATATATATATATATATATATATATATATATATATATATATATATATATATATATGCAACATGTTTACAAACGATTTTCTTTTTCACCGAAAGTAAATATTTTCTGATAAAATTTATTTAAAAGAACAGAATGACAAATTACTCTATAAACATAGGACCATGTTTTCATTTTCAATATACTAGTTACAATATGAACAGAAGATAAGTTCACTCTTTGTTTGAAAAACAAATAAGATATTCTAGATTAAAAAACTGCACCTGCAGGCACGTTTCCTTATTTACATTTTTTTTTTGTTTTCATATACCCATTACATCAAACGTATTCTTTTCGATTTTAAACAATACATTACATAGAGGTATGTTATTGTTTCAGATTATATATTTATATATATTTAGATTTATATATGGTTTAATAATACTTTGTTATAACCGAAAATTTAAATAACAATTTCTGAAAAGGACATACTGTTGGTTGACATCAAAGTTAGTGCAAATCTTATTAATTCAATTTGTATGAAAATCTACTGAATTGATATTATTTTCTTTGAATATATATATATATATATATATATATATATATATATGTAAGGGATGAAAACTTGAATTCGATCATAATAACTTTAAAAGATAATTCAAAGAGTATATTTCTTGAAATAATAAATCGACATTGCAAATCTGTTTTCATTTTCTGAAAAAATCTTTTTCAAAATGTACAATAATTTATAAATTAATATAAACTATTATGTTACTGCTTCTCTGGCACACCCTGTATAGTCATACTTTCTAAATTTCACAACGTAAAAATTTATCGAAAAAAATTTGATAATAATTTTAAATCAAGAAGACTAACAAAACGAATCTCAAATAAATAGGAAAAAAGTATGCTTGAATTTAAATCATAAATAAATTTAAATTATATTTTAAAAAACGGTTCGAGACAACTACATTAGCATTCAATTTGAAATACTACTTCTCGAAATCTAGGGCACATTTAAGTAATTGCAAAATGATATTATGCTGTTCTATATATCCAGACGATGTGTAGGAGAAGCGTTCCTACAACAATAAACTAATGAGTGAATATGACACTCGCATTCTAAACTGTTCTGTATAAACATTTCTCGTGACAACTAACTTACGAAATGGAAGTTTATCATACAGAAAATATTCCGAATCGTTTAATTCATATTTAATATATATTTTATACTTCATTAAAACATCGTTTTATATACGAAAATTTATAATATCTGGACACTTATAGAATAGCTTACCAAATAAGAAGAATCTGGTTTCAAAGAGAAATAAGTCAACCAGCACTCACCTGTAACAAAGAGAAAAAATATTTAGTTAAGAAATTAAATTCATAAAATAGATAAAATATTACTTCATATATTTTTAAACAATCTTATACTCAAGCAACTTAACAATACTCATTTATAATTATTTATTAATTGAGTTAGATATAAATAATATTATATTTATTTAAGAAAATAACTTTATATTTTATAATATAGGAGGATTCAATTTAAGCTTTCACATAAAAGTATAAAAAGTATTTCAGTTCAATTCAATAATAAAATACAATTGAAATAAAATACTTAATAAAAAAATGAAATCTCTTTTTTGTGATTTTTTTAATACTTTCATGTGAAATCCTAAATTGAATCACCTATATATTCATTTATACATTAATTTTAATATAAGTTTTTTTTACTTTGAAGAATTTTGAAATAAAAATCTCATATGTACATATTTTTCATCCAATTATAATTAATTACATGTTTACTCTACTTAATATTCAGATCTTAAAAAAAAAATAAAAATAAAACTTCACAACTTTATAAACATAAAATGAAAAAACTGTATAGTGAGTCGTCTATATAATACATTTTAATATTTATTATCGATACAATATAATCAATATTTATAATTTAAATTAATCATGTGATTTTAAATTAAAAAAAAGCATGAAAGAAAATAATTAACTTACAATATTTATACGAACATTCGCTAGCTGAATGTTAAATGAAATGTTCTCAATCGACAGCTGTCAAATATTAAACTCTAAGTTATGATGAGAAACGAACCAAACAAGTTATAAAATTTAACACGATTTAATATAAACTAGCAGCTTATTGTTAAGTACACAGACCTGTTGACGTGTATTAATAGTATTAACGTCTTTGAATGGTTGCACTACTAGTATTATATAGAATGTGTTAGTGTATGTATATTATTGATAAATACTAATTGATTTACTTCAAATCAGTACGAACGGAATTGATTTCATGTAATATTTCAATCAAGTAAAAGACTGTTTATTGATTTTACAATTTCACTGACACTGTGCCTAAATTCACTTTCACAGATGAATTATTTTCTTATCCCACACACCAGAAAACATTGGATGATCAAAAATGTTTAATAAATGATTATTGATCGTTTTTGATTATTACTTATTTGCATTTAAATATTTTGTGGTTTGTAGGATGAAAAAAGAATTCATTTGTAAAAGTGAATTTAGTCGCAAATTGTGATAAATTTACTGCATTATTGTCCTTTGTGTCTTAATGATAAATTAACTCGATTTATTCTTGAAACTAGACAGGAGTTTTCAAGGGCAGAGCATCACCTCAAGCCCAGTTAGACCCAATCAGGATCAGGTAATTATAAATTGATGAAAAATTGATAATTTCTGTTCAGATGTGTATTTAGTATCATTTAGGTCAGTAAGAAAATTCTTTTTTCAGTGCTCTAAAGTCTGAAGAGTGAAAAACAAATAATTTTAATCAATTCACAAGAAAACTTAAAAATTTCTTGAAAAGATTACAGGTTTATTGTAAACTAGAGGACTTCCACCCACTTTTCGCTACGTTCGTCAAGCCCCGCTCGATAATGCTTGCTACTCCCTTGACAAATAACAGAAATTAACAAATTATATACAAAAATAATCGGAGTGTAATGTAAGTAGTAAAATTTTTATTGGAAAATTTCTAAAAATTAACAACAAAATACAATGTTAAAATGTGTACCAATTTTTTTACTCTAAAGGTTTAGTGAATACAATATTTTAAATAAATTTGTTATTGGTTTTACACTGAAATCATATTCCCTCATTCGTTGTATACCGTGAAACAGAACACAAAATACAAGAAGAACGTTACTTTCTGGGAAACTTCATCCCAAAGGAATAACCAGAGAAAAGAAAACACCTACACGATTCACACTTTCTCAAAAGTCGTTGGGAAAAAAAACAATTATTTTTATGCAAATATTTTTCGATTAAAAGAAATCAAATTTCTCTCAAGTATATCGCATCATACTAATTAACATTACCAGAATAACCTGCTAAAATTCTGTTTAATAATATATCTAATGTTTCAAGTTGAAAAAAATAAAGTGTTCGTTGTTGAAAAGAAAGAAAAAAAACTACATATTTCTCAAAAAAAATATAGTCCGTATAACATACTGTTAGAATATATAAATCTTCGTCGACTTTTTATCTCGAACAAACATAGTACGAAAAATGAACAAAAATATACAACGACGTTTCTATTCGAAAATCCTATATACTATTTCTACATTTATTTGTATCACATTATATATTCTTGAATTTAACATCGTACGACTCTGAGAAAAAGAAGAAGCATATTATATTCATATATATATATATATATATATATATATATATATATATATATATATATATATATATATATATAAAACTGTATTTATATATTCATATTTGAATAATCCAGCGTTCGACCGTAACAAAAGAATAACACTAATTAAGGCTTTGAGTGTGCCGGTGCAGATTTATGGCGGAGTACGAATAAGCGCTTCTTCCACTCGTCGGCGCGCTTCTTAAAGTGCGTAGCGACTTATTTCTCGAATTATAAAATTAAAAAGTTGGAAACGACGAGCAGAGTTTCGTGCTGCTTTAATTTTAACTTCTTTTGCTTGTTTACGCATTAGTTAAGAAAATGTACCGGTATATATTTTTTTTTAAATATTTAAAATAGATATGATGGAAATCAGTAGAAGTATTACTTAATTATGTATTTGTTTAATATATCAATTTGTTTTAATTATATTGTTTTATATATAAAATCATATTTTATGTTTGTAAATATGGCCGTTTGGAGAATGATAGCACACTTTTTTGAATGTAGACTCACTTGAAAAAAAATCAGTAGAGTTGCAGTATAAAAAGGTAAATAGATATAATCGCTATATGGAAACGTTTTCAAACACGGTTGAAGTATTTTTTTTTTATTCAAACTGGTAATTATAAAACATTTCTGTACACTATTTATTCGTTTCATGAAATATTTTTTGTTAGAAGGACATTAAACGATTAAAAAAGTTTCGTTTTGAAATATGGTAACCCTTTTTTATTTTTTGAGATTATGTTTACAACACAAATATGAAACCATTTATTGTAATAAAAATTAATTCTCGTATATAGTAAAATATTTTTTATAGTTAAAACTTTTTCAATACATTTTTACTAAATAACAAATATTTTTTTTTAAATGCAACTCATGTGTTTAGCAACAAATTGAATTTGGAATTAAAAACTATTGTAATATTAATTCATTTTATTGAAATAGAAAATAAACAGTGGATCCCAAATTACAAATATCAAAACAAAACCTTCCTTTAAAAAAAATTTCAGTGTATAAATTTTCTTTAATATGATAAAATTTGAGATTGTTTTAATTTATGTATAAAAAGAGTATTCTTATCCAACTTGTTTTTGTCCAGAAAAAAATAATTATACTGTAAATTAAATAATTAATGTGCAATTTTATCTGTCAAAAAGTTTTACATTTCTTTTAAAAAAACGTGATTGGAAGTGTTAAGAAATTTCAAATATTATTCCTACGAGTAAAATTCAATTAATGGGATCATTGAGAAATTAAGCTCATGACTTTATAACAGGTTTGTTTGTTATAGAGATTATTATAATTCAATTAACATTTCAATAGCAGATAAACCACAACATTAATTTGTAATACCAAAACAATTTATAGTTGAAGGATGTATTTGGAAACATTACTGCTTGATATCATCACTGCTATTTTATGTATTCAAATCGGGTTTATCAATATTTTTAATAAGCAAGAGACAAATTAAAATTCAATTTATACAAATATATAAATTTACTACAGTTTAGAGAAGTTAAAAAATATATTTTTGTAGAAATTGAAATCTATTTTTAATACTAAATATATTTATAAATCTGACTATTACACACTATGCCTGAATTCATTTATATAAATTAATTATAACATTACTAAATCTATTTTATCAATATATGAAGAAAATAATATTTGTGGATTTGTCCCACTGATGTGTACTTTAATGAAAAATTTTATTTTATATAATTAAAATATTGCCGAGTTGTTATTTTTAAATATAGCATATTTTATACGGATATATCAAATAACTAATTAAATAAATCAATAAAATCGATAATAACGAAATTGTTTTTGAAGTGGAGGTACAAAAAGACTAATTAATACGTTGATAATAGCAAATTGTATACTGTGTAGGATGTTAATTATTACAGGAATATAATAACTGCTATAAATAAGCTTTGAACAAATTTTCAAAGTGTTAACTGGAATTTTTATATATTAACTAACATTGTTAGACATTTATAATATTTTTTCATAATATAGTTTTGGTATTGAGGTTAAATTAAATTTCATAAATTAATTCTCAGATCATCCCTGTAAGAAACTAAAAAAAAAACAAAAATGTTGTATAAATAATTGTTTTTGATTAATTATTATGCTGATTTCGATACCATCAGCCTCGAAACGATAAGGTAACGAATAATTTCTAATTTAGCTCTCTGACAGATGGCATAGAAAAACTGTTAAATAATAACCAATCAATAATTGATTATTAAACATTTTTAATAGGATTTTTTACGATTTATAGGACGAATAAAAATTAATTTGTGAATGAAACTAACTTTTTCTATTAATAAAGTTGTAACAAATACTTGTTTTCAATTTTTATCTTTCAATTATATTCACAAAAATTAAAAAATCTGACTTCTACAAGTAATAACAATCCAAATAGCAATACTTGTTAAACACTTTGCATAAACTAATTCCTGTACAAATAAATTACCAATTTCATTTAATCTAGTTAGGCTAATAAGAAGGTATCTTTATATCCCCACTGGCTGAATTGTGAGAATTGGTCACATCTTATCAATCCATCAACCACACATTTAACAAATGTCTGACCTATAAAACGTTCAGAATATTTTAAAAATTCAAATCGTGAGCCACTGTTCTTGAATCGAGTACTGTTATAGGTGGACTAGACATTTTGTTATATATTTAAAACGATTTTGATATAATAGGGTATGACACGTATTTATTTTTAATAAAGCATATTTTTTAAAAAATAAATATGAAGAAAGAACTGAAAAATGGATACAATTTTATAACCGACATCCCATATTCCAACAAGTCTTTAAAAGATGCATAGATAGATTCACAAATTAATTCTCTTATTATTCCACTAACAACTAAAACGTTTTCGGATCAAAAATATTCAATAAACCATTACATTCATTTTTGATTCTTGTTTATATACATTTCGATCATAATGCTATCATTTTTAAAGTGACGAAGTACAGAAAAATCTAACCGTTTAAAAATATTAAAAGATTTTTAACCAGAAATTATTTTGTGATTTGTGTGGTGAAAATAATGAATTTATTGAAGTAAATTTAGCCACAGTGTAAGAACAAATAAAGACCAAGGCAATTGAAATATATTTTCTCATCAAAAATTGTCTTTTAAATGTCGATTATTTAACATGGATTTAAAACCAAAATGCTTGAATTAAACTGGCAATTATTGCAAAAATAATGTGTTTTTCTCTTAGATATAAGATCATTATTTAGGTGAACATTTTAGATACGAATCAAAACTTTTTTGTTCAGTAAGATTTCTACTATAAAACTTGTTGTAATACTTCTCCAGGCAAATCAATAATTTGCTAGTTAATCTATATTCTGATGTTTTAATAGACTCAACACCATCAAAATAAGGCATCCATGAGATATGAGACATCAAAAAATATACCTTTAATATATGTAACTTAGAAAAGAATATATCACAAATAATATATCACTGGGTTCAAGTTTAATTTATTTATATACAAACTCCAATCTAGAAACAAAAAATATAGAATATTTCATTTCTAGCCTAACCTAGAAACCTTAAACAGAGCATCAATCAATGATTGTCAAAAGATTTAAACCCATACATGTGTATATACATATATATATATATATATATATATATATATATATATATATATATATATATATATATATATATATATAAATAAATGATGCTATTTCCTATGTATTCAAAAATAAGAAAATGAATTTTCACATAAAGTGTATTTCTGTACATTTATGAATTTTTGTATTTCAAACACGTAGCAATGTATTTCCGTGCTACGCGACTCGATGTTTGTTTTTCATTTGAGTGTGTTTAGAGCTGTATGAAAACAATATGTATGGAAACTGGCATCAATACAATTGAGATTTGAAATTTAGATGACAGCTCTACTGAGAAACAATTGAGTTTTGTAGGTCAGCTTGTAAAACGAACACCTGTTGAACATTAAAAAAAAAGATCAAAAGAAGATTCGAATCTGAATTGTTAGTGAATGTGATACGGAAAATTATCTACTGTATATATATGTATATATATATATAGAGAGAGAGAGAGAGAGGAAAACTTTGGTTACAGACAGTATGAACATAACGATTCTACAGCAGAAGTAAACAAATTTTAATTGACCAGATTTTAATCGACCTATATTTGCACGAGATCGTTTCAAAAATTGATCTAATTTGGTATTTTCTAAAAAATGTTTTTCTTTTTCAACTGGACACATCTTTAATTTTTACATTATTTTTTATATAAAAAAACTATCTTGCACTTCAAAAAATAAAAAAAGGTCTACATGTCTGCTAATAATAGCTGTGTTAATTTAAATTTAAAATATGTTTGAATATTAACGTTTCCGTTCCGGTACGGAAACTCAGCTGATAGCATGTTTTTATTTGCAAATATATTTTCTGTTGCTCACAGAACACTCATATTTCTTGTTATCCTTTATTATTCGGTACTATCATTAATGAGTTTCAAAAAATGATAGAAACAGGAAATATTAATTTAATTCTCTCTTTTAGTTCAAAAACAACCTCAACCCGATACTCATGCGTTTTTCAATAAATGTCAATTTACTGATCGTCAGACGTTTGCCGTGAAGAAGTAGAGTGATATTTTTAATTATACATCTTTATTTTCTTGTAATACACATGTTTTGTTGATACTAGTCGGTGGCAGAAGGATTGACTTTATGTGTAACTAATTAAAAATCCTTCTAGTCTTTTATAAATAGTAATTTTCATGAAAAATATTACCATTAAGCCGTATTTATTACAGCGACATGGAGGATTTAAGACTGGTACCGGACTGGAAGAGTTAAGAATAAAAATGATAGTACTGAAAAAGGAAAATAATCTTTATTTTATTTTAGAAAAATTGTTCACACCATTTTTAGACACTTTTCATGTTAATAACCTGTAAATATTTTTTTATTGCTACAAAGTTTTAAAACTGTACCTGGCTGGAAGAGTTACATGAAAGATGTTTATATTTTTGCTACAAATATATATTAATTGAAAAAAGAACTGAATTAGTATATGATATTTATATATGATAACACATGTAGATTGAAAAACCGTCGTAAAAAAATTGCACCAGCTGCAAAATAAAGTTCTCCCCTACCATTCGTATATTAAAATATCTTTCACCCACAGATTATCACAGTTTATGTCTGTATACATATTTCTAAGTGAAAATGTTTTGATAAATTAATTTCGTACTGAAATTTAGTCGTTTAATTTTATGATAATGCGACAATTAATTATTCAGAAATAGAGATGTGTTGAAAAATGTGTTTTTCATTTAAACGACTGTACAATATTATAAAGTAATTTTAATAAAAATAAATATGAGATAAATCATTCTTCACGGATAAAAAATAACATATTTCTCGAAGTACATTCATTTTAATTAGACTTGTGATAGTTCCACAAAGTACTTACAATGAAAGTATACACTTTAAAAGATTAGATTTGTTTCGAAATTACTCGCGAGATAAACTTGTTCGAAAAATACCTGTCTCGTGTAGCGTATAACAAAAAAAAAAGTTTCCTATTCAGCTAGAAAATTACATAGTAAAACTTTTAATAATAGGGGAAAAAACACGATTTCGATTATCTGTACGATACGTAAAATGATTATTATAAACTCTCACCGACGATTCCGGTAATTATAAAGTTAAAACGTTTCCTTCAAGTACAACAAAAGCGCAAGAAGTGTTAGACGAGCTCGCGGTGTGGATGCACGAGTATGTGTGCGTGTGCATGTGTTCGAACGACAAAGAAAATCTACAACGGCGCGGTCGGACCGTTAAACGGCATCATTTGCGCCAGATATCGACGGGGATTTTGTTCGTTTTTAACGACGCCCGTTCGATCGAAAATCCGAAAGGTGTTAAGCGACTGAAAACTATAAAAGATAAGAACACGCGTCGTGTGGAGTTCAATTCTTTCGACTATACCGTAACGTAACGTGCTTTTAGGTAGGTTGGTTGGTTCTCGGATGTTGCTATGTCTTACGGCTTGTTTTTAGGGATAGCGTGCTGGGTTTCTTGCGCCGGCCGATGTGCTGTTTGAATAGGTGTTACTGTGAAACTCGAAAAGTACGAAAGTTTGCAGATGCGAACTGCTTTTTCATTGAATAAGTGTGCGTTCGGCTTAGAGATGATGTTTGGATCGAGCCAAATACGTGTACACAGTTGGCGAACCTGGATGGTATGCTTGTGTTTATCCGATATGATTTTTTTATCGTATTAGGTACGGGAAATGTGTTTATTTTATGGAGCGAACGAAATAAGCGATTATTAATATATATATATATATATATATATATATATATATATATATATATATATATATATATAAGAAACAAATAATAAAATCTATCATAAATCTTCATCAAGATCCAACAAATATTTTTTTGATATAAAAAAGACTAATATAGTTAAACTTTTAATAATGAAATATTAATTGAAATTATCATAGGACTGGAAATTAATTTCATATGAGGATGAGGTGTAACACTAAGTATAGAAACATTACCGCATGAATCTCACTCAAAAACGACACTTGGATTAAAATAGATTACCTTGATTGGGACAAAAAAAAGGTAAACGAGTATAGAAGTAATTTGACTACCCTAAGTAGAAGCGCATTAAACGAAAATGGATATTACTCTAATCAAAACCCACCTAGTGATTAAATACACACATTTTTTATACAACTAATCTAAGAAATTGCAGAAGAATTAGAGACGAAACACAGCATGATACTTAACTTGAATAGAAAGACTCGAGTAAATCAACCTTGGTACGATCAAAAGTGTAAAAGTCTAGAAAATAATGAAAGGCTAAATCTTTAAATTTTTAAAACAATAATTAAGATTTAAAAAGTATAATTTTTTGCCTGAGATTCTTCATTACTTTCAAATAAAAAAACTTTCAAATAAAAATACTGTTTATTTTTAAATCCGTCATGAACAAATTGCAAAAGAAAACAATAAGCATTGTTTTGGAATATGACTTGCCTGCAAACTTTTACTGGTTCTACTAGACTAATCCAAAATCCGCAATAAAATCTGATATTGTCGATAAATTCAGTTTCACAAATGATTTTTTTCAACTCACAAACCATAAAAACATTTTCTAATTAAAAATATTCAATATTATCATTGCTGATCAAAAATAATCATTTGTTGAGTTAATTGAATAACATTGCAATAAAATGTATAAACGAGAAATTAACATCATTTAAAAACAATAAATATAAATAAAAAGATAAATGATAAATAATAAAGCAATAGTTAAAAATTTTAAAAAAATAATAATAATGAGATAATAGATCAATTTCAAAGTGTTTTCCACTTAAGATGATAAAATAATTATTTGTTCGTTGGCTTACCATGTGAGTAGCTTCCGTGTGAAAAATAATAGTGCAGTGGGTAGAATTTATATTTCAGGGATTCTTAGCACATTCAGCGTTCATGTTTATTGCCTGACCGTTGCCATAGTCAGAAATAGTGGTGACTTCGCAGATTGCGGACCGTTTCGAATATTCATGAGGAAAATAAGGCCGTGTGCCCCATCAAGCTAACATTAAATGCTTGTTAGTGCATTCTGTACTCATTGTGAGACTCGTTTCAGGCCTTTCTATACAAGAACAGATGTCACGGAAGGTTTTGTATGAAAATTTTCTCTGAACTAGTTTGATATCTTTTTTAAAACAATTCGGAATGAAAATGGTAACATTTTAAGTAGTTAGATTTGAAAATAAACATGTAAAAATATTTTAACAAAAAGCTCTATTGAAAAAAGTGTAGAAACAAAATACAAGTTAACATTTTTGATCTTTAAGCCGCTTATAAAATTTCTAAAGAGAATCCATTTATCCTTAATTACATAAGAAAAAGTTATCTCATTAACATGCAATTAAGGTCAGTGAGGTGAGGATAAGCATTTAATTCCGTATACACAGAACTTTCTTTAAAAAAATCTTAAGGAAAATATTATCTTTTAATTAACAAACTAATAATAAAAAATATATTTTATCACTTGAAAAGAATTACTAACAATTATTAATAAAGGAATTTCGACGAGAATTTATTTTTATTACAACACCAAAATGAAATTTTTCACAAAACACATGTTTATGATTAATTTTGTCTAGTTTTAAAACACGCAGTAGTATAATTTTTGAATTTATGATACCTTTTAAATTATTTCAACTAAATGTGTAAGTTTTAAAAAGGTAATATAGTTTAAAAATAACTGTTTATTCGTTAGAAGTTGACAGTGATATGAAATTTTAACTAAAACATGACTTATGGTTTGTTACTTCATTTCACATCATTTAGTTAGTTTTCTAGTATCTCTGTCTCTCTCTATGTATATATATATATATATATATATATATGTGTGGAGAGAGAGAGAATAGAAATTTATTCATAGAAAATCTTTTTTGATGAATAAATACCTTATATCAAAACTAAAATAATTATACAAACATAGAATTATAAATAGATAGCAGAAGGTTGTATTAAAAGATTCTAATAATGTTTAAAATTAAATTACTATTTTTTTTCAAGGTGTTTGAATTTCATTACCAAAAAATATCTTGATTTATACATCAATTCAGTTAATTTAATAAACTGTTTAAAAACTTTTTTTTAACATTTTCTTTGCTTATGAAACAAAAATATTTTCCTCGCATATCATCTATTGAATAGTTTTTTCTGTTACCAAATCGAACTGATTTAAGTCTTAATGAGAAAGATTTTGTTTCAATGGAAAGATTTTTTTCCATTCGTCCGTACAAATATAAAGGGTCTGCGTGAAAAATAAGAGATAGTTTAAAGACGACCGCGGTGACAAAAATGAGAAGAGAATCCCACGCACGGCCTAATATGTGCCAAGTCGAGCATAATACGGTCATGTGACAATTTCTGTCCACAGTGTATGATATTGCTAGGTCAACTTTAACGTTCTGAATCTTATCTAAATCTAATCCCGATACGTACGTACAATGATGTCGAGATTATACTAATGGCGCCATTCTCACCACACTGCGGTCGAGCGCCGCAACAGGACGCTCGATGTCACTCAAACGCGTCGTGCTGGATAAAGAGACACATCATCGGGCCGCATGCGAAACGTATCTCTATTTAAAAGCGGGATTTAGTTTGATTTCGCGATCATACGGAGGGATGTGCGTGCAGACTCTCGCGTGCCATTGTTATGGACTACGAAGACGATATAGTTTTCGTGGAAGCAATTTAGAATGTTTTTTTTTCTTTCACTTCGAGCGACGACTTTTAGATGCCGGAGTTTTTTTCTTAATAGAACGTTTTCTTTAAAGTTTAGCCTCGTTGAGTGTTTCTGAGAAATTCTATTACCGACAGATGAATAAATACGTGTAAACATACATGCTATTACATACAAACAAATACATACACACACATATATATATATATATATATATATATACAGGGTTCTCCAATAAGAACTCAATTTTTTTATTTGAAATACACAGAATTTGCGCTGAAATTTCAAGTTTCTTAATTGTCAGTAATAGTGACTTCCGCATGCTTCCTTGCGAGTAACCATTCTTTTGTTATAATTTTCAATAACATCCCTTCAAAACTGAGGCTCTATCTCACCAATTACTCTTCGGATATTATCTATTAGGTCAGACATTATATTAGGATTATTAACGTACACCTTTCCTTTAACATGATTTGTTAGAAAGTAGTCCAACGATATTAAATAATAAGATCTCGGTGGCCAATTAGTGTCTCCATTTCTCGAAATAACACGATCAGGCAATCACTTCATCGATACATCAATTCTTTCGACCGCAGTGTAACTTGTTGTGTCTTCCTGTTGGAACCACATGTCCTTCAGATCAGTATCATCCAATTCTTCCAACAATAAAATGATTATAATGTTTCAGTATCTTTTCCCACTCACAGTAATCACTATATTAGCCGGATTCTCAAAAAATAAGGATCAATAATATCTTCGGACTAAAGTGCGCACCAAACAGTTACTCTTTCTATAAGCAGTGGCTTCTTAACAATCACTTACGAATTTTCTTCACCTCAGATTCGGCAGTTTTGCTTGTTACAAGTAGCGCCAGAGAATTCGAAAGAAGTCTCATCTCAAAAGATGACTTTTTTGGAAACACCGTGTCGTTTCAGTATCCAATTAACAACAAATCTCATACGCAGTAAATAGTCTCCTAGCTTCAATTCTTGTATTAATTGAACTTTATAAACCTTCAGAAATAAATCTGCATATGTAAAATATGCCATGTGGTCGTCTGTGAAAGGTCCAATTGCTGTGAACGTCATGGATTTGACATTCCTGGCATATTGACATATTATTTCCTTTTATAAATAATATGTTTTAATTGAGATTTCACATCATCATTTTTTGGTCAAAAAACAATCTTTTAAACCTCATGTATTGTGTTGTAATAATTTTAATAATATCATAAATTCAAAAATGTATCAGAAAAAAATTCTATAGATTGTTTCATCTTTTCAATATTTACAAAATAAAAAAACATATACATAGAATCTCAAGTCACCTCATTTAGAGCATAAATTAACAAAAAATAATGGAAAACATTTTGAAAATTGAAATGTGTTCCATTTTCCAATAACTATTCATTTTCTATCAAAAAAGGCACCGAATTAATTTGTACATCTAATAAATGTATGTAATCAACAATGAAAAATGGTCAGTATTTAATAATTCTAGATGTAGGGTTTCAGGAACACATTATCAACGGTAAACAAGGTATATCATGTATTTTTTTCATTTTTAATAGTCTATCAAACCGACCTCAAAGTGAAAAAATATAATAAACTTTTCATAAAAATCGATATTCTCAAAAAAAAGTTAAGAAATAATTTTAGAAATGTATACAAGTTTCAAAACCAAAATTCCACAACTAGTAGATCAGTCATGTTTACATCACGAACCCGGCATATACTTAAAACGATATCAATTTTAATGACTGTCCTACTTTTGTACAAGCTCGAACGAGCATATCTAATATCACGTATACATTTTTAAAACATCCTATACAATATCACCATTGTTACATTGTGCGTCAAAACTCAATTTGTGTAAATAAAACAAGCACAAACCGAGCGAACAACAAATTTTTAATTGCGCTTACCTAATTTCTATTATAAACTTGAAAATAAACGCACGGTACCAAAAACGAAATGCCGCTTTATCAACCTTTCATCATAAAATCATGTACCTATATTGTTCGGTATACACACACATTCATCATATATATATATATATATATATATATATATATATATATATATATAAGTGTATGATATCCCACGCGATTCTTGCCCTCACGGGATTCAAACACGCGGAAACCTACGTCAACACCAAATGCTGAGAGGCCAGTCTATCTAATTTCACATATCCGCAGGCGATATAACTGATTATAAATGAACATAACCGGGTTGTAATATAGGCTCGGATTATTCTTCATAACGTGGCCAGACCAATTTTATAAGGGTCAGTGAGTGCGTGATAAAACCAGTGGCGGAGGATTTTTTTTACGATTTTTACACCGTTTAGATGATAATGCAATGGATGATTTTCTCAAATTAATTCTTGTCTCATCTCACAAACTACAAACAATTTTTCTAATAAAAAAATGAACAAACGATTGTTGATTATTTTTGATTCTTCTCACATGCATTTCAATCAAAATGCCAACTGTAAAGATAGATGTTTTTTAAAGAAAAAAAGTACTTTGTTGTTTGTAAAGTAAAAAATATCAAGTGTGAAAGTAAATTTAATCAGCGTCTGAACTGTATATCAACCTACAAACCATAAAAAATATTGTATTAAAAATGTTCAATAGAAATTTTTTTGAATGTTTCATACAAGCATTTTTCAATGATTATGCCATCATAATCAATGTGCTAAGGAACAGAAAGACTAACACCTTAACTTCAAACAAATACTTGTTTCTAACTAGTGACTTTGTTGTGATTCGATTTATTTGAAAAATATTTTAATCAATACTTAATCTTTTTTAAACTTTATATTCTAAAAAGTGAAATTTTTATTTCAATCAGTTATATATATATATATATATATATATATATATATATATATATATATACAGTGGTAAGTTCAAATCTATTTAAAGATGACAGGAAACAAAACCGGTCATACAAAATATTCAAACAGTGATCTCGAGGAGAAAAAACATAATTTAAAAATATTCAGGTACACAGATATGCAAAAAATTACATTAATTGATGAAAAAATATTAAAATTTCGAATAATAAAATTTGATTCAAACATATGGAACTTTTATCAAAAGGGGTGACAAATTTGATAAAAATATTAGTATATTAATGAGATTTCATATATTTTACACAACCTTTCTTGAAATTATTATTAAAATCGAAATAATAAACAGAAAATAATTCATTTCTCGCAGAAAAATAATTAATATTAAAAACTCGGACATATATTTGAAAACGCTGGTCAGCTACTTAGTGTGGTAACAAGTTGTCTATGATCGCTTCATAAATATTATATATACATATATATATATATATATATATATATATATATATATAAACACACACACACATATATATATATATATAAAGAAAATAAACATATGATAATGTAATGAGCTTCGTAAACAATGACTGTCAACCATCGTTGACGATCATTGTTCGTGTGAATTTAGGTAAACATCTTCTATATATAAATTCTCAGGAGATGGGAATATATTAGGACTATATATATATATATATATATATATATATATATATATATATATATGATTCAAAATTAATTAATAACTTGCAAGAAGAATTTAGATTGTTATAAAAGTTGTTTAATATTTAGGTATGTTGAATATATGTATTATCAATCCAATACTTAATCTATTGTCAAATTATCTTTTTTAAAAAAGAAACGTATAGCTAGTATAAGAGATAAAATGTTTTTAAATTAAATAAAAACTATGTTTATTTATAACATTATTAATTTAACAAAAACAGTTATTCGTAAAAACTATTACTTGTGTTTGTATTATGTATACAAATCAATTTGATGCTTTTGAATTGAATCATTCAGAGATCTGTTTCAAATTAAAACCTTTTCTCGATATTTTAGAATTTTAAAGTGCCAACCTTAACATTTAGAAACATTATATTTTGGCCACACAGTTGGCATAACCTCATAAAGCAGTAGTGATTACGATGGGGTCCGAAAAACAGAATATTAGGCATTGCATACTTATTGCATTTCAACTACAAAAAAAAGAGGGAACGATTTGTTCATTCGGAAGAAGTTGATGATGCATAAACATGTAAAAGATGCTAAAACACTGGAAAAGATTCGAAAATGCATTACGACTTCACAGACTCAAAATCGCCATCTTTTTTTCCGACAAGAGATTCGTCAATTATCAAAAAAATTGTGCAAAAGTATTCAAAATAATGGGGAATACTTTGAGGATTAAAATGTACTCCATTTTTCCGTAAAAAAATATTTTCGATGACAAAGGTATCAAGTTAACTTCCAGACATAATCTTTTTAAATTAAATAAAAAATATATTTATTTATAATAAAGTCAATTTAAAAAAATCAGTAAATAGATATAAGCAGATTGTAAGTTAGGTTCACTATTATTATGGGAACATGATGTGAAATGGTATATTTTAATTAAATTCGTAATTAATAAATATTAAAGTAAAAAATACGGTTGAAGGAAAAAGAATACCATTTAATATAAAATATTTAATACAATAACAATCGACCCAATAAAGTGATTAAAAGATCTAAAAACGTATGGACGTATGACAATGCAATGACTGTGAACTAGTAAATTGAAATAGGGGTTGAAAGTAATTTAACATAGAGTACATTTATGAAATAATTACTGAATATCTTTTGTTGGTCTTAATCGCATTGTGAATATTTTGAATGTCAAACGACGTACATGTCAACTATCAAAATCTCTGTTCGCATTTACTGGCATTGTCGTCCAACTATCGCAACAGTTTGTGCTCGAAATTACAATCATAACAATTATCGTGATATTTAACATACAAGTATGAACGTAACTCGAAGCGTGCACAGCCTCAAAAATGTGTACAAGTTGATGTCACGGGGCTGCGAATGTACAACGATAAAGCACATTGTGTATGAAACGCTGGTTATTGGGGTCGTTAAACGATTGTTGAATTTTATTTCGACAATTCTTGCGGTAATCAACAGTCGTTAATTTTTTAAAAAGATAATAAAGAGCACTTAAATTTTAATACTTTTTTTTATTACATGTTTCATTTGTAGAATTTCTTTATAATTTGGAATTGGTATGTACGTACATACATACATACATACAGATCATATATATATATATATATATATATGAACAGTTTTTAAATATTTAATAATAATAAAATATTATATTCATTTTTTCTATTCTAATTACAAAATTAAATTAATATTTGCATTATAATTTAATAATTTCGAATTTATTTCCTTTCAATATGATTTTATTTATATAAAATAACATTTTTCTCTACTGAATTTGAAAAATGATTTACTAGTTTTTTTTTATGAAAAAATCTTCATTATACTTGTAAATATGTAATTAACAAGATAGTTTTTGAAAAAATCTACTTTACGCAAATTAATTTCTCATTCAATTTAAAAATCACAAAAAAGAGTTTGAACTAAAATGGTAATAAGATAATTTTTAATATTTACTTATAGGGATTTAGATGACGATGCTATCATCTAGAAAAAAGATTGTAAACAAGAAAAGTACAGATATTTCTGTACCAGAAAAAATGTAGATAATGAAAATGTAATCGAAATGCATGTAAGTAACCATAAAAATAATTTTCAATCAATTATTAAACATTTTCAGAAACAATTTGGATTGACCAGGAAAAGTCATTTATGAATAAATGAACACCTTAACCATTAAGCGTTACTGTCTTATTGCAGTACAATAAACTATTCAAGAAGATATTTATGTGACATACAGTGTACTTCACACCATATATATATATATATATATATATATATATATATATATATATATATATATATATATATATATATATATGAGCAGAGAGAACGTTGTAAAAATCCTGATAAGAATTACCATAATTTATGAAAACATTCAGTAGCTGGAAAACGAGTATTCGTTAATTGACCCTACCTACAATTTTATATATGTATATATATATATATATATATATATATATATATATATATATATATATATATATATATATATAATCTCTATATAATATAACTGAAACGTGATACTGCTGAGCAGTACGTGTACATAAGAGTTTCACATTCGAAATTAAATAGAATTTATAGACTATAGCTTAGTTTTGTGTCAAGGAAACTAGGATAAGGATTTATTTTGAAAAAGTGTAATACTTGTCAACATACGTAACTTTATTCCTGTAATATAATATAAAATGAGTGCTTTCTTGTTTTCTAGGTAGATATATGTCTCTTTTTCTAAGTGAATTTGGTTATAGAGTTAAAGTTTATGTTTATATATATATATATATATATATATATATATATATATATATGTATGTATATCGATATATAAGAAATTATATTAAATAGAATAATCTAATTCTCTTCTCATTCTATAAGCTATTTTTTTAGAGATTATACAAATCAGCAAAAGATGTGTATTCGTAAAATTAAAAAGAAAGTTTTCAGATTATTGAATTTAGATAAATACGTTTAGTTGTTAGAATCATGAATCAAATTATGCGACATTGTGATTTTAAATATAGAAATACCCAGGTAGATTTTATTTTTTTCATATTCTTGAATATCAAAACTTTTTTAAAATAAAAAATAAGATATCATTGAAACGAGTATTCTCTTTAAAACGTAGCTGTCAGCGCACTCTCAAACCCCAAACAATTTGATTAGAATTCATTTGTGAAAAGTAAAAAATATTTCTGTTCTAAAATTTAATAAATAAATTGACTACCATGTCATTTTTCATGAAAATAAATCGTAATTTCGATTGAATAAATGTATTACTTATTTTTTTACACTTTGAACATTTTTTGATACACCTTTTTCAGATAATAAGTGTATTATTATTTAATAATGATTTATTTCTAAAAAATGTTATCTTAGTCATAACACTAACTAATTTTTAAATTAATTTTTACACCTAATACATATAATTAAAGTACGTAAATTTGATTTAGGAGGTTGAATTGCACCGTTGGATCAAAAAGAGTTAACCAAGGATTAAAACTCTTATAACTACACTCAACTTTTTTAAATACTACTTTTCATTTCTAGTATTTTTTTAAAATATTAGAGCAAATGTACAATTAGTGAAATATTTTTTTTCACAAAAAGAAACTATATAAAATACCTTATAATGATGTAGTTAGTTAGATTCTCATTCAAATTACAGCAACTGTTAAAATAATTCTCTCACAGATAATACGTTAGCCACAAATAACCTTCAAAGGGTTAATATATGCGATAAATTGAAAAATGTTTCAATACTTGGAGATTGAATAATAAATAAACTGAAAGGCTATAATATATATATATATATATATATATATATATATATATATATATATATATATATATATATTCCCAATTTTTTTAAAAAATGTTTCACATAAACAAACTTCTTTTTATCATTTGTAAGAAAGTTCAATCGTAAGTTCGTTCATACCACTACTTTTAGTTTTGGAAGATTTATTTTCGTTTACTTTGCGAAAAAATATATGTAATAGAATATAAATAACAGTTGCTTATACATAGATACGCACACGTGTACATATATATATATATATATATATATATATATATAAAAATCTGTGTTTGTGTGTATACGTGAAATAAGAAAAACTCCGCTACTGACATTGTGACCGGAGGGTCCCACACATAAACGATGGGAGTGGTTGTCCGTTACACACACTTTTAGTAGCGTTTTAGCGTCCTAAAATGGCTGAATGCTTTATGATGCACGTTTCCATAGCTGCTTGTCGTATGCCGATTCCGATTCAGTCGTTGCTCTCTTCGTGTCGGATGGAAGTGGAGCTAAAACGACCTAACAAAATGATAGCTCTTTTATTTGACTCGCGTGTATATGTGACGGAAGAGATTTTTTTTACAACTTGTTAGCCATGAATTTGTATCTAAAACGGTTGTATATTAAAAGCAGTATATACGTACGCCTCTTCTTTGTTTGTTCGTACGCTTTGTGATGCGATTTTTAGGGCTGTTGAGGTTAAGGTCGAGGTTTTTACGATTTGCATATATGTAAAACTCTTATATACAGATTCGTATGTGTGCTGTAGAGGAAACGTGCGTGCACGCACACGCATGAATACGAATATGTAGTTTTAAATAAATAAACGTTGTATGTTTATTTCGTTCGGTAATTACTGAGTTTGGACTGCTTGATAGTAAATAGTACTCAGTTAGTTTTATGTTATAATAAAACAACAAATACTATACGAATAGCGAGAGAAATAAAAATATACTAGTATTGACATTGGTATCTTATTGAATTCTATTTGAAACTCGATGTGCAGCAAACAAGTACAGTTCAATTACGAGTTTCAGTTTAAGGAAGCAGGAGAGGTCGTATAACGAACATAAGGAGAAAAATAAAACTATTCTTAAAGTTTCTTTTTTAAAAAAAGCAACACTGAATCGAAATAATGATTTATTTTCATGAAAATTGGCATGGTAGTAAATTCGACTATTAAATTTTAACTGAGAAATACTTTTTAATTTTCACAAATGCACTCTTCTTTTAACCTCACAAAACAAAAAAAAATCATCTGGTCAAATATATTCAATAAATCACCATTTTCGACATCTTTTTCGATGAGCGATTCGTCAGTAACCCGAGAGATGAAACAAATTTATACAAAATAATGAAGGATATTTTGAGGATTGAAATATACTTTATTTTTTTTCAAACATTGATTTCCTATGAAAAAAAGGACCGAGTTAATTAGTATGCCTAATATTCTTGCAATTGTTGAAAGTTTTATTATTTTAAAGGCTGTTATCTTAATCGTACGTTGAGTAAGTAATTATTATTTTTGTACCTATTTCGAACAGTGTTTATAATCAAATAAATTTCAGTACAAATGCCTGTTTATAAATTTACATAAATTATTTAATTCCAAACGTTACAAGTTTCAGCGCTATCTCTTCAACACGATAGAAAATTCACAAATCAACATATTAACCAAGTTGAAATTATCTCCGTGTGTAACAAGCGTACGGACCGACACGAATGAATGTAGGAAACGTTGAGACGAAGTCACCGCATTATCTGAAACAATGTTCTGCTAGCCAAACAATCCTAAAACAATAGCCCGGTCGCGTCTAAGATTGTATCCGCAAATATTACGCATGGTGAATTTAGCACAAACCCCTTGTCTGATTGAACGAGCAGCACCCGTACACGTAGCAGTTACCTATATATACTATTCGTCTACTTTACATCAGTGGAAATAATCGGACTCTACTGTACTCCCGAACTCGTGAAACGGGTCCGCCGGTGTGAGAGATCGTGGAACTACACTTGAATTACTACTTAATAAAGGTTGAACACCTTTACACCGAACATAATTCATATTATATATATATATATATATATATATATATATATATATATATACTCGTATATATAGGTATTAGAATAGAGTATCCTCTCCTTGTGAATATTTGGAATGTTCAAAGGAAAAGATGATAGACAAAAGAGGTAGAAGATTACATATACGAAACGGACTAAACCGAACTGATTGAAAAGCTATCTGAATACATATAATACTCGAACACAGCTGAATTTAATATTTTGAGGAAGTAGCTGTAACTATTGTATTGGCGTAAATAGCTGATGCATTCACAGATTCAATCGGGAAAATAGATCACATTTTATTTGAATAAAACATTGTAAACATCTTATGTGATATTCGGCACGTACAATAAAAAATATATAACCGAATGTAAGTAGAACAAACATTAAAAACTGTAACTTTCAGTTTTTTATATATTAAAACCAATGTGTTCCACCTCCTACTCACTACGTTCACCAACCCACGAAGGTTGGGGGGTCCCCACAGCTCTCTCTACTCACTGTCGTTAAATATTAACAATTTTTAAATGAAAAATGAAATAAAAATATTGTGTAATGAAATTTATTTTTTGATCTTAAATGAAGCCGTGAAAATAGTGATACCGAAAAGAAAACTTATTGTAACGTATAGTAAACTTATTCTAAAAGTTCTGTGTACACGATATTCGTAATTAATTTCTGTTCTTCTGTACACTGAAACTTGATACCCTGCTTCGATGTACGTCTGGAAAGACGGCCTACATGAAAAAAAATGTTTTATAGAAATTTTACAATGGAATTACATTTTATATATAGAAGGACGCTTTATTTGTTTCTAAGATAATTATAGATTTTATGAAACAAACTCCATTAGTTATTACTGTTCATAGGTATTATTTAATGTATATTCATGTTTATTTAACAAAAAAAAACAATCAGTTTTTCTTACAAAATTTAAAAGCATATATAGATAGAACTCAGATATTAATAAAACTATCATCACGATATTTTAAGGAAATATAAAAGATACTAACTTAAATATCTTTGTTCCTGGTTAACACAAAGTTTTCTTATCATAGTTTCCAATAATTGGTTATTACCCTGAAACCACTATGAAATTAAATCATGCTTCAATCGTTTTTAAAATACAGAGGTAGGAAATTTAAGATTATAGGTGTATTTCCTGAACTTTTTTCTTAATTATAATTCCATTTCTATCAATGTATATATATATATATATATATATATTAATAATAATAATAATAAATAGTAAGTAGTAACTGTTAATCATTTTGATACAATTATAGAAGGAAGATTATGATGTCAAAACATTTGATAAAATCTAAGATAATTTTACTACCACATAAACCTTTCCTAATTAAAACTGTTCAATAATCGATTATTGACCATTTTGATTTTTTCTTATACACATTTAAATATCCATTCGATCATCTAAAAAGCACTAAAGTACAAGAAAACAAATCTATCCATTTTTTTTAACTAACAGCTCGCTTTATCCGGGATTGCTTCTGAATCTAAATATCTTGGAAATCTTAAAAGTCATATTAATGACAAAGAATATTTTCTTTAATGTCTCATATTAAATTTTAAATTTCTTGAAAAGATAATAAGAATGAATTTGTTCAATGTAATTGTAAATAATTGCTATCATTTGTAATATTTTTCTTCATTCTTTTTTACAAAAATATTAAACCTGTCACCATGCAAATTTCAGGAAAATATGCAAAATACTACGCAACATTACATAATTAAAATTTCTTAATTAATCTTTTTGATAAATCTATTCATGTACTTAAAAATTATACCAAAAAAAAATAATTTTAATTACAAGTCGTAATGATATAATTTTTGAGAAAAATTCATATATTACGATTATAACTAAAATAAGATTAAATATAATCCTGAAGATATTTTTAAAATTTAACACATTATTAAATGGATAATTCAGTAAAAACGTAATTAAGTAGTGAAAATTAACAGTGACTAATTAAAAAATCAGTTTAATCATAAAAAATATATTTAAATAAAAAATCTAATATATTTACTAACAAGTTTAAAAATGTGAAACATAAAATATGTCAGAGTTTATGAATATTTCTATCTAAAATTAAATTAATTTAAAAATTCTATTTGAGTATTTATAAGAAAAAACTATATAGAAAACTCACTAATGTTATAATAACAAAAATAATAGAATAAAAATCTATACTAATTATAAAAGATTGATAATACATACAAACATTTAGTACTGAAAATTAGTTCATTAATTTAAATACAATTTTCATGTCAATAAATATATTTTCATAGCTTTAATATAATCAAAAGAAAATTGATTAGAAATCTGTACACTTTAAAAAAGTCAAATTAATTTTTAAAGAATATATATATATATTATATTTGATAGGACAGTAATGTAAATTTTGATTAAAATTTAATATACAGACATGTCATTCACATTATTATTGAGAAAAAAAGAACAAAGAGAAAACTAATTGGAATATTGAAATTCATCGAATCGACTATCGTTTATATTTTAGATCGCAGGAATCGCTTTCATTTTATCATAATTCCTATCGAAACGTATGACTTTGTATTTCCTCAGTCCAAAACTGGTACGTCATACAACCCTGATTCGTTGCTCGAATCGAAAGTAATAAACGTATCAAGTTATTGCACAGCGTGTAAACAAAATTCGCTTAAGAAGTGTGCCAAATCGTGTGTTGGAAATCATAGATTTACGTGACAAACCTCCGGTATGATTGAATATCAAAGTGTTGCTCCGACAAAAGGGTATATAACAAAAATAGTTTGTCTAAGAGACATTTTTCGTGTCGCATTGAAGAAACGCTCTCGGGCGATATACGATGAAAAGGAATGTGCGTTCATTTGAAGGAAAGCCACTCGGAGTCGCTGTGAAAATAATGAAATCGAGGAAGAAAAAGTACAGTGGGGACCCCGTGCTCTATTGTGTGCAAACGGAATCGAATAAAGCCATTCTGGGACGCAGTTCTATTTCAAACCATATATTCGTATACGTGTATGTGTGTTTATTTTTAGATCAATAATAGATATCTCCATTCATTGTCAATATATACTCATATTTTACTACTTATTTTTGTTGTTAACATAATAATAAAGGGCATTTAATATCGTCGAAGAACGTACATAACATACAGATCGAATATAAATAATATCTCATATGTTTGTTTTGGTTCGATTTATTTACAAAATACTTTAATAAATACTCAATCTCTTTTTCAAAATTCATCTTCCAAAAATACAATTAAAATACAAATGTTATTTTATTCAATTGTAAAACATATCATCAATGACAGAAGACTAAAATCAATTTTCAGAAATAATGTCTTTTTACTCCACAAACATGATTTTTTTCCTGATCAAAAACGATTATTGATCATCTTCAGACCTTTTTATATACCGTGATGATTAAAAATGATGTCATTATCATCAAAATGTTTTCTAACAACCATCAAAGATGTTTGATAATAATTAAGTCAATATTTTTGATCACAAACTTTCTTTTGATTTTTTTTAGAACGAAAAATTAATTTATTTGTGAGAATGCTCAAAATTATTATGAAATGTTTTTGTCATTTAAGGAACAGAATTAATTTTTACACTTAATATTTTATGTATTTCATTTTTTACTTATTTTTGTATTTAATCAGATTTTACTTTATGCACTGGACTGGCATATTATTTTCAAAAACAACTCATCCATCATTAATGATTAATATATTTCTTATTATTTAATATTCTTATTCATAAATTGAGATTTAAAATTTTTAATTCTATAGAGTATAATATCCAAATTATGTATTGTAGAACTATTCTGTATTTAATAATCATTCAAATATACAAGAAAGAAAGAATCTAAGAATCTACATAGTTAAACAGTTATGACATTATTTCCACATAGTTTATCTGTTCTTATATCAAACTGCTATATTTCAAATATTTAATATACATAACTATATTTCTAACAAATGTATGGATTTATATAATAGTCATTTTTATAGATATATGAAGTACGTTCAAAAGTAACGTTCTTTGTTACCACTACCTCGGTAAATACTCAAAGAATTCTATTAAAAAAATAACTATTCTATTGTTGTTAACCAGGTTATAATGAAATTTATACACTTGTGTGTGAATATAATAAATGTACGAACTTTTAACATATTAAAAATTGAAATAACATCTTAATTTAAAAATATACATCGAATGAACAGTTATTGGCGAATGACTGTAAAACTGAACTTTATAACTTAATGGAAAAATTTGAAGGAATAGTCGACTACAATATATAATAATAATCATAAAAATGGATACAAAATGGAACACGAACTTAATATATACGTATCGCGTTACAATGTTGGCTTTTATAACACATTTTCTTATAACGATACGATCGCTTTTAACTGAAACATGTGGCGTTCAGTGAGTAAGAAAGTATATGTTACACATTTCTTATGAATCATTTAAATCGAATCATGTTAAGTGCCGGTATAGTTTTAAAGGTTAAATAAACAGTCGGTGTCGGTAGTGTGAAATTTGATGAAATTATTTGTAAAGGGAAACAATGTAAGATGTATAAATTCGGTTTGAAGGGTTATTCTTAAAGTATGCAGGGAATTCACAGGAAAGCATGTAAAAAAAGTAAAATAGTCTAGACTATAGTTTTTAAATTAAGAAAATTATACTTATTTTATTTAAATTTAGATGTAAAACCAAGCAAGTTACAAATAGCAAACACTGTTAATAAAATAAATAAATATCTATATATGCGTATACAATCGTATACGAATATGGATTCACGTCACATAAATAATAAATAAGCCTACAGTATGTCTAGATGAATGATTTATTTTCGTTAATGTACATATATATATATATATATATATATATATATATATATATATATATATATATATATATATATATGTAGGACTCTGTGTGTGTTTGATGAATGCGAGCACAGTCTCCATTTTTCCACACTATTCATGCAATGTCATATTTTCATCGCCCTCAAACGAACGGTGGCCTCCAGCTAGAATCGAGTATGAGAAATGGGTCGGTCACGGTGTTGAAAAACGTGCTCATTTTTAATGCGGCTCGCGTCACCACTCAATTCTGTTTAGAGTAGTGGCTATCGTTTGTGTGGAACTCCTCTCGGTTCCATTCATTCACGCGTCTTCGATTCCGAGCGAAGCGAAATACGGTTTATATAAAAATACATTCATACACACATATATACTACATATATATATATATATATATATATATATATACATATCTATACATATATATATATATATATATATATATATATATATATATATATATACTCAATTTTATTCTAGCTGCGATATTGCATAAGGGAGTTTTGGAGCTACTTGACATAAAATAAACGTTTAATTTTTTTTAGATTACTTCATATGAAGTGTACTCGTATTGTTAGAAAATAGTTATCGTAGAAAAATAATATCTATAAGTTTTATATGAACATATAAACATTTTTCTAATATTATTTTATTATAAAAAAAAAATTAAATATAAAATACATATACAATAAATTGGAACAGTGCTGTGAATTTTACAGTTTGAAATTAATTCAATAAACTCTAATCCATAAAATAAAACTGCATTTAACTACTCTTTGAAACAATAGAGATAAAGCCGTGCTGGATTCAATTGTGTATAGAAATATGAACAAAATTCGTTTTTAATTTCAATACAAATGGTCTTAATTAAAAAAGGATTTGTTTCAAAATAGGTTTGTAATATGAAACTAATCTCTGAAATAATTTGCATTAATTGAATGGTAAATAATGTACGTAGTTGAAGGTCAATTTTGATTTTGTATAGAATTACTAACGAGATTGCATTAACTGAAAAAAATCATAGGACATGTGTTCTATCATGTACATGCAGAGAGAATAAAAAATATTTAAATTGAAATAAAAGTACTGTTTATAAAATTTTTAAATATTCATTTATAAAATTATAGTTTGTACTTTTCTGACTTATTTTAAGCGAATTTGGGCGAAATCATAATAGTTTCTGTATAAAATGTGTGCAATATATATATATATATATATATATATATATATATATATATATATATATATATGTAAGATTCTATAGTAATTAAAATTATATGATATATTTGTAAAAATTCTAACAAAATCCTTTTGATTAATACAAATGCATAAAAATCTTCAATGATGCCAGTTATAATATTGGAGAAGTGTAAATAAATAAATTAATATTTATAGCTTACTTGTAATTTGTAGAAAAACATATTTTTAACACATTTTATTGTCATGTTCTTCGTTTTTTGAATTGATTGAGTTTAGGTTTTTTACCATTAGTTTCAAGTGTGACATCTTCAAGTATATTTTAGTTAACTAATTATAAGAGTTATTTAAATCAATCTCAAGATGGCACGCAGGCTGAAACCAGTAGTGGAAAAAAGAGACTCAATGTATCCAAAAAGACAAACTAGTAAAATAATTCATCAATGGGATCACACATAAAAAAAAATATAATTATATTTATAATAGGTCTATTATCTAATATATTTATATGAAAAAATTCATATAACTTTTACTGCAGATTTGTGAATATTAGTTTTATAATATTTAGAATTATAACGTTTAATTTTTATAAATTAATTATAATTATTTCCGCATTTTTTATAATAATATAAGACTTTATCGCAATACAATTCTAACACAGAATAAATACACTTTCTTTGTGTCTTTACTGATTTTTCTGTACCTTGGCTGTTTGCAAATTATAGTATCGCCATCGAAATATGCATAATCAGTAATTAATAAGTGATTTGTCAAGTGAAAAATAATTCATTTCTGAAAGTGAATTTAGTCACAGTATCAGTGATAAAGTTTTATATTATTATTAAAAAAATTACTAATATTTATATAGTTTATTCTCTAAAATATCCTGAAAAGTTCTCCATTTTTAACCTAAATCTACATGATAATAAAATCTAATTGTATGAAAATCAATCCAGATATTTTCCAGAATTTGAGATTTACACGAACTGAAATACTTATAGACATAAATACAGGGCGAAGCAAAAAAAATGAAGGGATTTGAATAATTAATAATTTTTTGTTTAATTTCTAATGTTAACTTTCTGGCTAGTAACTGATTTATATATCAAAAACGTACAGTCCCGTTCAAAGTCAAAAACAATCTAATATAATAATACAAGGATTAAACAAAATCGATAATTTCAGAAACTTGAATATTTTCCCAAATAACCGTCAATAAAACCTATACAAAATTCTAACGAAGTTTTATAAAATAAAATAGTTTTTTTTTATTTCAGAGAAGAGAACAGAAACATTGAAATAGTCGAAAAATTACAGATGCCGCAACAATCGCAAGCTCTGCTTGATAAAAACTCAATAAAATCAGAAGAGGGTGTACTGAATTCGTATAAAAGGTCCCGAGAGGGATATTTCTGTAACTCAAAAGATAATATATATATATATATATATATATATATATATATATATATATATACATGTACATGGTTTGTGTGTGACCGGATCCGTATTTAGTGAATTGCGGTACCATGTATGTGCGTTTGTATAAAACAGATCAAACCGACAGCGAATATCCCGACTCTCCCCTATTCGTATGCACCGACTCGAACACAGTCATAGCGCCCGTCCCGTTATCGCACATATACCCTCTCGTAAAAATCATTTTACGATTTCATTTTTACGACACTTAATTTCTTTCCTAAACGTGTGCAGCATTCGATGTGTTGTCTATTGGTCGCTGAAAGGGGTGGCGTTATCTTGGGAAACTTTTTTTTTTTTGAAAGACGCGTGCGTGCTCTCGCAGCGACTTCTGTTCATTGCTATATTTATTATCGTGAAGTGGATGAATCGCGTACGATTTATTCATCGGAAATCAATTTGTGATAGTCTCCCTTTTCTTGAAGAAAGAAAAAGAAAAACTACAACGGCGGCCGCACAGAATTGGACCGATCGTAATTTATGAAGAAATTATGCATTATTTTTTTTAATCTCACGTGTGTGTTCATTTTCCTTTGAACACACACGGAAAATTTGGAAAATTATCGAGTTTTGTATTTGGTAAAGTTTGGATAATTTTATGTTTTTATATACAAGACAGACAGTCAAAAAATTAAGAAACTTTATATATATACTTAGAAATGAACTGTTGATTTTATTGAAACAAGTTTAATAATAGAAGCATGGTAATTTACCATATAAATATATATATATATATATATATATATATATATATATATATATAAACATCCCTCTATCGATAATACACATCTTGGTATTACGAATTAAATGAATAACTATGAAAATTTGAAAAAAAAAATTAAGATATGATCATTAAATGAAGATTAGACATTTTTTGGTTTTCAAAATAAAATATAATTTCAAACCGTTATCACCGACGGCACTCATTCTATAAGATTATATCCAAAGCTGTTAAAACTATCCCACAACAATTTTATAATAAACAAATATAAAGTGTATGTGAATGTGTATACAAAATATAAATCAATGTTTCAAAATACGTACAATTCTTAGAAGTAATGGTCACCGTAAGAGTATATCAGATAGTTTGCACGTTGGCAAATATGTCATATATAACGCAACGGTATATTCGGCTCGAAATACAGCAGGAAAAAATGGAAAATATTAATACTGCGATGTAAACAGCAAATAAACATTTCTGAAAAAGTAATAAAAATTATTTTCTATTTGCACGAACGCGTTTTATTTTTATTGGACCATTTCCAACCAACAGTAAATACATCAAGTCTGAACAATATAGTAGGAAATTGATAAAAATCGTTTCAGCATACAGAGATGAATGGATGTATATATACACAGTCACATGTGTAACCAAGGAAATACATAAATAAGTACATTCATACACACATTCATTTATATATATATATATATATATATATATATATATATATATATATGTATGTATGTATGTATGTGTTTGTATGTCCCGGTACGACATACTATACGTAAGTTGATTTTTTTATTCTTTCTTCTTTTCTTTTCGTAAACACACTGAAATTCTCGTATCGAATGCGAGACACTCCGATACAAAAATAAATAAATTTCAGTTTCCAATTCGATACAGCCGATGTCTTGAATAGAAGAACTATCTGCACTGGTTATACGTTTTGCAAACGCACATTCACAGATGTTGAGCGATACTAGACGACGGCATCTTTCAATTTTGTCTCAATTAGTCATAATACTAAGATATTTATAGTAATTTATATTGGAATTTAACTATAATAGTTTTTTACTGCAGTTCATTTAATAAAAAGTTCTGTATTAATTTATATATATATATATATATATATATACAGAGAGAGACAGAGAGAGATAGTATACACAAATACAACTTATAAGTATAAAAACACATGAATTTGGAACAGAAATAAATATAACAAATTCTATAAGAAGTTAAGATAATTCAGAAAAATGCTAGAAATTATTGACAAGCAGTTAACAAATAAAAAAATGATTTTCACAAATGTATTCTCTTTTTCTTTCAAACATCTAACATTTTTTCTAATTAAAATATTCAATAAATCATTATTGACCATTTGTGATTGTTACTTATGCGCATTATGATGACGGTGCCATCATCTTCAAAGCGCAAAGGTAGAGAAAAAATATAGGAGGTGAAATAATATAGAATAATGGAATAAAACGACAGAATTGATTTTTGTTCAAAATCTTCTAAATAACTATTCAAATATTTTACTTGTTCACATTTAAAAGTATTATATGTGATGACATCATTTTCAAAACATGAAAGTTAAAAAAAAATATTCATTAACAGATTAATATTTTAATATTAGAATAATATTAATATTAGAATAAGTTAATTTTATAATTTAATATTAGTATAAGTCAGTTTTTGATCAAATCCATTTCGTTTTAAAAATTCTTAAATATTAAAAAATCTCAAATATTGAAATAAAAAAAAATTAATTATTTTACAATAAACGATACCAAAAATTTACTATATAAAAGTGTACATATGCTGTTTACCAAAACATTCAATATTTCCATTAGAAATTGAATGGCACACTTATTGATCTATGAACAATCCGTATATTGTTTTGTTGTATAATTTAGAAATATTAAAAAAGCTCGTTTTATGTAATACCGTTCTATTTAAGAACCCATATATTTTTCTTTGAAAACATGTCAATGAAAATTAATTGACTTGACAGATTATCACTCGAGAAATTTCTACAAAAGATCATAAAGAAAAAACATAAACTATATTCCTGGCGCCGTATTAAAATTATTCTTCAAGAATAACTGAATATTGAAATATTTATTTCACTTTGTAAAAGCATACACACACCATATATATATATATATATATATATATATATATATATATATATATATATATATATGCGAATTCATGAATGCAAATACTTTATTACCGTTATTTTCCATTTTTACAGCTCAAAGTATTCGCCAAAACTAATATTCTTCATTAACTCAGAATAACATCTGAACTAAAGTATTTTTTTGTAAGATAAATGAACGTTAAAGAGCCATCGTAAGACTTTGTTTTTCCAGCGAAAGCACATTCTTTATAAGAATATACAACCGCATAGTGGCCATTAAATGTGGCTGGACACAAAATCCCGGACCAGTGAAAAGCAAACTACATAAATATCACTAATTCTGTCCGCACATTCAACACATTACTAACGGTGCTGTTATCTCGCTTGTGCGCTGATAAACAACGCGGTATACGTGACAGAGACGTACCGTGTGTTCACAGTAAAAATAGTGCTAGGAATAGTTATTAGTGTATAAATTTCGTTCTAACAGGTTTAATGTTGTATATCTTTGTCTATGTACTACAACTAAATATTTAGATCACAAATCAATTCGGTGAGAGGATAACTGATTTTTAACGATGCTAAGATTCGAGAAAAATTGAAAAAAAGAAAGACTTTTTAAATGTATAAATCTTACAAATATTTTCATTTATTATAAACTGAAAAAAATCGCTTCATAAAAGAAGAACAAGACATCCTCAAATAATTTTTTTTTGAATTCCACGAACAACAAACATTTTTTCTGATCAAGACTTTCAATAAATAATTATTTAAAATTTGTGATTCTTACTTATCCAAATTTTGATCACAATACCGTTATCTTTCAAATGCAAAAGTACTAAAAAGAATATTTTTCCACATCTTGACGCTCTAAGAACAATGAAATCTCAATCAGAATTCGCACAACAAACAATGAAAAATAACGATTTATTAAATATTTTGAATTAGAAAAAAATGTTTAGTTTTTACGATGAAAAATTAATTAATTTTTAGAAATGAATTTAGTTAAAGTATCAGTAAGTTAAAGTAAGTTAAAGTATCACAATTATAATGATATAAATATTTTCTATGTTGAAATCAAATAAGTAACTAAAACGAATGATGGAATAAAACGTTAGCTACTCAATAATTATTTATTCTATTTTTTATTTATTAGACGATCTCTCAAAGTATTTATTTAATTCATACAAGTCCTTCTCAAAGTACTTAAATTTGAAAAAAGGAAAGCCCTCTTAAAACAAAGATTTAAAAAAATATTGAACAGAACGTTATTTATATACAATTATTTTTTAAACATGAAACTGTTATGGAATTTAACCGAAAACATCCCATTATCAAAACCTCGAAAACCTGAACAAACATAGATTTCGAACTCGCATCTCAATTTATCAAATGTATAACGCAAACAACAACCGCGTCCGGTTTTATTTTATTCATATTTTATTCAGTATACCTTTTTCACACCTTCTTTTTGTAGCTGCCAAGTTTCTAAAATCAATTTTACATTAAGGACTGAAGTTTCATCCTCACAAAAGAAATATTTTCAACTACTTTGAGGAAGTTACGTCATTGATTTTATATTATCCGGTCCGGAGATATTTCTATTTATTTTTAAAGTTCGAAATACTTATTCAAAGACAGAGAATAATTGAAAAAATGTATTATTTTCGTTTCCAGACTGAATTTTTAAAACAAAAACGTGCTTTTTAAAAATGATGAATGATATTAATAATCTGCTAATGACAGAAAAGTATTGTACATGTATATATATATATATATATATATATATATATATATATATATATATATATATATATATATATAAACACATACGTATACGGAAAGAAGATTAATAATTCCATCTTGTAGGGCAATCTTTTACTGACAAGCACCATCAATTTAAACTAGAGAGAACAAAATAAAATCTTCAAGTCGCCATACTGAAACAACAGCACTCGCACCATTAAATAAAACCTGAAACAAATTAATCGAGCACTGATGTTTTTCCATCTGTCTGCTTGTCTGAAGAACCGTGTGTCTACGTGTACGTAGTACCGGTCCGTAGTATAGTATCAACTGTAGGCAGCGCAGATGTACTCAACGGCCACGCGAGTAAGCCATGTATCATTTTGAATGTGGACGTCTCTTGCCCATTATGTTACACACATACAAGGAACGATATTTTTCTCCTTGTTTCAGTACTAGACTCGATGTATTTATGCGAGTGTTCGAGGCTCGAAAAGTGCTTTTATCATAGATTAAATGTAAATAAAACTGTAGAGTTGACGGTTTAATTTATAGTAATTCTAATCCAGGATCATTCTTTTCATGCTTGAAACATTTTAAATATAGAAATGAGGTGAATGAAAATGTTTGAATTGAACTTTTTACGAAGTTTTATTCCGTTGATTATTTGAATAGATGTTATACAGTTCCACTTATAAGTTACAAATAAAAGATTCGTATGTTCTAATTGAATTATATAGGTTCAAAGAATCCTTAGAGAAAATTAAACATGAATAAATAATTTAAAAATTATTTAATATATATATATATATATACACAAAATAGTAATGCACTATAATGCTAATATTACAACATTACCGAATGTGAAGTGTCTTTTAACATTTCAAAGTCTATTTTGGAGAAAACTGCAAAAAGGCACCGAATTAATTTGCATAACTAATTCATGTAAATCAAGGAAAAAATGTTTTTCAAAAAGTCATTTTGCAAGAAGTTTCTTTTAAATAGTTGTTTTCAAAGCAATTTTGTGTATTAAATAATATATTTAAACATTGACAAATTCAATTACTATATCTAAATTTAAAATATTATGAACTGAAAACGTTTAAATTTCCTGTATAAAACTACGATCCTTCCGATATATTTGTTTAAAGATAAACGAATTCACTAAAAGTATTTACCATCCAATTTCAAAACGAAATTTCATCGAAAAAAGAGTATATGCGACGGTTTGATATTTGATCAGAAAACTAATTGAGTTATAATTATGGAGACGTGCACGACGGACGGATTTGCGTTAAACAAATTTCACACAACCTGTACGTATCCGTTATGATACGCTTAAGTCTTTGAAGTCCTGATAATTTACATTGCAGATTTACCTCCACAAATGAAATGTTTGCTACGTATGTAAATATGTCTCTTATGTGTATATAAACCTACTATATTATTCCTTCATTTAATGCGAGTTATGCAAGCAGATTGTAAATAGGTCCTAAGATAACTTTCACAGCTTAAAATATTCAAACAATTGCAGCGAAAGTGAAATTTTTTTCAGTTAACTGAAATGACTTGTATATTATTTATAAATGGATTCCTATATTTATTAAAACCAGGGGACTCCAACTCCTGCTCGCTGCGCTCGTCCATATTCAGGGAGACTCTCCCCTCACTAACGCTCTATCTCCCCTAACAAATAACAAAATTTAACAAAATATACGCACAAATAATCTGTGTAAAAAGTCAATAGTAAAATTTTCACTGAAAAAGTTTATAAAAATTAACAAAGTACAATGTTAAATGTGAAATAATTTTTTTACTCTCAATCTTCAGTGAGTACAATAATTTAAATAAATTTCTTATCAGTTTTACACTGAAATCGTATACACTCGTTCGTTGTACACCATTAAAGAGCTACATATATGTGACTGATGTCAACCAATCAGAACAGAGACCACACAATACCCATCAACCAATCAGAACACAAATAAACCGTTACGTGATACGATGACTGTTTTGATTTCTGTTAATAGGGAGATAACATTTTAACTTTTCACAACAGATTTTTTCACATAGTAGTCTATTTGAAAATATTGAATAATTAACTACAAATCATTTTTTATTGTTGCTTGTATACAATTCAATGACGATTCCTTCATTCTCAAAGTAATGAAGTATAGTTTTTGTATCTTACCTCTCTAAGATATTCATGAAGATTAACAGTTAGTTAATGGTCAATCTAATTTAGCTAATAAAATTGGTTTTCTGGAACTGAGTTTTAAACTTTTATAAGTTATTTTTAATTTTACTCTATATTTCTTAATTTAATAAATATTCCAAGTAATGATGAATACTCCTATAAATTACTTATTACATTTTTATGATAAATAGTTATTTAAAAAATAGTATGTGGATTGACTGATGTATAGCAAAAATGAATAAAATGAAAAACTGACTGGTTATTAAGTATGACTTTTTTAAAGTGAAATGCTATTTCATTCTACAAATCGGTCAGTATTAATCGAATGTATTTTCAAACGAACCTGTAACGGAATACCATACTTAATAAAAGTCATATAAAATCTGACCTGGATTTTATTTCAGGGAACAATACAAATCGGAAACGTCAAATCCACGTTCAACTGAAAACGCAAAAAGTGTGCATGCGAGCATTCGAAATGCATTTGCTAGTTTAAATTGAGTACACGTACGGGAGTGTACATTTGAGTGCATGAATGTCACACATATTTAGTTCCACAAGTGTCTCATACATATATTACAATGTGTGTGGAACGTGCAAGTAGGAGTGTTGGAACAGATTTGGGAGTGTCGAATTTTATACTATGAGGGAGTTTCTAGTCACTAGTGTAGGGAATTTCGATTATATTCTGTACCAAAAGGGGTCGAATATAATGCATGTAAAAAACAGAAATATTAAATTATGGAAGAGTTATACGTACTGTCCATTAGTTGTCAAATCCAAGTGTAGGAGTAGTGTAATATAGTGTCGGATACGTCAAACGCATACAGAATTATAATATTGAGCACGTACATAACCCTACGAATAATAACATGTATCCGGGGATGCTGGAATACATTATCTAGTAATTTGATACTAGGGTAAAGTTTTATTCAAACCGGAAGGGTGAGTATTGATGAAATGAGTATTCAGCTAGTTACTGAATTACAAACAACATAAAGAAGTCCGATATGAAATATAAAATTTTAAATTCAAATAAACAATGAATTAATGAAATTTTTATTAAGATTTCAGAACAATCTAATTTTTAGTAAGATGTCAGTTCGGTTATTTTTTTATATTTTGAGAATTTTAAAATGCCTTATTTAAAATTATAAAAAATATGTATTTTAAAAAATATTCAATTGAAGTAAATGTTCCTATTTCTAATTCAAACCATTAAAAAACTACAAATATATTAAATGTTGTTTGAATATTTTCTTAATAATATAATTTGGATGGTTTTTAGAAAAATAAAAAAAAATACTAGGAATTCATTACTTTATATCTCAGTAAAACAGAAATTAGTATTTAGCGGAAATAATATTAATTTGTATTAAATTAATATTGAAAAATAAATATAATCAGACACAAAAGTGTATGTGATACTTGTTATTTAAATTATGTATGTATTAGGTTGGTAGAAATATAATTACAGATTTTGTTTTCTGAATTCTAACCTGAATTTTTTTAATGAAAGTGTCATTTCATCGTGTTCATGCTAATATCATTTTAAAGTGCATCTTCCATTCTGTATTTTGGTAACATCGACTTTTTATTATTAATTTTGCTATAAATTGGGCTATTGCATTAAAAATGGAAAAGAAACAAATAGGGCCAATTTTTTGTATGAGTTCAAAACGGATGGTAAAGCAGCAGAAACTGCTCGTAAACTAAACAATACTTTTGGTATAAGTGCTGTTAAGGATCGACGTTGCAATGGTGGTTCCAAAAATTTCGTACCAAAAACGAGACTACTGAAGATGAAAAAGGTCGCAGGTCAACTTCTTCAGTTCATAACGACCAACTGAATGCGTTAGGTGAATCAGAACCATGTACAACAATTCGAGAGCTTCCACAAAAGTCAAGAATTAGTCATCCAACAGTTCTGAATAACCTAAAACAGCTAGGAAAATCAAAAAAGAGAAAAATGTATATGAATTTAAAGGTCATAAAACGCAATTATTTTTCTACCAACGTGTTAAACGGATAAACTCATAATTTGTGATTATTTAGATTTCGATAACAAATCTATAAACCGTAATTATTTTTTTACCAACGTGTTAAAAGGATAATCTCTTAATTGTTGAATATTATGATTTCGACAACGAATCTATCATCCTCAGAATACTAAAGTAGAAAAAATTTTGTAGTATGAACGTATGTATTTTCAAATGATTGCAAAATTTTAAATATAATTGTATATTAATTAAAAGAGATATTACAATACAATGCACATTATATTTCCCATAAAATCGGCAGAGATAAAAGCGAAACGATTTATAAAAATCGTTCAAAGACATTGAATATAAATTAACGATTATCGACTAATCGAGAACCGTACATGTATCAAAAACATGAATACAAAATCGAAAATTCGAAAGCGTTTGACCTGGTGTCAGGACTAAAAAAAAAAAACACGGTCCCACAAAGTGCTACAAGTGCTAAACGCAAACAGTGGCGCGAGTTTCAAGCAGGAGTGTGAAAGTATGGACAAAACATAACATGTATTCGTACCATTAATACCAGTCAGGTCAATTCTTTATGTCTCAAAACTTTCAGCGTGACGCACGGAACTACGTTTTAGCATGAAAGCCAAACCGTGTATTTCAATTATTAAATTGAAAAATCTCTCATGTTTCAGCGTTTATGCTCGAGAGGTGAAAAGTCCACACGTCGGTGTCGCATCTCGTACTGATTATGCATGTACGTTTATTTATTATTTTTTTTTCGGGTCGGTAATAGACATAATTAAAATCGCTATCACACCCATAAACATGAGTGCGTCATCCAGTTCGGAGAATATTGTTTTATTAACTGTTTTTTAATTATAATTTTATAATCTGCCGTTTATCGCAACGTTCTATTTGCATTGAACAATAACGATTGTTATCTTTCCGACACAACGTTAATTAATACGCAAATTTTTTCACTCCGGCACGTAAATTGATTGCTTTTTGATCGGACGTTCAATAATAGCCGTAGAAAATATTTCACGTAATATATGTATATTATTGGCGCATATAGCAATTCCGTCAATGGAATGTGATGTTAATTACAGAGCTTATACACATATTAGTACGAAAAATTATGTCAATAAATTAGTACAGGAGAACAGTTATCGATGCATGTAAATCAAAAAATAAAATTTCAATTATAAAATCTACTGCATGTATGAGGTCTGTTTTATTAACATTTTCATTCGATTTTTTTCCACAGTTAATAAAACATGCACTGTTTTAAATATTTGTTCAATCGTTTCATGAAAAGGTACTGTGTACACAGATTCAAAACCATAACTAATTATCATATTAAATTCCAGCCTACAGATATATTTTGATAAAGTTATATAATCGAAACTTTATACATGAAAATATTTTCAAAAATGAATACAAAAAATTGCAATAAATCTATTTTTTCTAAAATCTAAACAAGAAAAATTCAAAACAAACATTTAAAAATGTTTCAATGGAATAAATAACATAACTGAAATTAATATCAATGAAGATACTACAACAATAAGAATAATTTATACAAGGCATTGAAGACACAAACGTTCCTATCTTGTGTCGTAAAACAGTGTATGAAAACATATCAATAAACAAGACTTCAAGTATCTTTTCACGCGACAACCACTGTAAATGTTTCTCATATTTTTTTATTCGATGCCGACGAAAATAATCCATTTTCAGCCTAATAGACGATATAAAAATCAGTTGTCTTTATAAACATATATATATATATATGATTCGAGTATCTAAAACAAAAATAAAATCACAAGTTTTACTTTAATACTTGCAAGTGGTAATAGAGAAAATTTTAATTTGTACATCTAATATATTTTAAAAAAAATCTTATCTTTAATGACTGGATATCAACTTTTTCAAACAATACATGTCTACAACCTTACAAAAACATCTCAATATGAAGAAACGAATTCAAAGAAATCCCACAAATATACATACAACAGTTTTTCCAAATTCTTCAACAAAGAACATTGTTCGATACTCGTTTTAAAATACAACTATACGACTAGAAAACAAAATAAATGTAACGCAGAAAGCAGTGGCTGTCTATTTATAGTGCTATGATACAATTCGACTCGAAAAGTAAGTCTATCTCCGAATAATATAAAAGTAATAAAACAAAACCCGTCTTTGATCCGACAGACAAGCTGACGAGAACGAAAACAAACAGGAAATTAGATAAAAAGAATACAAACACGCATACATGTACATACTTTGCCTTTCTGTGCATGTATCCTCTGTATCTTAGACACGCAGTAATATTATAAATAAGTAATGTACATAAATGATTTCGTTTTCAGTCCTTCTACTGGATATATATATATATATATATACGAGAGAGAGAGAGAGGCAAAGTCGATAATAAACCCTTTGCATCATAAATCTTAATAATTCGGCCATGATATTAGAAACCGCTTTACATATCGCCAACAAATGCATCAATAATCAAATCTTCCCTCCAAAAACAGTGCAAACGAACCGTGTGATCGTCATACGAACACGAATAGAGGACCGGGTTCGAAATGCGGCAAACCAGTGCGGACGGACGCTCGGGCGTGTCTAACCAGACGTCGCGGTGCTGCGACGCGTTCCCGCAGGACTCGTGTCCCGTATCCATCGTGTTACCAGATATTGTGTTACAGTGGCGTCGATCAACACGTAGGAAATGTATTTTAAGATGCTTGAAAGTTTAAACCGAACTTAATATTCATCAATTTGTTCAAGTAATGAAAAAATATCAACATAGGGAATGGTTCGAAAAAGGTAAAAGAATTTACAGTTTTAACATTTAATTTTTATAAAAAATTAATTAATATTTATAAAGAATTCAACAGCTAAAACGAACTAACATTCAAATCAGGACTTTCTGAATCATAAAATACTTCTATTTACTGAAACTAGAAAAATGAAAAAAATAAATATTTTATAAAAGATACAACTCCTAATGAAGTACTTGTAGGTTAAATTTAAAAAGAATTTCTAGTTCATCTATTCAAATATATCCCATCATAAGACAAAAATCAAAGAAATATTCATTAATTTCTATTTTTTAATATTTCCATTACACCATTTCTTGTATTTTTTTTTATAATTCAAGTTTAACTTCACAAATAAATCTTTCAATAATTATTTTAATGTTCTTTTATGGTTTAAAAAAAATTTAAATAAAATTTCTTTTATTATTTAATGCAATATTAAATGTCAAACACTGACTTTTGTTACTTTCTTCAAATAACAATTTTTTAGAAAATTTTCTTTGAAAATAATCAAAAATATTGATCAAAAATTCTTGAATCTGAATGTTTATGCATATATAGGTTTGTATATATATATATATATATATATATATATATATATATATATATATACAATTCTATCGTAAAATTTATATATCAGAAAAAATGTATCAAAAATTTAATAATCAAATAATTAATCTATCAAATATTTAAAAAAATTATAATTAGTAATTACCTTCTAATTTAGTTAAATGCTAATATATAAAAAAGAAAAAGAATATAAGATTATGATACAAGAAAATACAAATTAAAAAATATAAGAATCTCATGATTTTACTAACAAATTTTGTAATTCAGCCTCGATGTTTTCACGCATTCTAAAAACGAATGAACGATGAGAAAAGAGAATACATTTAAAAAAGTCTATTCTAAGTTGAAAATTCAACATATAAACTCCATCACATATTTATAATACATTTTTTTCTTTGTTTAGTATCAAAAAATTATCTCAACCTGGAGAAATTCTATAACAATACTGAAATCGGATAGCAAATATAAAAATCAAAATAATGAATGTGACCACCCTATCTATATTTCGAAAAAAAATAACTCAAAAAAAATATAATTGAATCATTTTGTTTCAAATAAGAAAATAGTTTCGTACATTTTCTTAAATCTTAGTTTCTTTCACATCTTTCCATGAAAATAGATCATACAATAATAGTGTCATATATTTCAAAATATTAAATCATTGAACAAATAAAATCAGTAAATGGAAATGAGTACATGTAGAAAATTAATTCTATTGAAATTATTTCAAGTAGCTTGATAAATTTATTATATTGTTGAGAAACTAGACGTTTCTCTAAAACTGCATTAATATAATTTCATATTTAACAATTGAAACAATCCAAGTTTTCGAAGAAAAATAGTAAAGAATGAAACATTAACTATGATTCATTGTTCAGTAAACTGACGTTCTAACAATATCACAAAAGATATCTTTAAGAAAAAAAATAATTGTGTTAAATATTTCAGTGAGTTTAATATACATTGTGTTGCATTTAACAAAAAAACGAACGATCTACGTCACTGTTCTATACTTTTCGTCCCAGTATTCCGAGCAATATTCGCTCATCCCTCTTTTGAATGTCAACCTCACGCTCTTGCATCCCTCTGCCACCGACGATCTAACGCTACCCTTCTTTACTAACTGTTTGTGTTCAAACAACACTATAATGTAATTTGGTCCACCAGATATGCATAAGTATATAAAGTAGATGAGACACATCATGGTTGGTTTATAGATAAAATCGAATTTGGTTCTATGGAAAAATTGCTTGAATATTTTAACGGATTATCGTATCGTTTTTGTTGTTGCTTTTCGTTCTTGTCAACTATGCAACTACAGCTTTGGATATATTAGATAAACGTTTTCAGAGAACAATGTTCAGAAATGCAGTATACGTCTAGTCAAATATTTCGAGAAAATTATTAGAATATTGTAATTAAATTTAAAATGAGCAAACATTACAAACATTTATTGAATTTAATACAGTTAATTAATTTTCCATATTGGATTTTTTTAAACATTGAGAAATAATATTTAAACTTAGTATGAAATTGAAAAAAGGATATTTTTTGATAAGTTTCCATCTATTAAAATATCTCAAAAATACTGATTGTGATAAATAATTCAAAAGATTTATTTCATATCGAATATTAATAAAATATTAATGTTTTCTGATCAAAAAATGTTATAAATGTTGTATTCAATTCATTCTTCTCTCTCTCAGTTCATATTCGACACGTAATCGAAAATTCTTTAAAAGACAATTCCTCAAAAGAAATTTAAACATTTTTTTTTGTATTTACATGAAATTAATTCAGATCAATTCAAATTAAGTCTGATTAATCAGATAAATGGCCAATCCAGATGTCTAATAGACTTCTGAATAATGTAGGTAGTTGTTACTCTTAATTTTCTTCTAATGATTTCAGTATAAAATTAAACTGTTATTTCTTTTTATCTGGTCCAGTCTGAACTGGTCTGGTCTGACCTGGTTTAATATGGTGTGATCTGATCGGATATTGTTTAATCTAATCTATTCAGATTTGATCTGATCTGACTAAATAAAGAAAAATCAAATCAGATGAAGTCTACTTCAGAAAATGGTACAAAATAATTTTTGAAAAATTATTTCTTTTCATATTCAAAGAATTTTTCTGTAATCTTATCGAAGCATACGAATTTAATTTTAATCTAAAAATCCATCTTTTTAAAAAATATTTATATTACGGTCCTAAGAAACAACCTCATCAGTGTACTGTTGTAGCTTTAATACCACTTAAAAATTGTATGATTGCTAACAAACTTGAATATATCAATTTAAATACACAGTAATTTTAAACAAAAATATATTTATTTTTGAAACTATGATTCTATTACGGAATACTTAAAATTTACAACTACTTTCAAATTTATTATAAAAATTACAAATAATTGAAAAGAGAATAAAAAATTTAACATATTTTTTTATTGTTACAAAGCAGTAAAAATATAATATTTTCTGTTAAAATTTATCAAATTCTCTGATAAATAAGACTAGCTGACAAGCAAATTTTTAACAACCGCTGTAATATATCCAAAAATATGGTAGAGGAGCAACAACTACAAAAAGAATATGTAATAATTTATAAAAATCTTGTTATATTTCCAATTCAAATATTTAGTCGTGTCAAGATATGTAAATGTACATTGCGTGTAGCCCACACGTTAAGAAAACAATTTGATTTCTAAAAAAAACCTAAAACAATTTTAAAAACAAACTGTTTGCGTGCAGACACAAAAATAAAATAATAGAAAAACAAGCATACACACACGTGATGACAAATATATGGAAAAAAGGTGAAAATGTGTCTGCGACATTGTGATCCGATGCGGCGAAGTAGTTCAGGGGACTGGATGTTAAAGAAGAGACACGACATCGAGTGTTAAATATGCATGCTACGGGCTGCGAAAAACCGTTTAGAGTTTGCAAATTTTCAGACAGGACGACGGTCGGTATCAATTTTTCAACGGCGATATGATTTTCACAACTGCAGGCGTGTTGCATGTGTTTCCCCATTTGTATGACAACTACAGTTACGCGTACTATGGGAATTCAGGAGCTGACGTACACTGGCGTTACTTTTTTTTAACAGCATACAAATAGAAGGAAGAATGTATAAAATCAGACAAAAAATGGGATACGAAATCACTTTTCGTTTTCTATATTTTTTTAAAAAAAAATATACACAGACCAGAGTTAAAACTGAATAATTTAAAAAATTAATCTCAGTTTCCAGATTTAGATTTCAACACAATGTACATCGCATTCTCTAAAATATTTTTTTCTTTACTTTTTTTAGAAAACAACTTACATAAATTTAATATTTTGTCTGCGTTTATAATAAGTTTTTCATCACCTTTTTTTAAGAGGAATTTAATATTTTTATTTTAATCAAAAATAAATTTTACCAGCATTAAAATTATTACTTAACTTATTTTATAAAATATGAACAGTTTTCTTAACAAAAAAATCATACAAACTCAGCAAACATGAATACAGAAATCAATTAACATCTTTTTTTTCAAATAAGAATTTATTTTGTTTATATCGATTGACTAGAAACTTTGAGATAAATAAACATTGCATACAAGAAACCCTCTCAGGAGTAACTACTCAAGCTTTCAATATACCAAACTAGTATTATAACATTTAATTTATACACAAGTCTTAACTGTATATAAAATTCCTCAAATCGATTTCAATTTTCAATTCGTTTCTTGCTAAAAGCCAAACCGAATTCTTGTAATTTAATATAGCATAGTAATTAATTTAACAGAGTAATTAATAGTAATTTAATATTACATTATATAGCATGTATAAAACGTATTTAAGTAAAAAATCAAGTTATTCTCAACACATCATAAATTGAAATTACAAATGTTTACAGCAGTGATCTATTAATTTCCTCTTTGGTATAACAACAAAAAAACAGATTAAAAAACGTGCCATTTCTTCAATATTTATTCGGTTGAATGTGTATAAAACACTTAAACAATTATAAATTTCATTAAAACCCCAACAAAGTCAATTTCACGAACACGGAATATAAAAAAGTCAAACGAATAAAAACACAGCACCGTTCGATGCAGTCCCCGTTTCTTAAAAGTATGCCTGCGATTCGGTCTGGATGACTCGAGTCGTTCGCCGAGCGAAAAACTTTTTAGCGGGATACGTCGTCTATAAAGTGCTCTCGCCGTGCAAGCTGTGTCGTATTCGTGGAGCTTTTTATTTATCCACTTGCACGATGCTCTGAACGTCTAACATGCGGTACGTTGTGTCAAATGGCGCGGTCCTTTATTTTATGTTAAATAAAGTTGACAAGTGTGCAAATTTTAAATATTTTATAAATTGAACGCATATGGTTTATGTTTGATATTTGAAATTTCATGACGGTACTGTTTTCTTATTGTATTTGTTGTATTTTAATTTCGGTACAGGATTTAGAAAGAAAATAAGAACTGAAATTTGATTTAACTTATTGTACATTCAATTCGATGATAATTATATTTGTAGTTTAAAGAACACGTCGACAACTAACATCATTAGCAGCTGGACTAACATCAAAAATAAAAACGTGCATGTAAGACTTGTTTTCAAAAGTGATTAAGTCGTTTCTGTTTATCCCAATGAGTGTTAATAACAGTAAGTAACAAAATGTCTACTACAATGACACCCTAAATAGTAAAATCACACTGATTTGAAATTTATCAGTACTTTTTTTATATCACTCTCTATATTCAAATGTATTGTCAAGTAAGTGAACATAAAAAAATCAATAAATTTATTTCGTTTTGTAAAAAAGAATAATCCAAAATAGAATATTAGACTTGAACATCACTGTGAAGATATTCCAGTTTCAAAACGACCTGACAAGTTTTCATTAAATGAGAAAAGGAACAACATAAAATAGTTTGAATTCAGAAAGAAATGTGTTGTATTTTGTTAGATAGAGAAAACTAAATGAATTGTTTAGAAAGTTAAACTTTTAAAAAACACAACTTGAAACTGAATACTTTATATTATTAGGTTGGTAGAAAAATAATTGATTGATTCGATTTAAAAGCACCGAATTATTTTTTACACCTAATATGAAATTTATAAATATATTTTTATTCGATTAATTTCTGTAAGTGTCTCCAAAATGATTTTTAACAATACAATATGTACAGATAATTAAACCGAACTCAATTGAAATCATTTTCAAATAGAACATTTAGATTTATTCAAGAAAAACGAAATTTCTGAATTCATTACTTCAGTCTGTCGTTTATCCATTTTATTTTGTATGTATCATATTTCAAAACAAATTCGGATACTGATTTCAATTTAATTTTCATTAAAAAGAATTTATACGTCAGTTTCTGTATAACAAATGTAAATTGTTTTCTCACCAGTTATAGAATTTATATATATATATATATATATATATATATATATATATATATATATATATATTATATATATATATATATATATATATATATATATATACATATATGTCAGGTTGTCGAATCGAGCATCTACATACATAAAAAAAATATCAACCTACAAATACGATGAACCCATCTGGCGCTGGACAGCCATCGTACGCGTGCAAATTGATGTTCAATCGTACCGAAGGGCTTTCTAAATCGAACCACCATCCCATATCGAATACGTTGACACGTACGCTAAATGACCTTTTCGCCACCGTCCCTCGCACACCTATTATCGCATTTTTATTGCTCTTTCTATCGGCCCCATCGGTGTCTCTCTAAAACCATCTCGTGCTAATACGCTTACCGTTTCGTTTCATGCGTTTTCACCTATTACGTTCCTAACGATAGATTATCGTGCATATTTGATGGCCCTCTAACCACAGACCTTTAGATATAGTCGGTGCAGTATTTTTTTTAAAACGATTTCGATGATTCGACACGGGAATCAAATTGAGATACGAATGGGATTTAAGTAGTTATTAATTATTTACTGTCCGATGAATTATACACAAAATATATGGAATGAATTGTACTAGATTACATTTTTTTTTAAAGCAGACACACTGAATGTTTGTTTCATTATCGATGTTATTATTGTGAACTCAAATGTCTATTTAAAAAATTGCAAATCGTATTAATAACTGAATTTTATTTTTTCAATTTTTTCATTCAATAAACAACTGATATTGTTTTAATCGAAAATGTTTAATGACTGATTATTGATCAGCAAAGAATTTTCTGTGCGTTGTTGCTTCAAATATGAGAGTATCTACACCCAAATATGCACAACTGACAATCAAAAATGATCAATAATTATTAATTGAGCACTAACAGAAAAAAGTGGACCAATACAGACTTCATTTGTGAATCTGATTCAACTAGTGTCAGAATTGTATTCACAAAAACAGTATATATTGTTCACTCTTATCATTCTGATGATAGAGATAATGCATATAACTCAAATAACTCAACAATTTAATAATACAATAAATCTTTTTTAATTATCAAAATTAAAACCAATTACATCGAAATTGAAACAAGCATAAGTCCAAAATAATTCTAGCACTGTGGGTAAATTCATTTCATGAATGAATATTCAAGTCTGCACATTTTTCTGTGCCCTAAATGCTCTGGAAATGATGACATCGCCATCTTAATGCGAAATGGAGCATGCAATCGACAAAAAAATGATGTGTATAATCAATTATTCAACGTTATTGGACAGATTTTTTTTGAAATTTATGAGGTGAGTGAAAAATTTATTTGTGTTATAGATTTATTCAAAATGTCACAACTATGATTCTAATTATAAAATATTCTAAATAAAAAGTCCACTTAGAGAAATAGAGTTTCATTCATTTATTTATAACATTGTTTTCAAATTATGTTAGTTGTTTGTATTTTTCCTAGACATTAACCTATTTAACATTTGAATAAAACGTTTTAAATATCATAGCAACATTTTAAGGCCAGAAATATTCATATAATTCAACAAAATAATAATCCACTAATTTGTTTCTAACAACCTAATAAAATATACTAAAACTATTATATATATCAGTGAAAAAGTGATAAATAAATTCCGTACCATCAAATAGTTCAAAACTAGACATCACTATTTCCTTACATACAACAAAATATGAAAAACTAAATTTATTTTGATGTTCGGTCCAAACTTTGTAAAAAAAAAAGTAATAAAATCACATAACTATATTCTCTTGAGTGAATTCAGTTTACCTGAAATCTAACTATTAAATCCATGTTTACCGAATGTTTGATATTCCTGAAGAAAATCAGTCTTTTGATGCGCAACACGAGTGTTTCCGATTTTCAAGTTATAACAATCGAATACGGAAATCTACTTTACTTCAAGACGTCAAACTTATTTTCCGTTCACTGTGAGAATTCAATCTTTCAGTCGAAGTTGCTTTAAAACGTGAATCTTTTTTATAAAATTCCAACCGTTAACATTTGATAGTAAATAAATTTTAAATAATTCGATTCAGTAAACCCGAAGTTTTATTCTTTTTTTTAAAAAAAGAAAACAATTTCAGTTTTCATTGTTAAACTTTTATATAGTATGAGGAATGGTATTATTTAAATATTATTTGATGGAATAACGAACGGAATTCATAAAACTACTGAACAAAAAGCTGGTTCAATTTCAGTTGAAAATTAAACGAGCCATAAATACAGAGCAACAGTATGACACTTCTTTATGTTCGAATTATTGACATTTCATTTTATTTACGTCCGTGTAATAAATATCGCCATTCGAACAATATCGACGTTATTACACACAAAAAAAGATATCAAATTAATTAACATAAAAGTTCAATTCGAAAATAAAATTTTAATGACCGAACGAATAAAAAAAATGTATATATATACTCGTACATAATTTGGTGAAGCCGGTGGGAACTGTACTTCAATTTAAGGTACTAAAAGTATATTTTGTTCTGCTAACAGGGTACGAATACGTGACCCAGAGGCGCGTGTAATTCGGCATCTGTGTGATTGATCACTAACGTTCACACGTTACCAATCTGTCCGTCTCTCGTTTTTATTTTCTGAAAATAATTGGGTCCATTTTTATCCAATTTTCACTTTGATGTCGGACATGCTTCAATTGTGGTCATTCATTAGACTCGTTTTCAGTTATGTTTCTTTTTTTCATTTTACACGTTACTGGAGTATTCTTTTTCCAGTGAGTACACGAAACGGTGAGCGATATTTATGTTTCGTTCTGATTATTTATCGATTAAAGAAAACATCTCATTATTTAGAAATAAGACGCATACAATTATCTCAGAAGTTGATGATAAGAGTCGATGAAGAATCACTGAACTGTGAAAACGATATTTTTATATCAGAAAAATAATGTATTTCTTTGAAATTAAAAATTTATCATTTTCGTCGTTCATTTCATATAAAAAGAACTCGTTAATTCTTCAACTTTTCAGTAATGGAAATAATTACGAAATTAGATACTCGATGAATATAATTTATAACATAAAATGGTTAAAAATATTTCATTTTTTTTTCAAACTTCGCTTGAAAATATAAAATTAGATATTTTTGTTATTAATTCAATTTGTTAAAAAGAAATTATTTTTCAACTTCTTAATCTAATTTACAAGCTTAATTATGTATTTTAAAAGAATCGGTTTGTTAATTTTTAAAGAATAACCAAATACTTCATGCAATCAGTACTAAAAAGTCGTCAACAAGCTTGGCACAGAATTAATTGTACCCAAGTAAAAATACTTTGGATCTATCAGAACGTACAGAGAATCGAACAATGTGAATTACAAGTCAGAATTGACGTGAAAGGCATTAATCAGCACAAACTATTTGCAATTATCGAAAACTTCGATGAACTCATGTAGACGACAGCAGTTTCTGCGGCTGCCATATCAATAATAATAATAATTTATTGATCCTGTAAACATTTATCGAGAAAATAGAAGAAATAGAAAATATATATCTATGTTATATCGATTGAACATATTGGAAATACGTTCGCCGTAATAGAAACCGTACAGTTTTCTCTATTTACTGAAAGATTATTTTTCACTGAACGCGGTGAGTTATTCTTTGATATTGAACATGACAAAACCGAAAACAACTATTTTGTGAAACATTTCGTCGGATTAAGTTACGTTATTTGTCGTCGACTTGTAGTTCGTTTCAGTCATTTAATCAACTGGCATGAAAAAATATTCAGATATAAATTTTAAATATTTTTCTGTTCATTCGAAAGTAAATTTTAAAAATTTATTCTACATATTTCAAATTGACAATTAAAAGTTTAATATATAAAAAGTTTTATACATTTATACTCCTTCTATTTTTATCAGTTTTAATAACAACATTATTGAAAAACAGCCAATAACAACTAATTAATAATTATAAATATAGCAACAGTCATACCTGTCTTTTAATCACTTACTAAAAAAATAATTTTAAGAAGTATAGACAAATTAAAAAAATACTTTTAGTTGTAATATATGTATCCATTATTGATTTTTATTGTTACTAGGGGGCTCCGCCCTCTTCTCAGTGCGCTCGATAATACCCGAAAGACTCCCTAGTTTCGGCTTCATCTGTATAATTTTTATTTTTCCACAATTTTTTTTGTTTATAATAAACGACATATATTACTTTCTTCAAGCGTTAATAATTTTTTTTTATAATTTTTTACTACTTTATTCCAATTGATTATTTTCTTTAATAAACAACAACTTTATTCTCTAATTTCTAATATTAAGACTGATGATTTTCATAAATGAATTTTCCATTTCCTTGCACTGAATATAATTATTAAATATACTTCTTATGATACAAGATGAGTGAAAATTTATTTATGTAAGTGAATTCAGCGATAAAACCAAAAACTATAATTGTGAAAAAATAATTATTTATTTTTAGATTGAAAGATAACAAATGTTTAAAAAGTGAGAGTGTTTTTCATCAATTTCCTGATGAATTATTTGAGTATTAATTCAATATTTATCAAACACTACGAGCAGTATTTATTTCTATATGTCAAATGTAGAATGTTGTCATTGGACCCATTAATTAAAAATTGATTCCGAAAACATGTGTCAATGATAGTTTAAAAATCCACAAATCCAATCAACATGATTGATGGACTGTTTAGACTCGCGCCAGAGAAAAAAAACAGCGCGATCGTCAACATATAGGCTATTAGCGATCATCGCACCAGTAATAACATTATTAAACTTAACTATGTGCAATAATGTTGATATTCACTCCAGTTGTCGAATGACGGAATATCAATAATGGCATCCCATTCGTCGGAATCAGTTTGGCGCCATCTAACTGCTTGTTATAACTATGGCCCCGTCGGTCGGGCCGGAAACCGGCGGTCGAATTGTCGCACGTATAAACATCGATTAAATTGATGCGAAATGAACGCCATATTTCGTCGACTATATTGGTTATAACATAAAACAACCCGTGCCACGCGCAGACATTTGCTGTGTTTGTCGAAATCAGAATATCGTGTCGGACCGACGAAATGGCGAACGATCGAGCGAGATACGATGTTGTAACGCCTGATCGTTGCATGTTATTCGAGTGTTGACAGGACGACTTGTGGATCTGGCATGTTAATAGAGAGATCGGTCTACATTCGAAAACTATACACTTTGATATCTCGACAAGAAGAATCATTAACATCACATGTAATAGTCGTAACGTACAGTCAACGAGATTACGAACCGTTGAGCGAAACGGTGGATTCGCATTCAGGTTATATTACACTAAAGGAAGTCATATATTACAGTATATTGTGTTTCATCAAATTAGTTGATTTAGATGGAAATTCGTGAAATTAATAGTGCATAAAATACGTATAAAAAAATCTTATTTACAAAGTAATCAACGGTTAAGTTTTGTTAAAGAATTACCGTTGATATCAGATTTTTTATACATTTCTATCAGTAACATAAAATATATCATTATATTTCTCATTTCATATACCGATTTATTTACTGAAATTTTGATAATTAAATTTAATATAATTTAAATAACAAAACAATTCTGACACTAGTTAAATTCATTTTCACAAATATTTCTTCTTTTACTTCAAAATTAATCAAAAATATTCAATAAATCATTATTTATTACTTTTTATACGCATTAATAAGACAATTGCATAGTCAATAGAAACGCTAATGTACAGAATAATTTTAAAGAATAAATTAAAATCTTACAGGTAAATCTTATGGAAAAATATAGGAATTTTTTGATTTATTTCCGTGCTATTTATTTTCGTAAAAATCTACCTGAAGGCCTAAAAACTAATAGTCGAAGACAGAAACACAAATGAAGAAAAAGGACGAAGAATACCGGATGATTACAAATATAAAAATAAATAATTATAATTCCAAATATATCAAACACTATTAATGAATATTCTTCATCTAGTCAATCGTTCATAACAAAAACGAGTGATTTAATTCTAGAAATATTTTTAAATAATCCACAGAAAAACATACTTCTTATAATAAAAAAAATGTATTTTTCTAGATATATATATATTTTTAATAATTTCAAGTAATTCAAAACTATTTAAAATTCTGATCAAGTATTTCTCTTTATTTACTTATCCATTTATAATTCTTTTAAATTAAAAAATGACCTTTTACAAGTGTCATTCGTTTGCTTCGTTAGCAGACTTCCTTGAAAACAAACAACTAATATCTCATATAAGTTATAAATGAACAAAACGTACTGAGACAGTTTCATGAGGATATATATGCCGTTTAGATACATTCACTGGTTTATTTTCAGTAAAAAAACAGTCTAGACAAGTACTGTCCAGCGCATCCATTTAAACTAAGATCATTTCCAGACATTTTTTATAGTTAAGTTTATTTCTAAACACATTTCACACAAATAGTCTTTACTGTTAATGCAAACGATATAAACGAACAAAAGGAATTGAGAATAAAACAAAAGGTTCTTAAATAAATAATGAAATGAACAAACTTCACTTTTTTAAATCCTAGAACGTTACGTTAAAACTGTTTTGTTAGAATATTTTAAATTTTATTAAATTCGATTCAGGTTACTATAAATCTAAAATCTTATTTTTTAAAAAGCGAATTCATAACTAAATATAATGTAAATTTCAATTTATTTTTCAAAAAATTAATCTCATTTTCTAAATATCTAATCTTTTTTAAAAAATAAACTATTATAATTTTTTAATTATGTTTTAAACCATTTTTTAAAAAAATAGAAAAAACATTTAATTCAGTAAAAGCAAGAAATATGTATTAAGTGATTATAATATTTTCAAACACTTGCATTAAGAAAACAGAAATTGTTTAAAATAAAAAAAAATATATCAAACTTACCACTTTGCTCTTATTATAAAATATATTTTTGTATCAACACCCACCTGTAACCAAAAATATTAAAATAAATACACAGATCATAGATCAAAATATTGAATTAATTCTATAATATGTTCATTCGGTCACATCTTTAGAAATTTTACAGTTCTATTAGAAAAATATGATAGAAAATAAAATAAGTCAGTATTTAATTTGGAAATTTTTATAGTTTTCCAAATTGTTATTAAAAATTAAATTTAAAAGAGATCGTAAATGAAAAGAATGTTCAATTATAGAATAATTGAAAATATTTATTTAATTTTTCTTCTGATTTCATTAATGATTTTTAAGATTAAAAAACAGAATGTTACCTGAAAAAATAGTTTTTGATTGAAACAATAGTATCTGAATAGTTAATTATTCGAAAAATAGATTAAAAATAGACCACAGATATAAAATGAGAGAGTGAACAATGAAATTGTATTTTTATTAAATTAACAGACATAACTGATAGGTATAATTTACTGGTTGTTGTAAATTCGTACAGCACGTTTAAAAATAATCAAATTGTCCTAATTAAAATTAACAATTTTGTTTAGGATCAGTAGTGAACCTTGAAATTTCCGATCAAAAATTAATTACTGGTGCAACTCCAGATTAAACGAGATAAAAACACACCAAAAATATCTATAAAATACAAATAAATAATAACTGAAAAGCCATCATATTTTATTACACATTTTTCATTTCAAACAATATTATGTTGTAGTACTGGGGAAAATTTTGGGAATTTACTAAAAAATATATGAAAATACTGTTGCTCCGTACACAATCACTGATGTTTTTTTTATGAAACAGCAGATTTTATTTCGACTGGATTTCGTTCATGACATGTTATTATTCACATAACATATTAAATAATTTTTCAAACTGTTATACCAGTGTAAATCAGTGAAATTAGCCGCACAAAATTTTTAAAATCAACATTCATATTTTTAATGATGATTTTTTACTAATTAACATCGAACGAAGTTTCATGTTTATGTTTTGATTGTAAATTAAATTCAAACATAATTTAAAATTATATATATATATATATATATATATATATATATATATATATATATATATATAAATATATGATTTACAAATATATTAATATACTCTTGTAGTCAAATAAATTTCTAATTAAAATATTTAACTAACAAAATTTCCAAGTTTACGCTTAATTACATTTTGCAGCATCAATTAAATTTTAGAATTGATTAGTAAGCTTTTAATAAAAAATGTTTTCATTTTTCAGACAAATATATAATATTTTAAAAATATTCAATTAGTTTAAAATAATTGAAAAATTAATGTTCAACGCTTTGTCCTCAGTCAAAAACAAAGAAACACAGTCAAAACTAAAATTGTTATAATTGTTACTACACTTATTTTTACAAATCATTCTTTTACTCCTTCACTTATGATTTCTCTCTTATCATGTCAAGTAATGAAACCTTAGAAAAGTTAAATAATGGATTGTTGATAATTTTTGATCGTTGCTTATTCAATCAACTTCCTGCAGCTGATTTGTTAAGCTTCGGTGGATGGTTTTTGTAGAATAAAACATGCAAAAAAATATTTCAAACAGTTTGGAATTGGTGATTTTGGTCTTTCAGATCGAAAACGTCTCAGACAATTGAAAGAATTGAAGACGAGGAGCTCGAACCTCTGTTAAGTGAAAATTCTGCTTGGTCTGAACAGGAATTCGCTCAAAAACTCAGAGTTACTGAGACAGTAATTTCTTTTCGTCTAGACTGTCTGAGAAAAGTTCAAAAGTTAGGCCAATAAATTCCATACGACCTCATCTCTGATAAAAAGGAAGGAAATTAAGATGCAGCTATGTCCTCGAACACAAAGTACAAAAGGAATGATTTTTTGCATCAAATCATACCCGGGAATGAAAAATGGGTTACATACGACAATCCTTAGCACCGAAAATCATGGATTATGCCCGATGAACCATCGATATCGACTCCAAAATCAAATACACCAAAAAAGTGTTATTGTGTATTTGGCGGGATATTATGTATGTAGTGTATTATGAGTTTCTCAATCCTGATCATATTTTAAATTCACAACTTTCCGAATAAAAGCTTATCCGTTTAAATAACATATTAGAGAGAAAAAGACCATTCACTTGCGAGGAAATCGACCAAAACCGCCATGTTTTTTTCGATAAGTGAATCATCAGTTACCCAGTAGATGGGAAAGAGTTATACAAAATAATGAGGGATATTTTGAGAATTGAAATGTATTCCATTTTTTGTGGATAAACAATTAGTTTCTATAAAAAGGCACCGAAATAATTTGTACACTAATGAAATATTTAATGAGAGAAAAATCAAATGTATCATAACAATGTTCTGAAAATTAAATCATAAAGATAACGTTTAAAACAAGTATCGATTAAACGCATTTTCATCCTTTATTATAATATATAAATTCGTCGCTAGTAAATTTGCTACAAATACATTTTAATACCTTACTAGGATCCGTTTAATAAAATCATGTGTATTCAACGTAACAACAAAAGCACCATATTCGTTATCTATTTAAGTGATACCTTTACAAATTATCAACTTAATTACACATATTTCATACGATTCGGCAACTTTGTACTAAATCCGATGGTAAATAACTGAAATAACTATATTGTTTATGTTACAGTGAAACATTAACCGTGGCGATTGAAACATCTTTATAGATAATAGATACACATATACAGATATATATTCATTCAGACACACATACAGACATTTTGACAATGTACAGAACGTTTGACGTAATCATTTTAGAACTGCGCGCGTGACAAGGAAACTAAATAATAAAGCGATAACGAATGGAGATTTCCCAGATGCGATTCACCCGTACATGCAGAATATGGTATACGTGTGCGGCAATACGATGATGCAAACGTTAACGAGGAAATTCGTGAAATTATGGTATGGAGTTGTTTGTTGCGGACACCTCTATCTGGATAGAGTGCCAGAACGGACCGCGTCGTTCACATTACAACAACAGTAATAATAATATAAACTGGACGGTCGGTATGCGCGATGTTTAAAACCCAATCGGTTTACAAAATACGACGATTAATGAACAGGAACGACGGTCTCTGGGTGAATTCAACACCGTACGGTTGATGGAATTTGCGATTGGAGCGACATTTCTGTATTATACAATTTGTTCACATATACATACACACATACATACATATATATATATATATATATATATATATATATATATATATATATATATATATATATATATAAATGTATATGTATATATATATATATATTTATATGTCGTAATAGGACAATTACCTCCTGGACAAAACCCCCCGGACATTAACCCCTCGTCAATACCACCTGTACAAAAACCCCCATGTAAAAAAAAACCGGACTTTAACCCTCCATGTAAAAACCACGCCGACATTAACCCCCTGTATAAGATAAAAATTCTTTAAAAAAATTTCGTTGACACAAACAATGAATACAAACCATAAATAAACAACAATAAATATTTTAAAGAAAATCTGTCAAAATAAAAATTTTAATAGAAAATTATTTGACAACAAAATATGGATACAAATTTAAAATTATACTAACTCCAAATATGCACATTTTAGTGATAGGGGGGGGAAGAAAAATTAATTACTTTTAAAATAGTGAAATCTCTAACAGAAAATGTAGTTTTATAATATTCTTTAAAATTATACTAAAACTCAATATACACATTTTAGGATAGACAGAGAGAAAATTAATTCGGTTACAATTTTGAAACCTACAGGAATTGTAGTTTTATGTTATTAATTACTCATTAATACTTGACACTGGCCCTTTTGAATAAAGGCAGGGTTTTTCCATACGTTTGATTTTCTGGTATAGTAATTAATTTTTAAAACTGGAATTACCATGTTAATACTGTGATTTTAAAATATATTAAATGATTTTAAAAATATAAATATTATAATAAATCTTTGTATCCATTGTTTGTTGTGTCAAGGAAATTGTTCTTAATAATTTTTTTATTCTTATACGGGATGTTAATGTCGGGGGAGTTTTTTATACGGGGAGTTAATGTCCGGGTTTTTTTTACACGGCGGGTTAATAGTCTGTTCATTTTTATCCATTTTCGTGGTAACTGCTACAATGCTCGCTTCAAACATTTGTAGAACGTAAATAACGTGTCTCTTCTGGATGAAATTTTGTCTATGCTAGTTTGAAAAGAAACACTCTTGATAGCCGTGATGTTGTCAAATGAATGGTCGCCCCACATCATAAAAATTTACCAAACTTGTCAAACGACCGTCGTATATATATATATATATATATATATATATAAATGTATATATAGAGAGAGAGAGACTAAAAAATATTTACTTAATAAAACTTTTAGTTTTATATATAAAAAATAACTGTTTCATTTAAAAACATTACAAATAATTATTTCACAATGAAATACTTTAAAATTTTCACTTACTCGAACTTTAAACAGATCATGCATATAATTAAAGTGTTTCTTTTATTTTTAATAATTGTTTTCTCTGTTATTAAATATCCAAATTATCAAATATGAAAAATATTTATTAAAAACATTATATAGTTAATTGACAAGTTTCAAACGTTGACGACACGATTTCAAATAATTTCACAAAGTGGAAATCTTGAAATATTTAATTAGTTCTATACAGATATTATATATATATATATATATATATAAGCTTACAAACTTTGACTGGGTTTCCACTTACTTAGTTTATGTTAACTTGAGAGAGCATCTATTAGTTGTAAGTTGAACTTAATGTAAATCAGTTAAATTTAATCAAATATTGGAAGGTTAGAAAATCGATTTAATTATTTTTCATGGAATATTCAAAGAAAAATATGTATTCGAATTTGCTGGACCGTAAGGTTTTATTAATTTAATTTAAAAGTATGTACATGTTATATATATATATATATATATATATTAAATACGTTTGTTGCAGTTTCCGTTTTCGACGTAATTTCCAGTTAAGCAAACAACTGACTAAAAGTTTTGATGAAAAACCAAAAACATGAGTTTTATTATTTGTTCAAGCTGCCTGTTTTAAATTACTCTCGAATATTTTCTATAGATTGATTGTCAGTTAATAAATTCTGAAAGTTGTGAATAGGTAAATACTTTGCAAACTAAGTTGATTTTAGAACGAACATTTTTGTACGTTAATTTGTTTTATATACATAGATATATTTTATATCCTCACGTACAGAGAAAATATGTTTTTACATTAAACACAAATAATCTCCGACTGTACACTTCATTCTTCTTTTTAATAAAAAATTCATTTATGACGATGGAGACATCTCTGCTCGTCGTGTCAAAGAAATCTGCTGGTACACATTGAATTACAATTACAAAATACATTACGATTGTGACACACAGAGCTACGTTACACGACAAAAGTCTGTTGACTCGGAGAAAATTAGTATGGGATTGATGTCAGGATGAGTCGTTCTACCCATCGATGGCATTGTAACAATTGTTGACTTGCTACAAAGTAAACTTAACATGCAGACAGAGTGTCTATTGGATCACAATTTATCAAGACATTGTCTGTCGACTCGATAACAGTAAAAGCACTAGATTGAACTGGATTTAATTCCCTCGTGTAACAGTGAAATGATTATGTACGAGGTATACAATCAATCCTGGGTGTTTACGGCTTGATTGACTTACTTTATCTGTCCTGTGACCGATTTTTAACTACAAGGATATCTCATCGCACAATATTATTCAATGGTTCGATACGATTTGTCGATTCCTTCAATGTAATTCTAAAGATTGTAAAATAATATTCTTTTTTAACTTTAATTATTATGTTTCAATCTTAATTAAATATTTTTATATTTTAATAACTATAACGCAATTTCAGTGTTATGAAAAAAAGATATTAACTTGAATTTAGAAATATATCAAACATTTGAAGTATCTTTTTAAAAAAAGCAAAAATCAAAGATTAAACGAATCATTTCTCATATATAAATTTTATACTTAAAAATATAAAAAATTAAAAAAAATTACTAGACTCCTTTTTCCTGTAATGTGTACTTTTTTGTAACATTGTCTCCTCATCTACGTTTTCAATCTCGTGTGTTAGATAGAATTGACATTTTTATAGATAAATATCAGATTAATATAAAAGTTTTGCTCGACAAATTTTTAAACCTCTAAAAAAACATTTTATTTTCCCTTAAATATAGCATAAAATATTATAAGCTTTTAGATTTCCTACTACTATTTAACATTCTTCTCAATTATTTTGAATTCCATTGTTGGTAGAAAAATAATTACGGTTTATGACCTTGAAATTCAAATACATTTTTCTCTTTTTTGATTTTCCTCACTGTTTTAAGTGAACCAGAACTTTTGGATGATTTTGGTGTCTTAAAGAAACTACACGCAATTAAGATCTCGAAAAATATCCCCAAAAATTCATTGTATTTGAAAATGAATTCAAGAATGATAAATTACCTATTAGAGATGACAAGGAATCAAAAATTGTGGAAATAACACAGAAGATTATAATTTAAATAATTAATAATAAAAAAAACTATTTTCATTTTACATAACAATAGAACGAAATTTTACTTAATGTTATTCAAAAAAACATATTAAACTTTATTATAATCAAATATAAAATAAACTTATTTGATAGATCTATTATTTTTGATATTTTTGATTATTAAAATACAGTTTTGACACTATGACTAAGTATTTACTTTCACAAATAAATTATTATTTCACTCTATCAACAACATTTTTTTGTCGGATAATACATTATCAACAAAATGTTGGATAATACATTATTGATCATTGATAGTCATTTATATGCATTTCAATGTACATAACCTCATTCTCCACGAGATACAATAAAAAAAATAAACAGAATATCATCAGAAATCAGAAAGATATGACAAAGATTTTTCTTTACATCAATGCTTTGAAGATGATGACATTGACATTGAAATGTGGATACGCAACAATGAAAAAAAGGTCAATAATGATTCATGAAACATTCTTGAACAGTTATGAAATTGCGAATTGTGGAGTGGAAAAGAATGCATTTCTGAAAGTTAATTTAGTCATACATAATTTTATTATATTAATCAAATATCAAAAACAGTAGTTAGAAACTGAAAAGTTTATTTTTATTTCCTTGAAGAAGTGAAATTTAATACTATTTTATTTTAATCAATAAACAATTATTATACTTAAGATTCTTGAATGAACAAATAGTATTTGTAGTTTGTGATATAGAAAAAAAATTGTGAAGAACATTTTTTGTTGATTTAAAACAATCCCTTTTACAAGTAATTTCCATAGTTTATAGAATATAAGACTTAATATATGTAACGATGTAAAATATTATATATATATATATATATATATATATATATATATATACATATTGATGTATGGGTGCAGATATCTGTGTGTATATAAGCATTTCAATCATAAATAATTCAGTGTTATACGAAAGAGTACTAGTTTACAACGTTATCAGCTTCAGAAACTGAGCAAACACGAGCGTAATAAGATTATTAATAGATGAACTTTAACATACATTTAAAAATGTATAAATAATTCATCAGCGTCGTCCGCCCATCGAAGCACATGCATTTTCTTCACGAATCTACGCCTGTGGTGACGCTTCGAGCGCATGCTCGACATCATTCGCATTCGATTTCACCACTCGGACTAATCTTGCACGTAATAAGTCATTGATCAAAGTTATCTGTGCCTACACACAGATTCGACCTGTCAGCCCTCGACGAAGGGGGGCCAAAGAGTTATGTCGAGGTCGTGCTTGCATCTCCTAAACTCAAACCAGTCAGTCTTTCGTACACACAACGACACACACACACACATAAAAGCAGACACACATATACGGACTGTGTTCATCCGTCCTTTTCATATCTTCACATAATTCCTTCCGTCTATCCCGGTTAGAGGAAAAGTCTGGTTTGCGATTAACGACGAACGGGACAACGTACACACACACACACACACGGTTGGTCGCTGATATTCGAGGTGTTTTGAAATTGTTTAAATTCGACCTTTTTGTTGACAACGTATGGGACAGAAATTCATTTCGCCGAAGATTTTTATCAGTTAATTAATATTTTTTCGAAAAATGTTTGTGTTAGAAACACGGAAAAAGCATATCAGCAGTTTATTTTTCAATTAGTTAATAATTTTTTCTCGGTTTTAAACAAATATCACTCTTACGTTACATTTTATACAAAAACATACACACTATATATATATATATATATATATATATATAAAGATAAATAGAGATAGACAACAGATAATTATTTCTAATAAGCTTTACGATAAATTTACATTTTCAACTCTTTAAAACTGATATTTGATACTATTGATGTCAAATTTTAATTCAATACTGAAAATCAATAAAGTATGATTGGATTCTAGGAATTTCTTCATAGTTTGTACTGTGATTTTTTAAGAAACGTATAATTTAAGATATTTTATATTGTTGTAGTGAAAAATCAATTTAAATTAGTCTTAAGTGTTGAAAATATATTTTAATTTCAAACGTTAACTTCGAAAAAAAGATTAAATTGAAATTCTATTCTATCTTAATGTGAAATAGAGATTTTAGAAAATTTCCAGGATAATATTTACCATTCGAGGTTTAAAAATAGATGTTTGTATCTATTCCCTTGAAAAAATCTATCGAATAGAATATTTATTTTTATGAGTGTAAATAAGTGGTTATAATAAGGTTCTCACACTGTGGCTAATTTCGCTTTCACAAATGATTTCTTTTTCACCTCACGTATCAAAAAAAAACTTTTTTTTTGTTGAAATATTCCATAAATCATTATTAATCTTTTTTGAATCGTAACTTATAAGTTATTTTAATGTTGATTTTGGAATCTAAGGTACAGTTAAGTATTTTTCTCAATTTTTTCTATATTTTACTTATCTGAATATACAGGCATTGCACTGATATAAGTATAAGAAAAAATCAAAAATGGTCAATAATGATTTATCAAACATTTTTGACTAGAAAAAGTTTTTAAGACTTGTGGTGGGAAAAAAGAATTTATATTTGAAAGATAAGTGATGTAATAATTGAAAATGTATCAGTAAATTATTAAAAAGGTTATTAAAGGAGACTTTTGAAAGAAAAGAAAATAAAAAGTTTATTTTTAATATTTCACAGATTGTATATGAATGTATGATTATTTTTTTAAAAAGGAACTTGGAAATATTTGCAAAAAGAGGTATTGAGTAATTAAATTCTTATAAAGTTTAATAAAAAAATAAAAATAGTATCAGTTAAAAATATAGATATTTTCTCAATAAGCGTTCAAGATTACTTTTATCAAACGTAAATCCTACTTGAGTTTAATAGACAGAAAATCGTTAAATTAATAAGAAATGTCGTTATAAAATATGATATTACACTTGATCTTCTGTGATGTTGTATCATTTTTTATGTTTATATTTTTCTAATGAAATATAAAAAAAACATTTATATTATTTTCAAATAAGTTTTAGTAAAAATTAAATCAAATAAAGTAAAAATATTAACTGTAAAAATTAATTCTGGGCTTTTAAATTAAATCAGTCATATAACTGTTTCAAATTAATATATTTTCTAATCGTTTTAAGATTTTAAAGTGTCAATCTTAATATTTAAGAACACTATTACATCTTAGCCAAACAGTTGTCGTGACCTAAAAAACAGTAGTGAGCACAATGGCGTCCAAAGAGTAGTATATTAGACATTGCATACTTTTCGTATTCCAGTTGAAACAAAATGTTGTCGAAGGCACGGGAATGATTTTTTCAGGTTTGGAGAAAGATGTTGCGACTTATAAAACATGTAAGACATTTTAAAACAGTGGAAGAGGTCCGAAAATCCATTAACAACTTCATCGATTCAAAGCTACCATTTTTTTTCGACAAGCGATTCGTCTGTTTTCTAACAGATGAGGCAAAATTATACAAAAGAATAATGAATATTTTGAGGATTTAAATGTATGCAATTTTTCAGTAACCATTCACTTCCTGTAAAAGAGGCGCAAATTAATTTATATAGCGAATACTTGAGTATTCCTTAAACTAGAAATCATATAATCTTTACTGATAAATCAATTAAGAATGACAGTATCAAACTTTATTTTATAATATTAAATAAATCAGTACATTCGCCTAGTAATCAGTTTTAAAGGAAATCGGAGTCGAGAGATAAACATACAAGATTTATTATCTGTAAGACAAGTGATCGGATCCGACTCGGATCATCGTATAGAATAGCTTGTTTTGATAAAGTCAACATAAGATACAGCTTCGAACATTTCACTGTATCTGATGCCAAATATCTAGATGTTGATGTTATCGAAATATAATATAGAGCACTGTAAAGTTCACATTGCCTGTAGTGTTAAAATTATATTGTAAAAACAATAACTTTACAGAACTTGCTTCAAGGAGATTCGAAGTTGATGACGTTATAAAATAATACACAAAATGAGAATTGTTTTCAAACAGAGAAAAACAAGAGGATGAATTTCTTTTTAATACTTTTAATAGCAGTTAAATTGAATTTTAATTGCAGCCAATTATTATTATTTATGTATATTTTTAAAATAGTCAACTTTAATAAATGGTTAATACTATTACAATTTACTCAATAATGTAAACTTGCAAGACTCACTCATCTTCTTTTACAAATTCAATTTGTCGCTATTTTTTTGTATGAAAAAGTTTGTAAACCGAATCTGTATTCTTTTTGATTTGCATTGAAAATGTGTTACTTATCTCTGAGAATCAGTTTCTATTTTTGTATCTTGTCGTAAGAGAATTGTTTATTTTTGGAGTTCTTTGTTATTAGTTTGTGAAACATATCGTCACTAATCCTACTTTTTTATATCAAAATGATACTCAATAAAACTGTACAGCCTGTCAAATTTGAATACAAATTAGTTGTTTTCAATCTTTTAGATATATAAATAATGGAGATTATTTTCAAATTTTAGCCAGTTTTTATTTTTAATCAGTATGATGATGACTAAAGATTGCTAAATCGAGAAATTCAAACAAATAAATGATAATCTACTGAAGTTCCTGACTGAACAAAATTTTCGACAAACCATAAATTAATTTAAACAGAAACGTGCATCTCCATGATTCACAATACTAGAATTTTTCATAAGTCATCATCAAAATTTGATAAAAAATCATTAAAATAATCGATTATTGAAAATTAAATGCGAGAAAATTTTTGTGTTTTACAAGGAATAAAAATTCGATTTTTAATAAAAATTTAAAGTATATGTTCATATATTTATATCCTATAAGGTATAACGGTATTTATTTTCAAATATTTTCAGAAAATCAAGTGTAGTTTAGTTAATATGTATTCGATAAACTGGATTGAAAAATTATAGGAAAGTTAAGGAAATGTTATTGATAGTAAAATGACTGAGATTTTAGATTAAGATGAAATTATTTTTTTTTAAATTAAAATTTATGCTAATACTCAAAATAATGGATCATTCTCAGATTCTTATATCTCTCAATATTTTTCACAAATTATTTGAGACACAGTGTCAAAATCCTGTCTGCTTGTGTCAGCACTTTCAGTGTATTAATACAAAAAAACACATAGAACAAAGGTTTATTAAACACGAATTGTGTCAAATATAAAAAAGTACGAACAGTAAGCTTTATATCTAATATCCTCTGACTGTATGACACATTCGTGATTGTCGAATCAGCGCTCGTAAAACGGGACGAGCAGTCGTATTCAATTACTGGTCTTCCTTGTTATTTATTTCAACAACAGGGGGGACGCCGTTCGACACGGAACATCTCCGTTTTGATATCTGAGCAGTAAAACAGTAGGACAGAGAGGTACGCGTACGGGGCCGGAACAGAGCACCGTCGCATGTAAAATAAACAGTGGCCATTAAAAACATTTACACAAACGTTATCATAGAGATATCTGTCAAATTTAATCGCGTCACCGCTGATTATTTTCCTATGACGTCAAACACACGAATGCATTGTGAAACGAGTTAATTGGTGGACTGATCTGTTTAGTGACGTGGATAAAACCACAATCGGGAATCGATTTCGGAACATCGCCATCAGAGAAAATTCGGGCATGACAACAGCATATCACGTGTTTACTTGGGCGTGACAACAAAACCAATAAGAGCGGTCCCGTGATTGCGTTTGATGTTTTATCGCGCGTCAAAAATTCGACTAAACGACATTACGAATACAAAAAAAAAACTTCCAATTCGGAATTCTAATAATGATTTATTTATGCTGGAATCTCGTTCGATATAACGGATCATATATTTTGTGTCCGAATGATCGTGATGTGCACGGTGGGTAATAGCTTTGAATAAATTATTTGTTTATATTTTATTCGTGTTTCATTAAACGGATTCTGTTTAAAGGATCTTTTCCTATTTAATGTAGGAAAAGTGTACAGGCACGAAACTGAATGTGTAATTAATATTAGATTTTATATACAGAGACAGACTTCGTCTCGATTCATATTTTAAATCAATTCTAAATTATTTTATTTTCTACAATATACGAATACAGATTCTTAGAATATAAAATAAGAGTTCAAAAAGAAAATATTTCTTTTCAGAAACATACAATAATAATTTTTGTTTCCTTTTACTCGAGTTTGGAAAAGTATACTTTATAAAAGAATCATTCTTCCCGGAAACGCCCTTTCGAATTCATTTATAGATAATTATATAATAATAACTCCAATCGAAGTCTTTGAAATATTTCCATCTAAACGGTTTATATTGAAATACGTTCACAAACAATTTCTAAGAAGACATTGCTGTTTTATATCAGATACAACAAATATGTTATAAAAAAAATTAAAATGATAAATTTACTAGAAGAGAAAATTATAAAATTTTAATAACATTCTTATTATAAAGAAACTAGTACAAAATCTAAGTTAAAAAGAAAAAAACACTTCTTAAGACAAATAAATCTACTATATTAGATGTAAAAATTAATTCAGTTCGTTTAAATTGTACCAATGATAACTCGATTTTCAATATTTTCTCATCATTTTAGGATGTTGAAGTGCCATCCTTAACAACAAAAAACACTATATAACTTGGGCAAAGAGTTGGCATAACCTTAACCAGTAGTGAACACTATAGCGTCCAAAAAGCAACATATAAAGGCATACTTTTCGGACTCCAGTTTAAAAACCGGTGGTGAAAAATGTGTTTTGTACAATTATAACCACAGAAAATCATAGAATACACCCGGTGAATCATCGGAATCGACTCAGAAATCAAATATTAACACCAAAAAAGTGTTATTATCTATTTAGTGGAATATTAAGAGTGTGGTGTATTATGAGTTGCTCGAACTTGGCCAGACTGTAAATTCAGAGCATTATGAACAACAGCTCATACGTTTGATTGACGAATTAGAGAGAAAAAGACCATTCACTGATGAAAGAACGAGGCAAGTCATTTTGCAGAACGACAACGCTGGGTCGCACGTTGAGAAAATGATAAAGGACGTTATTTATTCATTACGCTGGGAAGTTCTCTTTCATGCAGTGTATTCATCGAACCCAGACCCATCAGATTTTCACCTATTCCGGTCGCTCCAGCATCACCTGGCTGATACCCATTTTAAAAAATGAAAAAGGTTAGAAAATTCAAAATAATGAGAGATATTTTGAGGACTGAAATGCATTCCATTTTTCCATAAACATTCATTTTCTATAAATGTGCACCCAATTAATGTGTACATCTAATAAAACAGAAAGGTCCTTTACAAGAGAAACATGTATACAAAATATGTCATTTTAATAATTATAAAACGTTTCAATTTATATACTTCACTTAAATAAAAAATCGACTATCTAATATACACAAAAATGTTTTATCAAAACAACTGGGTAACGGACTGAAAATGAGACTCGGTAAAAATTAAAATATTCGTAATTGGTACCCTATAACTTAATTATCTGTTCCAAAAAAAAAACTATACTTTAAATATGATTATTAATAGAAAACACGGAATGTATATATCATGAGACCTCGAAATCGACATTCGGTTCAATCTTGAAGCATAAAACCGTAATGAAGATATCTAACGAAAATGTTTCATACAGAAACTTAAAAATCCATACAGATGGGAATATACGAGAATATGTTACACTATACGCTTGTTTTACTTGTAGTCTATAAATATACATTTCCGTAACACATTTTCAACAGAAAGTAATTCACTTTGAATACTTATTAAACTACTTATAACAACATAAATGTAATTTAGAAAATAATTAACTTTGGAAATTTCCATCACATATAAACTTTCATACATAAGCTCACTTATCAATTACACTCCACATATTATATTAGACTCATACATATATATATATATATATATATATATATATTAGATTACAAAAACATATTCGATCGATTGTACACCTCTTTTTTACTATTAAAGACATCGGAACTCTGTTAATGTTTTCTACTTATACAGTTTCATGTACTAGAGTACAGTACGTTCACATACACACATATTAATACATGCACGTATCAAGTCATTGTTCCCACGGGCCTTGTTTCGAATCTCTTGCAGATACTGCGCGTTATATACGTAACGTTTACACGTTTTGAAAGCGCGGCGGGGACGAGCCATGTCAAATGCACGTTTGTCAAACAAATGAAAGAGAATTTCATGTGCTCTTATGTAATATATATATATATATAAGTATGTGTATATATGTATGTTTACATACGCTATAGATTATCAACTGAAACACTTATATAAGTGTAACATTTGTTCCAGACAGGAGATATATGTGCGTGCTGTTTTGCTTACACTTTTACACGTTAACGTTGAGGATTTTCTGTACACACGGTGCATGTAGAAAAACAACATAGAATCTTTATTTTTTGTTAATAAATAAATAAAAAACAAAAACTGAAACGCTAGGATGTGATCGAGTTAAAAAAGTGTGTGTATTCGATTCCTTTAAATCCTCCATGTTTTCAAAAAAAAAAAATAAATAGAAAAGAATAATATCGAATGTACAAAGTGTACAGTTAATTTCATTTCCGATAATTATATAGTTTTATTATAATACAGTGCTGATACTGTGGCTAAATTCACTTTTTTCACAAATGACTTCTTTCCTGCTGCACAATTTTTTTTCGATTACAAATGTTCAATAAATGATTAGTGATCATTGTTGATTCTTGATAATGTGCATGCCGATGGAAATTATGTCATCATAGTGTCAAGATAAAAAAATCCAAAATTTTAATCAAGTATTTAAATGTAATTCATGTTTGAAGTAGACTTCAATGTGCACTTTTTTTATTAAATCTTTACAAATAACAACACTCATTTCTGATCTAAAATATTATTACACCTTTATATTATTTATACTTATACTTTTGTGAACGCTGATTCAACCATCACAAATATATCATACTGTCAAATATATATATATATATATATATATATATATATATATATATATATATATATATATATATAAAGAATATTATATTATCCAATCAAAGGTAGTTAGTACTTTTCACACTTAACACAATTCGATTTTAATTCTCATTCTTTATTTCTAAAAAAAATGTTCTGTATATTAATTTTTTAATATATTAAAAATATTATTATTAGTAAATAGTATTAACAATGAAATTTCAGCTTTTGGAGTGAAATCATTTGAAAAAAAAACTATTAAGAAATATTAACAGGACATGAAATGAATCAACTATTTTTAATCTTAGTATAAAATATGATTTTTTTTAAAGATAATTTATATCTTACTCGCATATATCATTTGTTTCATTGATAACTGTTTTTAAATCTTTTATGCAAATGTCAAGTCCAATATTTATTGTAAAAAATACAAGGAAAAAAATTAGCTAAAGTTATCCGGGATATAATTTTATAGTTATTTTTTCAAAATAGATTATATCATCTGGAAATTCATTTTTTCATCATTAAAAAGATTTTTTGTGATTTTTTAACCGAATAGTGCTTGAAAATACACATGAAACAAATGACTTTATCGCAGTTTTCATGAAAGTTTTGCAAATTAGAACTCTGCTGTATTTTTTCAGTACTAAAAACACTATAAATAAAACTAAGATCATCAAAAAGAAACAGATACAGAAATCAACTATTTGTGGAATGAAAACAGTAAAAGAAAAAACTGCATCTTTTAAACGGTTTCAATTAAAATCAGATAGATAGAGTATTTGTTTAGAAGTTTCGTTTAAAAAATATTCTTTTGTTAAAACTATTAACAAAATAAGCACGTACGATAAAAACAGAAGAATGTGGAAACAAAATTTAATATAAACATATGAAAAAACAGTTTTAATTATTTGAAAAAGCTATAGAATTTTTGTTTTCTTTTGAAATATGTATATATATATATATATGATATGTGTGATGTGCGCGCGTGTGTGTGTAATACCGATTTTTTTATACGCACGGCTTCATTTAAAAACATTCGCATTCAGTTTACCGGCGTCGGAAAATATGTCAGCCGTTTGACACGCGCGCAAAAAAAAATATTCTATGTGACAAATGAAGTCAAAGATACCGCATGACATTCGGCGACATCTTGTGCCGACGGCGTGAATCGTCCTCTAATCAGATCTGAAAATCTGCGGTTCGTATCGAAGCTGACGCACTTATCGAAACGGAATCTGAACGTGGGATTGATTGATGACGTTTTAATCATTCGAACATCAAATTGCAATTTGTACGCGCGGACGACATTGGTATTACGTTTTTTTTCATGAAAAGCGTTATCAGCTGTGGTAATCTTCCTCTATACATCTTCATACAGTTCGTATGTACGGATGTATGAAATGAAAAATTTCAAAACATAAATACGGTATATTTTACATTAGTAAAAATGTAGAATTATATTGATTTTTCAGATAGAAAAGAAGAGTAACCAAAGCGTTTAGGTAAGGCATTAGACATTTTCTAAAAATCTCTGTTACAAAGTCTACCAATTTCATAAAAGTAAAAATAGGCCATCAAAAAAAATAGTTCCCTAATTGTCTAGAAAGGCTCTATGCAAATCAATCCACTTAATTTATTTCCTTAGAAACAGTTTTTTTTTCATAGAAGAATTCTCTTTCCACTTCACAAACAACAAGAAAAAGTTCTACTCTAAAATGTTCAATAAATCATGATTAAACATTTTTGATTATTACTCCTGCGCATTTCGATGAAGATACTCGTACCATACTTTTTAATCCTCTCGAGCCCAGGTACCATCTTTGGTACATTCATTTTTGAAGTACTATAAAAAGTAGTGAATCGATCAGGTAAGTGCAATTTCGACCTAGTACCATTAATTTAACCTATATGGCTCCACCTGGACCCGAAAAACCGTTATAAACTCTCTACTAAAGGTCAAAAAATTTTACAACACCATCCCTAGCGATAACGTCGTTCCCATAAACATCGCCTCACATTTTTTGTTAAAAATGTAAGTAAACATTAATTTTTTTATGTTTAATGCATAGATATTATAAATTAATGTTTCCCGAATGACGTACACGTGCGATACTTTTATTTTTATCAAAATTAAGAGAGAGACATGAGGTCAAAGTTGAATGTACCATATATGTCACGTTGGGCATTTCGGGGTTGAACTCGCGCAAATGCAAAACTTATTGATATATTTATATTGTTTCTTCTTACATTTTTAATTGTTTACAGAAGGTACAATAAAATTACAGATTTTTTCAATGGCTGGACATTCAAATTTACACAATCAAAATTGATTTATTGAACATGTTTAGCAGAAAAAACATTTGTGTCGTTTGAGGTAAAAGGGAATTGAGCCATATGTTAGTACAGTACTGTGAAAAGAGTTTTTTTTCTTTTTTGAGGACTTGATATGTTATTGATAAAATACAGTTTGGTATCTGTGTCTAAATTTTAACAATCTTTGTCAACAGTTTTTGTCTTCTCATTTCAACAATCCAAAAAAAATTATCAGAAATGTTTAATAAATGTATATTATTCACTATTAATTATTATTATTATTAAATATATATATATATATATATATATATATATAATGATCCTCAGAGCACCAAGACACAAAACAATATTTGGTTGTATCTTAGCGTTTTGTGGATGATGATCGATGTGGATCGAAATGCACATAAGCAAAAATCAAAAACTATTAATAATCATTCATTGAAAATGTTTAATCAGAAAGATTGTGTGGTTTGGTGTGTGAGAGGAAAATTAATTTGTCACAGAAAGCAAGACCTGGACTAAACAGTATATTGTAACAAAAGATTTAGTACGATTTACGTGTGATAATTCTATTTTATATTAAATTCGTTTGTTTGAAAAACCTTCAAAGTAATTAATAAATTGATATTATAATTTTCATACTCATAAATCAATTTGGTAAACAATCATTTTAAACCACATCACTGGAAATAAACATGAAGCATTACAATTACAAACAGTTTCACTTTATTAAAAATCTCAATTATTTCAGAAAATACTGAAAATTTCACAACACAAAGCTGTATTTCCATATTATTTTACACTGATATCAAACTCTGTCAAACCGAATCCCGACAAAAACTAGAATTCATTCAATAAAGTTATAAACAAACATTTACTAATTCCACAAACAGTACAAACTAATTCATAATTATTTATACGATTTCTATAATATAATTCTGTAAAGTTTTCATACGAATTTCTACGAATCGTTTATAGAAAAATAAGCATCATTTTCAACAACTACCCGAACGGACACACTCATTCAAAACTATTCTATTTTTATAATTCTATACTATACATGCTACGAAACTATAATCTGCTTTGTCAACGTTTTAACATTTTATTTCAGTCTGATAAAAGTATATTTTTATGCTGAAATTCATATTACATTCCCAAATATAATATATTTTATATAAACGAATATCCCATTATTCGTTTGAATGAATGTAAAAAATATTTATTTAGTACCCTTGCAACATTCTGTTATATATATATATATAATTATTTTACTAAAATTGAAGGAGATAAAAAACTTTTTAAAAAAAATCAAGTAAAAACTAAACCCAAAATCGCCATCGTGTATGCGCTCTCATTTAAAAACTTAAAAAAGACTACAATGCCAGAGATTCCGTTTAATAAAACGTTAAAAATTCACAATAAAACCGCCTTGTTATGCGTACCAAATACATAAAAAGAAACACGTGCGAAAAAGTGAAAATACTGTCGAGAGAGACAAGTGCAGAAGTGAGATACACGGACATATAGGCACGGAGTGTGCGAAAAAAATCCGTGCCGTTTCCCACGGCTAAACAACCGGCGGGAGCATCAGAAACCAAACACAGACGCCTGACCACCTATCTACCATCCTACCAACCTATCTGCCTACCTGCCTGCCTGCATGTCTGCCTGCCTGCATGTCTGCCTGCCTGCCTACCACCAGCCAGGCAAACCAAACTAACCTACTACCATCCAACCCTCAAAACTCCCCCCCCCCCCCCGTTCCCACTCATCCGTTCAAACTCCCGGAACGAAGCACTGAAAACCACACCGCATAGCGAATGTGTGAAACGGTAAAAAGGTCGTAATCTGTCCTACACACATATAGGATTTATACATATATATATACACATGTGTATTTATATAAGTGAATGTGTGTATGAGCCCCCTCCCACCGTCTGACATGATGGTCTATCCCGTTCAAAACAGTGGCACGGGCTAGAGATCCCGAAGGATTCGAATCGTACACGCAAATGTCCAAACGGTGGTAATCAAAAAAAAAAATACCCTCGCGCCGGTGTTCGCTGTATGTTGATACGGAAAATATCATGGGGGCCGAGCGGGTTTATTTTTATCGTCAGGGTTTTTTTCCCGTTCGCCGCGAATGAAGAAGAAAAAACAAGAACCGATGCGGTAGCGGCAAAGGTGCCGCTGGGCTGTTGCTACTGTTTCGTGAATCAAAGTGTTTGTGTTTTGTAATATGAAAAGGATTTCCTCTATAATGTTTTTTGATATGACTTCTTTCGCACAGTGACTCGAACGGATTTCTCGGATAGATTTTTATTTTTATTTGTGTTTACGGAACGACCGACGTGTAATCACGACGGAATTATGTAAAGTGTATGACTTTTGTTAAAAAAAAATAGACGATTTGTAGTAATATCGCAAATGGACAGATATTTGAAAATTTCCAATTGTTTCCATGATTGCATAGAAATTAAACTGTTGCTGTTAATTCGTAAATCATAGAAATTTATTATCAATAATTGCTAATAATTGTACACTCAAACAGATAATAAATTCATTCCGGTATTCCTTTCATAAATATTAGGTGTAAAAATTAATCATGTGCCTTTAAATTTAATCAATAAAAACTATGTTCAATTAAAATAGTTTCTCTTCGTCTTAGAATTTTTAAGTATCAATTTTAATATTTATAAAAATAATATATCTTTGCCAAGCAAAGCATAATCTCACAAAACAATAGTAAACAAAATGACATCCGAAAAGCTTCATATAAGGCATTGCGTACTTTTCACATTTCAGTTGGAAAAAATGCTGCCGAAGCCGTTGGAATGATTTGTTCAGCTTTTGGAGAATATATTTTGATGCATAAAACATGTAAATTATGTTAAAACAGTGGAAGAGAACTGCAAATACATTATTACTTCATCTACTCAAATCTGCCATCTTTTTTCGACATGGGATTCGTCAGTTACCCAACAGATGGATTAAATTTATACAAAATAATGGAGGACGTTTTGAAGATTGACACGTGTTCCATTTTTCTACGAATATTCATTTTCTAGAAAAACGGCACCGATTTAATTTTCAAGCCAAATATTTTCAACTCAACTATATAAATTTAAGAATTGAAAAGTAAAGAATGAATAAATATCTATAGACTTTCAGGACGTATCAATGACTATTAGTGCCTAAACACAGATAATACTTATGACGCAATCGATGGGACACTTGGGTTTCAGTATCACTTATTTAAATCTAGATAAATAATATATCCTATCGCTTGAAATTTCTACTTAATAATAACACACAATAAGAAACAAATTGCTAAATTATTGGTTGTTAAGACAAAAAAAAACTGCTGTATCATGACAAAGTTTAAAAATTTAGAAGATTAATATTATGATTTGTAGATTATGGAAAACTGACTGCATAAAATGAAATGAAATTAAAATGTATGTGGAATTAAAATTCAATGTCTAAATCGATCATATGGACTTTTATGCATGCCTTGCAGAACAATTCCTCAAAATAGGATGCATATAAATTTAATATATCGAATTATTATTAAATTCGAGAATTAATTAAATATAATAGTTAAAAAAATAATTTTTCAACCACTGATTGCTTGAAAAAAATAATTCATTGAATAAATACTGTTTTTAGATTATTCATCAAGTACATTTTCAGTCATTAATAGGAAAACTTTCAAAAATGAAATAAATTTCATTATTTTAATAAATCTTCATAGAAATTTGATAAATTAAATATATTATTTTCAAGGATGATATCACAACCAAAGACCTTCAACAAAAACTATCATGAAATATTTTATAATATACTAAAATTGCAAAATACTTGCTTTGCGCATTGCATATAATCTACTAAAAGATAAAAGCATCGGTTACATTTTCTCACAGGCAACTTTTATAAAACAAACCTCGTTGCTTTGTAAGATATTTTATTAAAGACTTTATGAAAGATCTCTGATAATGTAATCCTGCCTAAAAGGTTTTCTTTTCTGTTAAAGAAAATTCTGTTTAAGAAGATTAAACTAAAAACTACTAGAGCTTTGAATCTAATAAAAGATTTTAGACAATTTTTGTAATAAGTTAAATTTTCTCAATGTTATATTTCAAATAGAAATCATTTTTTATTAAATTATTTTCCAGCACCCAATTAGAAAACGGTTTCAACCTTTGTATTTAAATAAAAATCAATTATCAATTAATCTCTCTATTTTTATTATTTTTAAGTTTTAAAATAAATCATTTTTCGTAGTAGACTAATATTATAAATTTAAAAAAATCAACAGTTCTACTTAAATTATTTCATCGTTTCTAAAAAAAGCAATTAAAGTTCTAATCAGATAAAATATTTATATAATTGTGACCGTGTGGTTGATATTCGTTAATTAAATCGTTTTTTGTCGAAAATACAGAAATTTATTAAATGAAAATATTCCAAATGACACAAATTGGCCACGATGACACAAAAATGATACATTAAAGATTTCTATATAAAATGGACGCTATTTATGATCGATGCATGTTGAAAGATCAGACAGTGATTGATGTTTTCATAGAGTTGAGTTTCAGTGGGTCAATCTGTTCCACAAATACACACACATATATATATATATGCATGTCTTATAATTAACTGAATTTATTTCATATATACATTTTGTTAAATTCTGTGTGAAATGAAATTATAGGTAGATTTTATTTTAGGAATTGGTAAATGTTGAATTACCTTGTAGAAAAAGGTTATTTTTGAAATAATTTAAAGATTTAATGACCTAGTGCAAGGAGATTAAACTGATTGTAAAATCAATTACCGAAAACGAATTATAATTTGTAACATTCATTATACGCATAATATACGCGACGCTTTATTAGTATTTCTTCTTTTATCTCCTTTCGCGATCCGTGAAACGGTTCGAAAATAGTTTGAGACACACTGTTCCGCCTCATAAAAAAAGCCAGATTAACAATGAACGGTGAAAAAAATCGACGTCGGAATCGCGGCGTCTTATAACAGTGCAAATTACACGATCGACCGCACTCCTGGTACTGGCAATCAGTTGTTGAGGAGCAAACACAACGACGATGAATATCGTCACTCTGTCGACTTTGTATTCAACACGAGAATAGACGCACTAATTCACGCCTAATTTAAAATGATGGCATATTCGGCATGAAGATGGCGCGCATCAACGCGACCGACCTACCACCAGATGCCGCGTGCTCTTCAGCGTTTCAATTAAATTCCCGCCACCGTGGCGCTACGTGCACGCGTGGTTTTAAACCATACCGCCACTTCTAACCTCAAACTTTCACAAATACGCGGGAGACAAACTCGTCCGCCTGTCGTCGCCGCCATTGTAGACAGTGGCGGATTGTTTGGAACGAACAGTTTTACTATGTAATCTTCTTAGCCATTATTTTTCATTGAGCATAAATATTAAATATACTGTAGCTCGATTGATCATTTTTAAGGACAAAGAGCATCGGCCAAAGTTCTTATATAAAAGAAAAAAACGAAATACACCAACAAAACTGCAATTGAATTTTACAAATTTACAAGATATTTTGTATAAATCGTTTAGAAAAAAGACTTGTGCATTTTGTATTGCATTTAATATAATATTAATAGTTACTAATGCATTAACTATATATATATATATATATATATATATATATATATATATATATATATATACCTAAATATACAAATCTATATACATAATACATAAAATCTTGTACTAACCGTTAAAAGATAAAAAAACAAGTTTATTAAAAAAATGAACAAAGTAGATTCTTGCGAAAAGAAAAATAAAGAAACACACTCTCCTTTGTGAATTCTATTAAAAAAGAGTTTGACAAGCTGGTAAAAAATAGCTGCGAGGCATTGTAGAGGAACTCGACTGTCATGATTCAGCGGATTCTGAAAACAGGAAGCCGCGCCCGATCCTTGTTTTTCTACACACACTCGATTATTTTCGTATTTATTTCGAAAACAATTTTCTGTTATTATTCTTGACGTTAATTATTTAATTTATCCTCATTAATTCGACAGCGAAAAAAATTAGAGGGCACCGACGACCGTGCACCACAGCTGTTGCTATAACCAAGAGCCGCCACTGCAGCAAAATACTAAAAGCGGCGGAGGAAACGAGTAAGTGTGGTGAGTGTACCCGATTCAGTCGACTCGCCCATTCCACCGAAAGCGCACGCTTTGGCGCCCTTTCGCAGAACGAGATTATGCAGATAAACATTAGCGTCGACTAGCCGTGTGGTGAGATTCGCGACTCGACATAATTTCCTCTAAACGAGCGAAAAGGACATACAGCTGTACCTCGTCGTGTGTATGAAAAAAATCAGAGACTGGCTCCATGTTTTTTTTTTTGAATCGTACTCACGGTTGCTAAATAGAATGAGAGAAATGATAACGTGTATATAAAAATTTGATTTCATATTTCGAGTCAACCTGCTTCAGAGACTTTTCATATTCGGTCAGTGCTTTTTTGCCCTTCAGCGCAGTCTTGTGGGTATAAAAAGTTGTGTGCGTAAATCGAGGGTCGACTAAAAAGTTTCAAATGTGAATAATCTGTTTGAATGATATTTACAGCGTTAAAATATTTTATAGTACACAACTGCGAATATTTACTTTGCAAGAATTGGTATGAGTACAAAGGTACAATTTCGAAATTTTATCACAGGATTAAATATTACAACTAATAAATCTTTTATTTCACAGTCGATTTAAATGATACTATACACACGGTTATTCATAAAAATAACATTTTTATTTAATCAATTAATAATCCTACTGAAAATATTTCATTTTCAATACAAATTAAACTCAACTTTTGTATTAATTATTATTCAATGTAAAACCACATCGTGTGGAATCAAATCAATTGTTCATAAAAGTTTTGCAAACATTAAAAACTATCGATATTTCGTATCTATTCTTAAATCTTTTATTGTTTACTAGTGTCAAATCTTAAAAAAATGTTAACAGAAAAAGTTGAAAAGAAAAGTAATTAATTCTTTAAAAGAAATTAAACTGAAATTAAATCATAAAAACAATCAAACTAAGGAATTATAACTAGAAGAAAAAAATATTAACTATTTATAAATATATCTCAGTATTACATTTTTTAAGTTTTTAGTTACTACTACTGCAAATTTCAATAACGATTATATCGTTCTAAAAGCACTAAGATATAAAAACATCTGTTGTTCTATATCTTAACAGTGACTTTTTATACCCTATCAATCTAAAAATGATAATCACCATTGAACTATGTCTGAAAAACAATCAATTATTAAAGAATTTTAATCAGAAAAATTGGAACGTTTTCTTGGAAAGTGAAAAATGTATTTGTAAAAGTCGTTTTAGATCTCAGTACCAAAAAATACATAAATAGATTTTATCTTAATTTTCAATTAACTTTTATTTATAAAACTTTTCAAAACAGGCAGAAGTATGAGCAATTGTTTGTAAAGATAAATATGTAATTTAATCAAATGTCAATGTTTAACCTTTCAATACATTTTTTTTTAAATTCTGTATACATTTGAACTTGAATTTGTAAATCAAATAGAGCTGAAATATAATTAAAATTCGTAAACTGAAGACTTCAAACAAGAACCAATTTTTCTTATAGAAAATAGTACCAATAACGCCTCAAAAAAATCAAGAGACATACAGATATGGTGGAATCTTAGATCATCAAAAAACGTCTCAAAAAAATCACAAGGAGACAAAGAGGTATGGTGAAATCTTAAATCACAAAAAAATTGAACATTTTTATACAAAACTGTCATGTCTTTTAATTGAAACTAACAGCGTTATTTTTTTTCTTTTTTTCATCCCATAGCCACAAAGTTTTCTAGTTAAAAATATTTAATAGAAGATTTGATTATTTTTTAAAGACAATTCTATTATTCTCCAAGCACTGAAGTACAGAAAAATATTATTTAATATTTTTGATTAGAAAACTTCTTTGCGGTATGTACGAGTGAAAAAAAAGTTCACTTGTGAAAGTGAATTTACTCAGTAACCTAACTGTATTGTACTAGGTTGGTAGAAAAAATAGTTGCGTTTTTTTATATGAATTTAATGGTCATAAACCGTATTTTTTTCTACCTATCTAATAAAAGTGTTAATTGAATTTATCAATTAAATAAAAAAAATTCAAAATTATGAATTATGTTCAGAATTTTCAATTTATTTATTAATATGAAATTATAATTATAATGAAAGACAATACATTTCTCTCAATAAATCTCTTACTCAGAGCATGACTATTGTGTGTGTGTATGTCTATCGCATTTCCAATCATGGCTCTGATCCCAGCTATTGAAAACAATAACTTAGCGTGGATCTTACACGGAACTCGTTTAATTTCAGAGTAACCACCGACATAATATGTCCGTGAGATATATCAGCGTTCAGTACACAGATGTAGGAGCTATATAGGGAGGTGTTGGGCGTTAATCCTGGCTGATCCCAAGGGCCTCCGATCGCCGTCTCTACGATCATAATCTGGCCAAGACTTAGCGAACGAGCGCACCGGCTTCGTTTAGGTTTAATCTCTTGCGTAGTTGATCAAAGTGATAAATTATTGTGTTGTTGCCTCGTTCGATATGTTGCGTGAACAACATTTCGCGACTCTTCAGTGTGTGCTGTATCTCGTACACCGACCGACACACATCTATCTCACGGTGCTTCCATTGATGATTACACGAGCGTAATCATCATAATGTGGCGTTTTGCTGTACATACATACATAATGTAATACTTGGTCATACGCAGCACGACCAACGGTGGAATGTTTCGCGCATTGCACCATATGGTCGGGATAATCGAAACGAATATTTGAAACATCATCAGTTCTCCCATCGAATTACAATCATAAATGGATTTCGATGCAGTTCGTGACGCATGTGGTCGCTGCGTTTTAAGATACTAGCATTCGATATATATTTTTTCAAATGTATCGAAACTGTATTTGTTTTATGCCGTATTCAATAGCATAAAGGTTAAATATTTCATAATATACAATTTTATTACGATCGCGATAAATTATATATTTACAAATTAAAAACTCATTTCATAACTGTTTTTTTTTACTTCACACACTTTTCTGTACTTCAGTACTTTAATCACTAACGCATAAAAAATAATTAAAATTTTATCGATAATCATTTATTGAACATTTTTGATCAGAACTTTTGTACTCAGAACTGTTGTTTTAGAATGAAAAGCGAATTGATTTCTAAAAAACGAATTTAGTCACAGGTACAAAACTATATATTGACAAAAAATATATCTGAAGTTAAATCACTTTAAAGAATGATTAAAATGTTACTATATGGTTCATTTTATGATTTTTTTAAAAAGAAATTTTCTAAAAATAACGCAGTTCTATAAAATTTCAATGAAATAATTATTTTCACGTACTTTTACTAAAGTATAAGTAAAAATTTCAAATTCAATAAATATTAAAACTTAATATGTTTTAGAAAACTGAATATTAATTAAAAATTGATATAATTAAAAAATGAAAACTATAACTAATTTATTAACTCGTCGTCTATGACATTTCACTAATATTTTATTTTAAAAAATAGACACTTTTATGCAAAATACCATCAAGTATTATAAGAAAAGCTCGCGGTTTGAAATTATGTACAGAAAATTAAATTAACAAATTTGATATAATTTAAAATAAACAATCTAATACTGTATTCATACAACAGAAAAGATATAGACATGGAAGAAAAACAAAATCATAGAAAGACTATTTCTTGGCACGTACATTAAATATATTGAGAGAAGAGCATAAAATCGTATACAATATTATACCTAAAAATATTTTATATTCCTCCTCAAATACCTACCCACATGTTTGTGCGATGCTTAATTTGTACAAAAGAAGGTTCACAGGAAGGAAAAAAAATACGGTACAAAGTAAATATACATGGTTATTCCGACCTCTATATTTTCTTTTTATCGCTTCTTTGTATCAAATCCTTTATTCATTAAAAACACGCGAACAATAAACAAGATAGACATGAGCTCAGTGTATATACGTGTGTGTGTATATATATATAGAATTCTCAAAGTATACAACCACATTTTCTTTAGACTTGTAAAACTATTGTGCTTTATACAAAGTTTCTTATTTTCCAATAAAGAAAGTAAAATACAATTCGAAGAGAAACCTTTAATTATGTTTCCCAAATTGTAGAAAAATTAATGAGTAAATTATATTTTGTTTTCTTTTCTTATTGAAAAATAAAATTTAATGATAGGGAATTAGAGAGAGAGAGAGATGTTTGGAGTTTAGAGACGCGACGACAGCAACGGTCATTATCGCCTGAATGAATTAGAGATACAAGAAAATGAAATATTAGGTGTAAAAATTAATTCTGTGCCTTTAAATTGAATCAGTCATAACTCTGTTTTAAATTAAATAATTTTCTCGTTGTTTTACGATTTTGTGGTGCCAACTTTAACATTTAAAAGCATTCTATATGTTTTTGCTAAACAGTTGCCATAACCTCATAAAATCAGCAGTGAGCACGATGGCGTCCAAAAAGAAGCATATTAGACATTACATACTTTTCGCATTCTAGGTGATAAAAAGGCTCCCGAAGCTGCAGAAATGATTTTTTCAGCTTTATAAGAAGGTGTCGTGATACATAAAACATGCATTTGGACGATGATTGATTTCATAGACTCAAAACTGCCACCTTTTTTTGACAAGTAATGCATCAATTACCCGACAGATAGATCAAAGTTATACAAAATAATGTGGGATACTTTGATGATTGAAATGTATTACATTTTTCAGTAAACGTTCATTTTATATAAAGAAAGGCACCGAATTAAACTGTACACCTAATATTTATGAGTATTTTTAAAAAAAAATATTACATTTTTTTGTTTATTTAATGAGTATACAGGAAAAATATAATCTAATAGAATTTATTTCGTACAGAACTGAGTAATGATAAAAAAGTAGAATTATAAATTACTGTATATTTGGTAAGTTTGTCTTCAATGAAGTTTGGTTTATCAGAAGTAATATAAAAAAGTCTAAAAAAGAGTAAATTACTTTTCTGTTCTGTTCATTCAATCCTTATTTCCGTACTTTATAATAAACTCTAGTTTTTAATATAAAACAATACAATTCTTTTTATAAAAGAAGCAGGTACGAAATACCTTCCTAAATAACTTTTTTTCTCCACCTACATCGTGCTTATAAAGTTTTTACTTGCGCCAGCTATTAATTAAAGACTCTAACAGAAGAAAACGTTACTTCATCGCAACGTTTTCGTACACATGCACACTCAAATGTATGCGAGAAGACCAAACAAGGAGGGAAAAAAGAAACACACTTGAGTAACACGAACACTAATTAAGAAATACCGCGGCCTCCTTACTTGAACGCTTAAACCAATTCATGTAAATATCATCTTGTTGAAGGACTTTGAACAAACTTTTCAGCAACTACTTCGTCCTAAACTGTGCCGTTATGCACTGCTTGCATTTTACATGTTGCGGAAAACAAGATGGTCTCGTGTACTATTAAACGAGTGTATAAACGAGACGACACTATCGAGTTTTATTTAAGTTTAATGTGTTCTCTCCGTCTTACTACATCGTTACAGTTTTATCCTGCTATATAATTAAAGACTGATAAAGCAATTTATGCATAGATTCTGGTAACTAAATCGTTAGGTGTCTAAGTTATTTTATGCGCGGTTTCAGACACTTTATAACGTGCGAGTGTCTCCATTTTGTTCATGTCGCTTTTATGACGGTCATTAATGATATCCGTGTGAAGCTTTCTCATTATTAGTAACTTTTTTACTGCCACTAATTAAATATTTTGATTTAAAAAACCAACCACTTTTACTAACGAAGTATTCACTAATAAATATGGATGAATATTTCATGTACATTTCTAACATTATTTCACGATTTATTCCTTAATGAAGACTAGCATAACATAAAAAGGATATTCAAACAGTTTCTATAATCATGAAGAAACTAAATTTTCTTAAATGGGCAGTCCAGTTTCAAATGCTATAAAATATGTTCAACTGATAATTTTTCAAAAAATTTATTCAGTGCTTGAATATCTAATTTTACAGATGATTTTATTTGTATTTAAATTTTTAAATTTTTTTTTAATCTATATATCAGTAAATAGAAGTTGTTTTTTGTCATAATACAGTTCTGACACTGGTTAGATTCATTAATTATGATTCATTAATGATAAAGGGATCATCATTGAAATGCGTATAAACTACAATTAAGAATATTCAATTATTATTTAATAAACATTTTTGATCAGAAGAACAGTTGTTACAGTTTGTAGAGTAAAAAATAACTCTTCTGTGAAATTGGACATTGACAAAGGTGAATGACGCTATACAAATTTTTTTCTTACTGGTTAACAATGATACCTGCACAGTACAGTCCTTACATTCTGACTAAATCCACTTCTGAGATTCTTTTCTACGAGACACGTTTTTAAAGATAGGATCAGGAAAATTATGGCCACCGTTTTCTCGAATGAAAAAGGGGTATTGCTTGTTAATTTTTTTGAACGTGGAATAACGATTATTGCTGTTAAACGATGAGTACAGTGAAATGGTGAACAAACTTAGACGTCCCATTCAAAACAGAAGACGTGGGTTGCTGTCCAGTGGAATTGTGGTTTTGCACGATAATACGAGACCTCATACTTCAGCTAGAACTGTTCAAATGTTGCAAGAATTTTGATTAGAAATTTTATAGGAAAATTTTGACTATCCACCATGCAGCTTGGATCTACCGATAAGCAATCACAGTATTTTTTGCACATAAAGAAATGGCTCTTATTTTAAAGCTTTGAAAATAACAAAGAACAGAAAAGAGGCTACTAATTGGTTCAAGTCAGAAGCGGTGGATTTTTTTGATAGTGGAATAAGGAAGCTGGTGTCAAAAAATCAAAAATGGAAATCACTGGCGACTATGTGGAAAAATAATGTTTATATTAAGATGTATTTTATTTCTAACAAACCCTTTGATTGATGGATTTTTTCTAATTGATGATTAATAGAACTTATTTTAAAAATGCGACTGGTATCTTGGTACTCTGAAGATTTATATTTTTTTAATTTAGATATATATATATAATTCATCATTATTGATTAACACCCTTCATTAATATTATTTTTTATTCTCGGTATTGTTTTTTTTTCAGATCGTCAGTTGCTGTTTGGTACAATCGATTCACTGTCGGAATAAGAAACCACAAACAGCAGTTCAAAAGGAAACAATTCGAGGAATACAACAGACTGGTATGTATAAAAATAACGAAATATAACCAGGATACTTTTGATATAAAGTCACTGATTTCTGACATTATATCAGAAAACAAATCTCTTGAATTCGAAAAGATTTTACAGAAAAAATTCGTTTGAGAAACAGAAATATATCTGATGAACAAAAAATATAACTTAAAAATAAAAAATATACTTGATATTTGTAGATAAAAGAATTCTATTTCCATCCATTGAAATAAAAACTGATACTTGTACATGTTTAACAATGAACCGGTCAGATTTTACTGTACGTAGAAAAACTCTTACGGTTTCAATTTGATAATCGGTGCTGGTTTTCATCTGAACAATAACGATCGTAACTCATGTACTAGAATCAATCGAAAGACGAATCCAAGTACAACTAACCACTCCACTATTAACTCTAAAATTTAATGGTTTGTACAACCGCACAATAAATGTTTTACAATTAGATTAAAAGCAATTGCAACAATATCAGAAGAGCGAGACTCAATGTTCGATTCTAAACGACCTTATTCATACAGAAACTATATTCACAACTACATTGCAGTTTTCAGTTTGAAAACAAACTACATTTAGTGGTGTACGAATTCACTACTCAAGCAAAAAATATTCGTGGATTTCAATGAATTGTATAGAAGCTTGATAGAATTCTATCGAAGAAGAAACATAAAAGCTTTATGTACTCATTCATACACGTATACATTCATATACATATATATATATATATATATATATATATACACACTTTTATAAAGCTTTTTTCATAATAGCAAAAAATGTAAATCAGTAACATTTATATTTCACATTTTCAAAATTAATTGTATATGGTAAAAAAAAACTTAAACGATATTCGAAGCAAAAGAAATAGTTTTTTAAAGTAGGAAAAAATCTTTGTAATTTAACTTATGACTAAAAGCATTAAGTAAAACTATACTTATTTTTTCATATCGACTTAATATGCATGCATAAATCAATTCTTAAAAAACGAGGTCTAGTAAGAAAGAAACAAGATTGAATGATTAGTCTGTGCAATAATTATCTCAAAACTAAATAAATTACAGATTTGTTTAGCATATTATTTTCTGTTCTAATAAGTATTCACATGGTCAAATCAAATAAACAATATTTTTAAATATGGAAGGAAAGAATGAAAAAGTTATTTAGTACCTAAACTCAGGGACAATATGTTTAATATTGTCATTTTTCAACAATTCAAATCAATTCGGTTCCTTTAAATTGAATCAATCATAACTATATTTTAAATTCAAATATTTTCTCGACGTTTTAGGATTTTTAAGTTCCAGATTTAACATTTAAAAACATTATGTTGCAAAAGCAGTTGGTATAACCTCACAAAACATGTGGTGTATTCATTGGGCTTAGCTTAATCATATTATCAACAGTTTTGGCCACTAAAGTGTCACATGAATGATACAATGGATGATATTTTGAGAACAGAAATGTATTCCAGTTTTCCGTAAATAGACATTAATTTTCTATAAAAAAAGGTACCGAATTAATTTGTATGCCCAACAAAACTTTTATTGTCAGTATCATTTCTTTTAATTTATTTTATTGGAATATTATTTAGGAAAATGTAGCACACTTTTACACTAAGACAAATAAACAAGAATATTATAGCAGAAACTATAGGAATGAGTTCGAACTAAAGAATTTGAGCTGTTCATATTTCACTTGGCCTTGCACACATACATCGTAGTTCGATAAAAATTATTGAAAGAAATTTTCATAGAACATAAACACTTCTCTGGAAGTAGTGATTCGCATAAAACTACGTCTTGAACATTTTAAACGCGCACTTCGTTAAAACTTTCACAAGTATCGCGAAAAGCTTTCAATTTAATTGTTGTAATCTAATGAACTACATCTCAAATATTTCCGAAGTTCTGTATTTAAGTATTTAGTCAACTATAAATTTGCATGAGTAACATTACTATATAATTAATATTGAATTTATAAGAGGATTACAAAGAATGTGTATGTTTGGAGAATATTCGAAGCTAGTTCTCTTATCGTAATGACAACATGTTTGTAAATAAGACTGCTTAAAAAGAACACGTTTTTAATAGTATTAATTAGTATTATGTATGTACTTTGAAAAATATTTCATTAAATATCGTTTAACATTGAGATTTTAAATGGAATTTTGATTTTTTTATGTTTAATGATATGTATTTTTATCTTTGATATTATGAACTACTTATATGTTTACTTAACTGAAAACTAGTAATATAATTAAATACTGTAATTAATACGAGGTACGTTTTTAAAACAAGTTTCTTTTTTAAATTACCGCCTATTAAACATGAATGATGAGACTGCACATGCGCAATACTTTTTCATGGGTTAGCCATTCGCTATTTTGTCATCCTCGGATTCTTGTTTAATACCACGAGTGATTTGTAATTAATGTAATAATAAATAACCCCATCAAGGTTCGTGCTACGATCCAGTTTTTATTAGGAAAAAACAATAGTGGTGCTGAAATTCACTGGCAATTTTGTGAAGTTATGGGTCAAATATTATGAGTAACAGTAAGGCTAGGAAATGGTGTTATTGTTTATTTAAAGAAGGACGAACGAGTATTCATGACGAACAGCGTAGTAGCTGACCTACAAAATCTTTGATGACAGACAATTTGGTAGAAAATGTGAACATAGAAATTGAAAAAAATAATCTTTTTACCATGTCACAATTGTTTATTAAATTTCCAGAAGTTTATCGACCAGTAATTTATAGCATTGTGATAGAAAAGTTAAACTATAAAAAACCGTGTCCCAGATAGTTACAAAAATGTTAACCGAAACACACAAGCAGAAACATATGGATTCAACCAATTAGTTAACCAAACGATTACCTCGTGTTCTTGAACCTAAATAAAGGATTTCTTCGACATTTGAATAAGAAATCTGGTGCCACGATACCAAAAATGCGTGGAAATCAGTGAAGAGTATATGAAAAAAATAATATATGCATGTAGAAGTATTTCGCTGGTAATAAATCACTGATTTTTATCATTGGCTATATTTTCTAATTGCTTTAAGGATCGTAATTTAAAAACTCGCCTTGTATTTAATAAATGTTGTTTTGAAAGATGTATTTGAATGAATTCCTATACTTTATAAAAAGTATTATAACTCAGAGGCATGTGACCAAACAGTCATTTCTCTAGAGAGAAGGATAAAATCGCCTCTCCTGATTCATCAGTAGAAACTTTAAAAGAGATCTCGTTATTTAAAAAAAAATATGACAAATTTTTAATTTTTCTAGATGTCTAAAAACAAAGATTAATCAGAAAAGAGTTTTATAGTAATTAGTGATATAATTTTTATCGTGGACATTGTAGAGAATGCAAATCTCCTATTAAATTGGTCAAAAAGGTAACAATATAAGAATAATATGAAATGTGATGAAATTTAAAACGGAATTCGATGTAAATTTCGGACAGAAAAAAGCGCGCACACATAAAATACATCAAAGTCAAAATAACTATGTGCACTACAATGTCTATAATTGATTTTTTAATTATTAAAAAAGAGCACAACAATGTACCGGCGTGAAAAATGGCCGGTGAATTATTGAAACAATGGACCCGAAACGAAAAATATATGCACGTTATAGTAATGACGACGGGGGTGGATCTGCTCTCGTGCGCGTCTCCACGTTTAATAATTATTATTTTTTCACAATTAAGCGCCGTGCATTTTTCTCTCGCCAAAACAGCGATTATTTAAATATAAACAGTTAATGAAAATATATGCGTGCGTTAACTTGTCCCTAATGTGTTTTCCAACGTTACATTTACTAGGTAAATTGTGAATTTTGTAATTGCGCCCCGCGCCCTCTCGGCCGCGCACAATTATTTTCTCGTGGAATTCTTTCACGGTAATTAATGGTATTTAATGCGCCGTTAATTTTGAAATAATTCTACGTTGGTTTCAACACTGAAGATGCATTTTAGACCGCAATGCTCGTGAGATATTGATAAATTATTATGAGAACAAGACACAAAAAATAATTTATTTGAATAAAAAGATATGAAAAAATAATAGAATAAAATTTTACATGGATAAAAATATACAAATATAAAAAATGTAGTGATAATATTTAGAATTTCACCAAATTAATAAGTTAATATTTTAATATTTTTTTGAGAAATAGAATACTGTTATATATATATATATATATATATATATATATATATATATAGATATTCATACCACTGCATCATTATTTTCTGAATTATTCGTTAAAATTGAGAAAACATTTAGTTCACAATACTCATAAACCATTGATAATATTGAAGAACTTTAGTACATTCCAAATTGTGTCTTAAAGACAACAGTAATATTTTTACATCACACTGGAATAAACTGGATAAGATTAAATAATAATAACATAATTCAAGAAAGATTTAACACACGAATTGTGTTTAAACATATTTTCAAACATAATTTGTATGGTTGTACGAAATCTGTTATAATTTTTCTGATAACAAGAGTTATATCATCAATATCTCCTTCCAAGTTGATTGTGAAATTCTGATATACTGTTGTTAAAATATCAAATACTATCTTTCACAAATGAATTATTTTTTCATCCCATATACATTTTTTTTCTATACGTTAACTCTATGAAAATGATGGCATCGCATATTTTAAAAAGTGACAATGTTATTGTTTAAAGTTAAATATTTGATATAAGTAATTAACTTGCGTACTGTTGAGAATAGTCTACATATTTTAACAATCAATACCTCGTAATCGATCTACTTCAACACTATATCATTAAGGTATCCTACAAAGAATCAATCCTAATCTTTATAAATGAAACTAAAAATCAAATCATTACCCATTTCATTAAAAACAAGACTAACACTGAGGAATGTACTTAAATTATGGAGTGATAATAATAGTTGATTCAAACCGGCCACGTTAACCGGCAAAAAATGTTTCATGTCTTGAAAATAGAGTTCCTCTTTAAGTAGACTGCATAAAAATTCTACTATATCTATATTTATTACAATATGTTTATTTATGTAGAAAATAAATATTAATAATTGAGAATGGAACTGATTGAGACAAGATGTTTAGTAGTAGAAGTCAATAAAGAAAAACGTTTAACTTTTTATTGATTTTCCTCCCAGTACGTTCTTAAAACATTTCTGATTTATATATATATATATATATATATATATATATATATATATATATATATATATATAAATATATTCACTAACACACATACACTTTAAGTGCGTGATAGTTCAACCCTTTCTGGATCAAAATTCCAATTTAAAGAAATATTTATTCAAACAATAAAACCACAAATCGTCAACCAAAATCAAGCACAAAATAAATGATAAAATATAATAAATTACTGAAGTATCCATTTATTTATTTACATATATATATATATATATATATATATATATATATATATATATGCTCGATATTTGTACAAAAGTGAATCCAATTTTCCCAAAATAGTTTATCTGTATTTTATGTGAAAGCCATAAATTGTCCCCTGGATGAGAATTAATGTCTTTGCCTTTTAGCAGAGATGTCAATTTTACATGAGTCAAAGATAAAGTATTTAATTTAAGATTAATCAATTATTTGATATGATATATTTATTTATTGAAAAAAAATAATCAATCCATAAACAGTAAAAAAAAATACTGAATACTGCTCTGTGAGATCGACCAAATGCTAGAATATTATCTCTATCTGTAATTTGATTTATCTATTCATTACATTTTCATTACATCATAACTATTACATAAAAATGATATAAAATATTTGTATCGTGTATCGCTTATTTATAAATATAAAGTATATATGTATATATATATATATATATACATATAAATATATATATATATGCATATTAATATGTATATATATATATATATATGTATGTATATAATGTATATATATATATATATATATAAATATATATATATATATATATATATATAATATATATATATATATATATATATATATATATATATATATATATATATATATATATGCAATAATATTTAATCTTATATTGTAAATGCAACCACGTTAGTTTATATCAGAATGATTTTACTTGCCTGTAAGGCCGTTCTGAGTACAAATTAGATTTCTGCCGGTACAGTTACAATTCCCACGTATAAAAACATCACTATCCGATTCTAAACACAATTAAAAACGGATAAATTATACAAAATTGTCCACGAAATAACACAAGTATCACACTCTGTTTCGACAAGCAATTATTACTCCGCACTCAACTGCCTAGTACTACCTTACATCCGCACTTGAATATAGTCACCGCTCTCCACACTTCTATGTTAATTTTATGAAAAATTTCATTTATTTATAAGAAATACTAATTCTTGTACAAAAGTTTTAAAATATAAATGTTTGATTACATTTATCTGTGTATCTTGGTATGAAACGTCTATATTATTAATTTATTATAAAAAATTTGGGATAACATACTGAAATAATACACATCGTATGGAAATATTTCTAGCCACTGGTTCTTTTTTCTTATTGGTCAGTGATAGTGGCGTGTTTCTTAGTGTTTTTTTTTAATACAGTATCTGAATAAGATCATTTTTTACTGCTGTATAAATCAGAAGAGTATTATAAAAATCATTATGAATCAAATATAGAAATAGTGTATTGAATAATTTAGTTTCTTTTCGAAAATGAATTAGAAACGGCCATAATGTATTAAATTAGAATGTATTAAATGTCCAGTTGTGTATAGTAAATAAATTTTTCACTCATTTTTTTAATCTTAAAAATTATTTTGATCAAAAATAATATTATAATCATTTATATTTTTTTCTTATAAAGCTTTTTATGAATATCCCATCATCATATCTGATAAAATTTGTCCACATTGCTAAACTTATAGTATCTAATCATCTATTATCTCTTGTCCTAGTATTATTAATCCTTGTAAACCACTCGAGTCCATCTTCCACGACTCTCTTACAAAATATCTAATAGTCAATTATATTGTTTGATTCCCAAACTTTAATAGAATTATCATTATTGAGAAAATCTCAGAGAGACATTAATTAATTATTACATGTTTTAATTTCTAAGATATTTATAATTATTTATAAAATGAAAAGTAATTCATTTGATAAAATGAATTTAGTTACAGAGTTACAGATAACTCTGAAATAATTCTTTAAATCGGAAAATTCAACAGGTAGAGAATTACAAGTATTGTTTCTTTCAAAACGTATAGATGTTTATGAAAAATAGATCAAGAATTTACATATTATGGAAAATAATAAAGGAGATCTATTAAAATCTCTCCCTTATATATTTTCATTAAACTTATAGATAAATATTATTTGATTTGACAATTTTAACATTAATAAAAATATTAAGTAGCGGACGATTTTAAAATTACTTAAAATATGGTCTATTTTTTAATTAATTCGTTTTTAGATATTTTTTATTTTCTAAACCTATAATGAGTTAATTATCAAGGGTGACTGTTTTATATAAATTAATTTATTGACAAAAAAGATAGATTTTACGCAGATTATATTGTAAAAAGATCTTATATTATGATAAGAATAACCGTGGATGATTCTTTATAATAAAATTAAAAACAGCATGGACACTGACCTGAATTTGGCTCGTTGTCAGAATTAGGCCTGGCCGATGATGCTCCATCACGTGCCTCCACCTCCAGTGCATAAGCTCCCTGCTTTTCACGATCGAACACGATCTTTGTGAACACCTCACCGGTCTGCTGATTGATTTCGAAGAAATCTTTACCCTCGTTACGAGGTGAATCAACAATGTAATAGTACACCTAGAACAAAGTATCAATTTAATCATTTTATCTTCAAATTTGGATAAGTTGTTAATAGTAAGATTGAAATGTGTTTGTTTTAAGTGTTAAAATTTGAAAAAGATTAAATTTTTTTCTTGTTTTCTACCAATTGATTCCTTTCTATACTTGATCATTTTTACTATCTAACTATGAAATCAATATAGATTGAAACACACATAAAAATATAATTTTTATTATTGAAGAACCTAATTATATTTTAAACTTTTATAAAATTTAATAGTAAAATCATTTTACTTCGAAATGATTCTGAGATAAAAACAGCTTTTCAAATACCTGTTTTTCTATTTTAAATCACTAAGAAATATAATAGAAAATAATCTTGTATGGTACAAATGATTGAGTATAAAAGAATCGATCAAATTTTCAATATGTAATATATTAAAAAAAAAAAAAGAAAACATAAAATACGTACTACATTGTTTGGCGCTGTTCCATCTTTATCAATTGCATTGACTTGTGTGACTTTAGTGCCGATCGGTTCTCCTTCCAGGACAGTTTCTTGTTCTCGTTCAGTGAAGAGTGGTATCTCATCGTTGACATCTTCTAACATAATGTACACAGTGGCTTCAGACGCCAATTGTTGGGCGCCGTTGTTCTAAAAAACATCAGTTAGTGTACTCGGTTGTATTTTTTATTATCTTATAATCAGATTTCTCGTCTGATTCAAAAATCACAAACAAATAGTGACTAGAAATAATATGATCCATAATATTCAAATTTAATTAAAATTATTATTCTAATCAAAGAAGATATTTCAAAAAAGCTATAATATGTTTAGATTTTTTTAATAAACTTTGATTTTTGGAAAAATAAACGTTTTTCTACTTTATATAATACAGATATTTTAAACACTTCTATCTAGTATTTATTTTGTTATCAAAATCTTTTTTATTTGTTAAAAATTCAAAAGACCGTCTAATTATAAGACTATTTTTCTCTTGAAAAATGATTAATGATGCTGACAGAATCTTGTAAGATTGTATAAGCAGTCATGATATAAAATAACTATAATGAATTTAAATGTTTGATGAATTAGTCAATGGAACAGTGTCATAAATAAATAAGAATACTTTTAATTATATTTGAAGTCTTAACTCCTTTCAGAGAATGAAAGGGGCCTAAGCCGTTTTCAGTTTTATTTTAAGAGGCCGTCTTTCTAACATATATTGAATAAAGTAGATATAAACGTACGGTTTGGAATTAAAAACTTATAAGAAAATATTTTATAAAGTCGAACTTACTTCTACACGTATGGTGAGATTGTACTCTCTGACCGACTCATAGTCTAGTGGATGATTGACTTTAATATCAGCCCAAGTGAATCCGTTATCCGCTCTCTGTTGCAGATAGAACGTGTGGTGCTTGTTCGTCTGCGCCGTCGAGCCAGGCATTAACCGGTAGAAAACAGTCGGATTGTTCTCAATTCCAGAACTAAACACAGTATTTTCATGTTTTATATGTGTCCTTGTGGGCTGAAAATCTTTCAGTCCTCGAAAAAATATCTAACTTACGTGTCTTCAAATATCATCTCAAAAAGTATGTATATAGATATATAAATATTCTATTTCACTGTATAATGATATAATCTAATCTATCGACATTCAATCGTTTCCAAAAATACAAAATAATACAAAAATCACTGATATATGATCAAAAAATTGTACCAAAAAAATGAAAAAGAGCAGCATCAAAAATGCTTTGCATATTCAAATATAAAATGACAAATACTTTGAAAAATCAGCCAAAATGAAACAAAAATATATCGATTGAAATTAACAAAAAAGTCGTACAAATTTCACAGCTACATGCACGTAAGTACAAATTAATATTTTACTGCTTTTCTTATGTATATTTTTATATTTATATATATAGTCGTTGCAGAGGGATGCAACCATGCAGATGAACAGTGGCGTTGCCAAGGCAAAAACGTACTCAATCAGTATTTTAGGACTGAAATCTTTCAAAAAAAAACATGTTTGTTTCTGATTTAAGATTCATTTATAAGTTTGATTAAATTCACATTCTCAAACTAATTGATTAAAAATGTTCAATCATTATTAATCAGTTTTAATTGTTGTTTGTGCGCATTTCGATGGCAATACTACTACCCTCATAGCCCCAAAGTACAGAAAAAGCTCTGTATTTAGTCGGTGTGAGTATGAAAGAATCGCCATTGAAATAAGCATAAGATACAATCAAAAATAATCATTTATTTAACATTTTCAATATTATTTTTTTTATAGTTTATGGAATAAAAGAAGAATTAAATTGTGGATGAAAATTCTTTCAAACAAATTACAATTTTACACTGACATATCTACTAAAACTTTCAAATCATAAAATAATTTCCTGGATTTTTTTTTCTGTTTAATATTGAAATAATATAAATTTTAAACTTAATTTAAAAAATTAATGATCTTTCATATTCAATTAAAAAGAGTACTTATATTCTTCATCAATAACTGATGATTCAGTACAGTGAAAAGATTTTTTTTAAATAAATCTAATTATAATTTCATCTCCTTTTTAACAGATTTTTAATATTTTATACTCAATTTCGACAAATGCTGCAACTTGGCAAAATCACTATTAACGCCACTGTATATGATATTTATGTATAATGTGGTGGCTGCTATCGATCAGTGGCGTACATGGCTAGATATGCGTATTAATTAATATATTATTTTCTTGCACGATGCAACGCAAATAGCCACGGATGCCACGCGAATCGATTGTGCGACCCACACCCGCGCGGGCGGTAGGTAGCCATTAGGCAAGGAGGCGACATATCAACCCACCGCCGGTGATACCCCGTGCTCGAGTGCCATTTTTATGCTGCGTGCGGCAGTGGGCTGAACGTCACTTGGAAGTTTGTCGAATTTTTTTTGGACCTGCTATCTGGATTTTCATTAGTAGACGATTATTGAAGATAGAAAAAAATAATGGAATAAAACTGTCGAAACTAGGAAATAAAATCTCACAAAAGTATTTACTAAAAGATAAATACAATAAATGATATTAAAAGTAAGCTAATAAACATCTGATAAGTCATTCGTTTCCACACTGTATAATTGCTAAGACTTTAGTAAAATAAATCAGCTAAGGAGAATCGTTTTTTATCTGATCATATGACACCTAAATGTGAGGATAACATTTTTTTCTATTATCACTATTAGAAAACTAAAATACTTAATGAAAATTTAATAATAGAAGGATTATTGTTTCAATTTTTATATAGTCTTTGTAACATTTTTCTAAACTATCAATTAAATCTCAAGCAATATACATTTATTTCGGTTAATTATAGAATTTCATTCATTCCGTCAAAATGTTATTTGTTAGGTATTTAATTCTATGACTTTTTAAAAGATATAAATTCTAGCAGATAAAATTTAAATACTTCCTTGATTTAAATAAATAATAAACAAATTTAATTTAACCTAATATTGATAATAGTCTCATCCTGAATAAAATTATTTATTTTGTATTCCAAAATAAATAAAACTTGTCGTATAAAAATACTAAATAAATAAATTTAGCAAATTATATATATATATATATATATATATATGCATATATACTATAATTTAATAGAACTAAATAAGATTTTATAAATCGTGTTTTACTTTTACTTGTCGTCTTTTAATTAAAAATAAAAATTAACTAACAATTTGCACGACTGTTTGAACTAACGCTGTTCTCTTATTAATTTAACAAATGTCTCTCCGTGCAGAATTTTATTTCATTTTTATTAAAGAGTGTGTATTCTCAAGAGAAATCAGTTATAAAATAATATAAATATGAAGCAATGAGTTGGAAAAGAGCCAAAGTTGTTTGTATTATTGAATAAAACTAATACTGTTGTGGAAGTATTTTGTTAGTTTTTCACTGGATATTTATATATTGTTTCTAACTTCAATTCTATGTAGAATTGAAATTGCTTTTTTATATTACAGACTAGTATCTTCATATTAAAAAAAAAAACAGATAGCATCGTCCGAAGGACAGATATACCGGAATATGTATATATAAATATATATTTTTAATCTAAGTATATTGGATCGAGAGGAGCGAAGAAAATCATCAGGATGGACCATGGATATACTGGGTGGAGCGTGCACAAACACGGCGTGCAGGAGAGCAAGAAACACATCGACATCGTGTTGTTATTGTTGTCTGACCTGGCCTTGACCGAAACAACCTTAGCCCCGACCGGGAGGTTCTCTTTAATGTAGATGGGGCCGTAGACCGCGTGGTCCCATACCGGGGGGTTGTTCGCGCGGTCCACCACATCTATCTGAACTTCCACGGCACGGGACAAGGGAGGGTATCCCTTGTCTTGAGCCATGGCCTCCAGCTTGTATGTTTCCCTCTATATGTACAGTGCCGATGGAACAACACAAAACACCACACGCCATTAGTTTTTTTTTCGGTCGATGGGCGCGGTGGCACGGCGGAGAAGAATAAGAAGTAAAATAAAGTAGAAGAAGAGTAGTTTTCCGTGTGATGACGCGGGTGGCGGGCGTGGGCTGGGTTTTTCCTTACTTATTTGTTTTTTTTATATATATTGTTTTACTTATACATTAACTTACATATACACATTAAATATAAACCGAACGTCTGGAAGTGTTTTCGTGACACGTTAGCAGTTTGTGAACATTGGAACGAAATATTTATTATAAGCCAACAGGAACATTTTGTTCATTTTCTACTTATAAGAAGCTTACTTGAATCAATTTCTAACTCTTATGTATGATATTTAAAAAAACTATATTATCATACTTAAGCATAAAGAAATTTTTTAATCTATATGATTAAATACATCATTAATTTATGCACTTTTCTTATTTGAATTTTAAACATATTTATTTCATAAAAAATCATAACTAACACAAAAGAGACTCGTTTCCAATATTTCATTTTCACTTACATAAAATTTATTTTCAAATAATCACAAGAATGACTAAAGCTCGTATATTTATATATATAAAATAGTTTATTGAAACAATCTGATAAGATGGCATTAAATAAAAAAGCATTATAGTTGTAAGAAAAAAATATCTCTCAAAATATTGTACTATAAAATATAATGTATAGTGTTTATTGTATTATTTTTATGCTAAGATTTCATTACAAGTAAACTTGTTAGGCAGTTTAATCACTGGTATCGAATTGAATGTTTCTGTATATATTAATCAAATCAGCTCAAAGGTAAGTTTATTAATTATAAGTTGTCTAAAGTTCAAAAAATTTCAAAACCTCAACTTGTTTTGTTCACTAGATTGATGAAACAGAATTTTTTGTGATTTTTGCATGACTACTCTCTACTAGGTCTCTTCAAAGCAAAAAGATTTAAACATTTTAATTTATCAAACACTTGAGTTTCGGATGTCTAATTTACCGTTGAGTTAAACGAAGATTAAAGAATGAATTAAATGTTTATTTTATAAGTAAAATGATATAATTAAGGCAGTATATAATTAGGACAGATAAAAAATTAAGAAAATATTTTCTGATTCTGTGTAAAGTGTAAATTTCTAGTCGTGACGATTATGACTATATTATAATGTTGTTTTCATTTGTTTTCATTGTAAGGCTATATTCGATTCGGAAAGAAATAAATCTGATAACTTATTCATGTGAGATGTTGTAAATTCGAACGAATTCAAATAAGAACCTTTGAGATTGGGACTTTGTTGAGAACAAACTCAAAAGTGCATAAGACTGAAACTTATCTGAACGGATTTCAATTGAACCTTCGTCCTGTTCACATGTACCTGATAACGTGAGCACGGGGCCACGTCCGAAACGTTTCGGTTATATATAATGCGCCTGCAGTTCACGTATAAAAACGTTTGCGGGCGTGTCGGCGACGGACGGGCGAGCGGCGCGCCACGATCACGCTTCCCACCCCGCGCGCGCGGTTCGCGGCACGACCCCAGAATCCGCGGCCGCGATCGACACCATGTCGCGGCATGTCGAGACACGTTCGAGCCCCATCCAGCGGCGTGACAGTCGTACGCCGACGCCCGCCCGCAGCGCTTCGGCTCCACACCGCTGCATACCAACCTGGCTTTGACCGACGTCACTACTGTACCCACTGTGACATTTTCTTTGATGTGTATGGGGCCGTACACGCTAGCGTCCCATACGGGCGGCTTATTGTTCCTGTCAACGACGTCTAACTCAACGTCCACGTCTGCATGGGAGGGCGGATCGCCCCTGTCGGATGCACGCACGCGCAGACGGTACCTGTCTCGCTAACAACACGGGGCATGGTCAGGTCACGGGACATGGAGCAAATAACACAAGTAAATAAATGAAAATGGGGCGCGGGTGCGATGATACCGAAACGCTCGTCGGCGCCTATGTCCTCCGAACTCGAACACTACGTGTACCACACACATACACATTTACGGCGCACGTTGTTTCGGCAACAACTTAATCGAACACAGAGCGATTCGTACGCACAACAAACCGTACCAACAGACAACACTAGGGGTACGGAAACACGATACGCGTTTAACGAGTCCAACGAAATCGATTCGTCTTAAATGAGACTGATCTAAATTCATAAACATAACTAAACAATATATACCAACGTGTGAGCTCATCTAAAATAAAACAAATCCATTCAGGCGTCGAACACAACCACTGTTCGATTCAAATTTGCTACCAAAGATCAAATCAAACATGTAAAAGCAAATAAGATATGTGACGAATGATTAAACAACTCAAAATAAAAATCATCTGCAAAGAAATATCCTTATGAGACAATATTTCATAATCAACTCTCATTTTTATGAAGCCATATTCAGTAAAAATAAACAATAATTCTAACAAAAAATAAAGTACATAAAAACGAATACCTGCCATAACGGAAAAATTGCAATTTATTTCCAAACTTGTATAATTAAAATACTAATTTGAAATATATATATATATATATATATATATATATATATATATATATATATATATATATATATGAGACCTGTTTTAAATCCAATAATTACCTGAAATTTCAAATTAAACATTACTCATCTCTCAGTAATTAAACACAAATCTTATATAAATTTTGAAATGCGTTAAATAAAATATCAATAACCTAAATTTAACATAAACTACAACAAAGATAATAACGTCAAAGTAATATTCTATTATATAATTATTATATTATTTATTGCCAAACTTTTTAATTTAACAATATCGGCTTATTATAATAACAATTTATTATAATAGCCTATAAATTTAAAAAGTTATTATAATAATAAATAGCAAATGATTATTATAATAACAACTAATCAAGTACAACCTTCGAAACTAATTGTAAATTTGTTGTTTGTTGTGAATTGAAAATAAAAATATTAATGGATTTTTATTCTCATTAAAAAGTAATTTATAATAAAATGGTAAATAAATGATAATAATTTTTAAATAATTGTACAGAAAACAGTCAGATATTTAGTTTGACGTTTTTATATATAAATGTTGTAGAAAAAAACTTAGAAACGTATTGAAAATTTTATTTGTTTAAAATTATAGCTTGGCAATAGAGCTAAATTTACTTCCACAAATGAACAAATACTTCAAACACTCTAATTTTTTCTTTATTAAAATGCTTCATCATCGTTCAGTTTAATATTTCTCTTCAAAGCGGATTATCTCTGTATCCTTTCTGAAGATGATGATATAGTCATCGAAATATCCATGAAAGAACCAAATAAATAACAAGATATTATTTAACATTTTAATAAAGAAAAGTCCAGAATTTGGAGTAGACATTGATTTGTATGAGGATATATTTTTCTTTGCATTAATAACAGTAAAATTTTTGAGTTTTCAGAATAAATTCTCGACATTATCAACAAAATAAGGTGTCCTTAGAAAAAATATCATATAAATGAATGAAAATTTTTCACATTTAAAGAATATCTGAGATGTAGTTTTCATCTGTAAAAAATATCCTCTATTAAATATTTTTTGTATTGAATTTCTGAAATCTAAAAGAATTATTACACACAGGTCTTCTCATATATATATACATATATATACATATATATATATATATATATATATATATATATATATATATATATATATATAATTCAAATTAGTTTTTTAATAATTTTACAAAACCGTAATTTCGATTATATAAATTGTATTTAAAAAGCATTCAAATCAAATTTCATCTAAAACAATAATCCATAGATGCTATAAATGTCAGTTCAATCACATGAAAAATTTTTTTTAGGATCGGGCGTCCTTTTATAGAAATAATTATAGAACAGAATTTTAAAGGTTATGAATATATCTAACAAATTATAAGTTCGAAATGAAAATCAGTCAATGAATATCGATCTGAAATGAGATTGATCTGAAACGGAATGTCATGAGTATAAAACTTGTACTTGGATGATCTGAAACAAATATTTGATTATATAAGAGCGAATATGATTTACAAGTAGAACCATCAAAAGGAATGTTTGTTTTGAACATTGAGATGGGATTAAAAATTTGTAGAATATGTGACAAATGTAATATGAATATGATTAGAAATCAAATATAATTAAAAAATATAAATTGGAATCAAAACATAGAAAATATAAAAAAAATGAAAATTATTAAGTATTTAATTTAAAAACTGATATCAAATTGGATTATGAATTATCCATCCACAATCAACAAATTAATAGTCTTGTTCTCTTACATTAAAATTAATGAATAAAGAATATGAACTATATAACTTGTTCCTATTTTTTATCACATAATATTGCGAATAAAAAGGAATAATAACTTTGAATACATTGTTAGTGAAAAACAAATCCTCTTAGTACAAATACTTCATATATAAATACTATGTATTATTCTGAAATAATATTCTAATAAAATAATAATTTTAATCAGGTTTAAAATTCTAAATCGTTTCCTATCTCCATTTAAAATGTATTCAGTTTTGAATTTTACAATAGGTCACTTTTATGAGAAAGTAAATTTCATTTCAAAACCAATAAAATGAAAACTAGAAATTGTACTAAATCATCACTTCGTGTAAAAATTAAAATGTATTTACAAGTTGATACAAAACGAAAGAAATAATTGTTTTATGGGCTTAAGTTTTTCCTAATATCATTCTAGAAGAATAAAATATATAAAAATTTTATTAAAGTAACTGTTTAGATTAGTAAATAATTAGATTACAGTTTTCGAAAAAGAATTATTAATTATTTCATTGATTTTTAAATTATTTTACGCTGTATAGTTCCAGTTAATCGTAAACAGAATATAAAAAATACATCATTGAACTGTTTATTAATTATTGTGATTATAACACATGTTCAATGAAAGTAATAAAAGCAACAAGGCAATATAAATGTATTGATTAGAAAAGAATTAATTATAAATTCTTAAATGAGTGAAAATGAATTTTAGATAGAAAGTATCTTGGAAATAAATATTTTTATAAAGAAATATTAACTAAACCTTAAATCATAAATGATACAACTACCCTAATAAATCCTCAATTATGAAAACAACAAATAATTAACTGAAAGAAAGTAAATAATTTAACGAAATGACATACAAATTTATACAGATATTATTTTCCTATTTTAACAACAAATAGATGGAAAACTTTAGATATTTAGTAAGGAATATAGTTTCAAAACACAAAGAACTCAATACATGTTATTTATACAAGGCACGTATTTTATGAAAATATTATTAAACTTTTTACTACTGAACTTTAAATAAATCTGACAAGACTTAATAAGAAAACATGTTTTGAACAAAATAATAAAATAATCTATAACAAACGTTTAAGAAGAATGAAATGAAATATTTAAACAATTAAATGTTATTTAATTTTCTATCAAATGAATTCAAAACAGTATCCCTAATCGATTTGAATTTTCTAAAGTAATTGATTATATAAACAGACTGTGAAAATGTATATAATTATCTGAATATATTTTTAAAAGTGTTTTCTTTAAAATTATTACGAAATATGTTTTATTATAGATTTAAAAAATATATTTTCCTAATTAACTGTTCATACTTTTATTAAACGAGCTTTTTTCACAGTAATAAATATTTAGAACATATTTTAAAAAATCCTGGCATAAAAATTTGAATATACATCTATCTGTCAATATTTATCTCTTTATGTACGTATGTGTGTATATGTGGATTTCGATTTAGAAAAATATTAAATAAGAATATTTAAATGGAGTACATTTTCTAAATAATTATATTTTACCAAATCATAAAAGTTAATAACCAATTTTGTTCTAATTAACCGAGCCATACGATTAAAATTATGAATTTCAGTACATAAATTCTAAAAAAGAACAAAAAGTCCTTGAAATCCATAGTTAATGATAGAAAAAAATAGTCAATTAAAATATTGTAATAAATATTATAAATATGAATATTTTAAAGAGTGTAATAAAATCTGAAGAAGTGCTCCAAATCAAGTATAATTGAATTTATTTGATTTAGATGAAAATAAATGTTAAATCTCAGCTGATTAAAAGATCGAAACATTTCAAAACTCTAACTAATCATTTTTCCTAACTCTCAAAAGTATAATGAAAATAAATCCAATAAATAATATTTACATTTATAACAAGTCTATCAATTAAAAAATATATATTCAAATAAACACTAGATTATTTTTATGAATAGAGAATTTTTGACATTAAATAAGTTTATTTTTTCCCACTGTCTCTCAAAGTGTAATAACGTGTATTTTTGATATCTACTCTATTTATAATATCCCCCTTTTCATTCTAATAAGCAATTATTTATATACTTTTTGAAACTATCTATTGTCACATCTTTGGAGAAGAATATCTGTTTATAAAATTATATCTTGACACAAAAATAAATGATTTAAATTAAATAATTTAGTAAGCATGATTATTTCTACATGATTTACTTTAAGATGTGTGATAAACTGTAAATAAAATGAAAACAAATTAAACATAGAAAATACACCTTTCCAATGGTTTATGAAACAAGTGGAAAATATTTTAAAAAATAACTCTAATTTTCTTGTAATTAGATTTATTTTTCATGTAAATTTCTCTAATAGAAGAAAAACTATTAGAATTTATTTATTTTTTTGGCCTGATTTTCTTTTCGTAAAAGTATATCATATATAACTGATAACCCTTAAAATTTAAAAATTTCAAGGATACAGAATACAAGCCCACACTGAAATTATAATTTTACAGATTTGTATCCGTATTTTGATGGATTCTTCTTTTAAACTTAAATTTTTTTGAAGCAATCAATCAGTTTTAATAATAAATAGAAAAATAAAAATTATTTCTTTGTATTTCATGATATTTTACTTTTTAGTATTTATTTAAATCGATATGGATTTTTAATTGTTAATAAATTTCGTTTACTTTTATAAAACTTATGAGAATTCATTATAAGTGAGCTGAATAATAAAGTCAGTTTATATTTGATCAAAGGACTTGGACTTTTAGACTTTTAGTAGCGTACAGACAACAACCGACTGAATAAGTTTGATTTTAGATGTGTTTCAAATACGTTTATCAAATAATCGAAACATAAAAAAAATGCAATAAACAATAAATGAAGCACACAAATATGAACCAAATCGGATAAATCAACTGTAAAGGAAAAGATTAAAACATAAATTACGATGATGTATGATCGATGAGTACTGAAATAAAATAAAAATCATATAGGAACTAAGTGGTCAATTTCAGATCGATCTCATTCGAACGATCAACGTAAACCGAAAACTGTGGTCAGTAACGTAGTGATCAATTAATGTGTGATCGGAAAGTATAGGCGCCGATATGTGACGGCATGACGGGGCCCGCGCCCCAGGCCCGCTGCACAAACACCTACTTACTGAGAGGCATCCCTGGGCGACGGGCGGCGATACCGAAGAAGATATATAACAGAAACGGTGCGGTTAAAACATAAAGAAAATAGAAATTAAACAAACTGTAAGTAAGTAGTATTACAAACACAAAAGAATGTAAAAACGAAACGTCATATATTTTTTTTAATATATATAAGGAAGCAGGCATAGAGTCGCATGCAGTGTGGAAGAGAAAAAAGAATCAAGTCAGGTGTGATTCGGTTTCAATAGTGATGGGTTCGGTGGTGGCGATGGATCGATGATGCTGGAGAAGGAGGGTCTTTTTTTTCATCAACGAGCGTATAACATATAGACATTTAGCGCTCCACGTACAATGAGAATTATTGTAGTGGAGGTGCAGGCTTTTTGCATTTTTAGTGGTTCATTTTCGGTCGGAACGCTTTTCCAGGCGATCCTTTATATTAAAATACTATATAAGTTATTTTTGATATCATTTTAAGAACGATGCAAAATCACATTTAATTTTATTCGGAACATTTATATTCTGCAAACTCTTTACAGATTTTTTTTAAATAACTACACGAGAATGATTGATATTATTGTACTATCGATTTTAAAAGATTAAACTCACATGATTTTATTAAACTATAAGTCGAATGTATATTAGTACCAGAATACCGGTTGTTATAAAATACATAATTGTAATAAAAACCATTCATTTTACATGATTCATACAGAAGACCTCATTTTTGCAAAAAATATCACTGATTTGATTATATGAATACAGGATTTAATTTTTTTTAAACCTAATACTGCAACAGTATTTCATCTAATACCAAAAACCTGAATATCATGTCATAATATCGAAAAAATAAACATTAGCACTGAGCTAAACGAATCAAATTTAATTATAAAAATTTCTAGATTTTATTTAAAATCAATCAAAAAAATTCATTCATTTGAAATTATAATTCATATTTCACATATTCATAGAACTAAAAATACGACGCATAATTTATTAACTACTGCCCAAAAATTATTGATTTCTTCTCCACGTTTGAATATTTATTAATTTTTATACACATTTATTCAATGCATTTTTCTCAATCGTACATTTATAATATCTAGAGTAAAAATTATTATTCTGCACTTTATACTCAAAATAAATAGACATAATTAAATGAAAGAAACAAATAAAAATTTCGTTTAAATATCTTTCAATAAAACAGAACTATATTCTTTTAAATTTTTTTTAATCATAATTATTATTTGAAAGATTTTTACAATATCTCAATTAGATAAAAGTAATATCAATTAACTGAACTGTTTATAAATAAATGATTTTTATAAAAATTAATATATTTTAATCGCAATTAAATTCAAGACTTTATTTTTTAATTCAGTTTTAAAAACTGTTGTGTACATAACGATTATTAAAACATTATGTAGGTCAGAATTTTTATTTCAATTTATATATGCTATTAAAATATTTTATCAGATCTAATTTACATCTGATAAATCCTTCTGAATCTTTTTTTATAAAGTAAATATGCTAAGCGGTCATTTTAATAGAAAAAAGTGCCTATTGTTTATAAAATAAGGGATGTATTCTAAACTGTTTGATGTAAAATGTCTATACCATATACGTCCATCGACTAGGCATGTTCTGAGGATAAGGTAAGGGTAAAAAAACGTCGACCCCTTGACGTGACCCGGGCGGTCTTACGCGAAGACCGTCACCAAAAAAAATCTCATTTTTTTGTGTATTCGGTGGACGTTCGTTAGTACGAGAAATACGAAATTAGTGGAGGCGGTGTACGCCGCCCCAGACACAGAAGGAAAAATGTCACACGTCGGGGCGACGCGAGAGAGGGCCGATGCCCATCCCCCGGGTCTCAAAAAGCGGCAGCTCTCTCGCGCACCCTCGACCAAAATACAATAAATTATTTCAACCCCGCAAGGTTTTTATTTTATTTTTTTTTTAAATCAAATTGTTATTCTATCGATTATTTATGCAAGAAATATAATAAATATCTGTATAGAAATATATATTAAAGCCACGCCGCTCTCCTGCAATGCAAAAATCATTCAAAAACACACAATATGTCAAAAAAAGTATTATTGCAAAAATAAAACACAAAAATATGACGAAAAAAATCGACGTCAAAAATCCATGTCCGGGCCGCGTTGACGCGAAAAATCCCCTTCGCCATTCGTGCGTGCTTGAAAAAATCGTTCCGCGCAGCTGTGGCTGAAAAAAATCACGCGGCACATCGCCGCTATCAAAACCGTGGTGGTGGTCGAATAGTCAGTAAGTTGTTTGGTCAGCATTGCCAGACAAGAGGCGGATATTCCCATTAAATCGGTGGATAGTGCAACTATTAGAACGTTAGAAAAAAAACGGACAAAAAAATAATGAGTAATGGGGAACATCTAGTGGAGAATTAAATTTAGACTAAAATAAACAAATAAAGAAACAATTCATGTAAAATAATACTAATTATAAGTAAATCAAATAGAATTCGAATGAACATTTTAGGTTTTAGAACGCATTGATGATCATGAGCATAATTACCCTACAATTCGAATAAAGGGCATTAAATTGTTTAACTATTTTCTCATATAACATTTTTTATAAAATACAATCAAGTGGAAAATTCAAAATGTTACACGATTTATCTATTTCTCACACTAATAATACTATTTTTTAAAGAACACATTGAGGTGTACACTGTTACATGATTTTGAAAGTTTATTTTTTAAACCAAATTCAATTTAGAATCATTTGAAAAGACTGGTTTGATAATTGTAATCAAATACTTCGTTTTTTTGAATCAAACATTATTAAATATTCGTTTAAATTATCTTATCGTTTAAATCAAATATATTTAGGAGTTCTTTATTACATAAATTATGTAAATAAGAATCAAAGAAGGAATTATTATTCGAAGTAATTATTCTAAGATTCAAACTGAGAAGAAAAATATTCTTCCAAATTTTTAAAGAATAAATTAAGTTTATTGATTAAAGAAAAATAAATATTTACTATACAAAATGACAAACTCTTTAATTAAATATAAATACGGTAGGAATTTTTAAAAATAAACTCTTGAACGACCGAACGAATAAAAAACCGAGCTAGGATTCTGATTATTCCGGTTAAAAATTTTCAATCTGGCAACGCTGATAGGTAGTAAGTAGTAATAGTAATAGTTTTATAGGTGGTAACTGTAATGCGGGTGTGCCGTACAAATGAAACTCATCAAACAACAAGGACAAATAGAATAATCGGTGCTGTCTCTGGCAGACATATCTGAGCAACTGAACGTAATGTGTGCCGAAAGGAAGAAACAAGCGGCTACAATGACGTCGTCTCTCTCTCTCTCTATCAAGTATCTCGTGTCGCCCGTATCCTGAAACAGAGGCGCGTGCGTGCGGCTAGAAACTTACGTCGAGAGGCTTCTTTAACACGATCCAGCCCGATTCGGGCTGGATTTCGAAGTAATCGAGGTCTAACGAGTTGCCTGGTGCACTCAGCGAATAAATTATAGCGCCATTGTTGTCAGCGTCCTCGTCCGAAGCAGATACGCGGAGTATGTTCGTGCCGATGCTTGCATCTTGTTTAACGTTCTCAACGTATTTCTAGAAAAATACAAACGATTTCGAATGAATCCTTATTCGTTTAAGAAAACAAATCGTAAGTAAACGAATGATTGTTGTAAGAAATTTATCTAAGTCACGAAATACAAGTAAGAATCGATATATCTATTTAAAAAGACTAGCTGTTTATCATATAAAATTAAAAACAATATCTAACCTGCCGATCGAACAATGGTGGATTATCATTAACGTCAGTAATTTCGACAGTGAACGAACAGACACCTTCGAGTGATGGTTCACCCTGATCGGTCGCTTTTACAGTAACAGAAACAAACTTTCCATCATCACCTTCTCGATCGAACACTTTATTCGTGGAAACTTCTCCGGTTTCTTCATCGACCGTAAACTTGGTACCTTTCTGATTCGGTTGTTGTACGATAGAATATTTGACTTGACCGTTTACACCCTTATCTTCATCGGTCGCATGTACTTTAATAACTGGTGAACCGTTCGGAGCTCCTTCCTCTACTTTTGGATAATAAGTTCCGCAATCTTTAAATACTGGCTTATTATCGTTGACATCAGTGATGAATACTACAACTACAGCAGTGCTCGTGTGTATTGTTGAATCTCCATTAGCGCAACATGCTCCATCGTCCATAGCAGTGACATTCAATTCGTATTTGTCTCTGTCGAGTGATATCGCTTTTCCATGCAATCGGATTACACCAGTGATCTCTTCTATTACGAACTGACCAGAACTCGTACCTCCTCCAACAAAACCAAATCTAAAATAGTAAAGAAATACAAATTAGTTTTATATAAATATTCTCACACTTGCACCAAAATCTTTATTTACAGATTAGGAACATTTCTCTATTATATTAAAAAGTTATTAATATTTATAATGAAGTTATTATACATATTAAAGAAAATATCAATAAGAAAATAAAAGAAACATGTCCAATTAATGATATTTGATTTAAATAATTCAGTACTGATTTTTATAGTAAAATATATTGAAAATACATATCATAATTTAATTGGAAAATTAATAACAATCAAGCTAAATATACATTTTATCATTTAAAAAATAATTTAAAGATTTCTTTAAAAACATTCACAAATAATATATGTAGTAATTTGTAAAAGAAAATAATCAAATAAGCAACGAATGTGAAGTGTTGATTATTCAAAAGTATATTTTTTGAGGTTATGTTACAATTTCGAGGTTGTGTATGTAATATTATAGATTAAAATGAAACTTGTTCAGTACATAAACAAAAACACTATCCAGAATTATATTCTAAAAGTATTCTATTTAAAATATATCCAACCTGACATTATCTCCATCTTTATCCGAGGCGACAACAGTTGTAACGAGTGTATTAGGCCCGGCATTTTCGTCCACGTTCGGCGTGTACACTTGCTGTGAAAATTTCGGCTCTTCGTCGTTTTTATTCTTCGTATAAACTCTAACAGTCGCCGTTCCTGTTTTCGACGGTTCGCCTTTATCTTTTGCGGTAACAACAAATTCGTAATAAGCATTGTTGTTATCAGCGTCGAGCTGTTTATTATTCGTTATAATCCCGCTCGAATCGACACTGAAATGATCATCGGAAACGAAATACTCTATTTCGGCATTCGCCCCGCTGTCACTGTCCATCGCCTTCACTTTCAGGATACTTGTCCCCAGCGGTATATCCTCATCAACGTTATGCGCTTGATAATCAGGGAGTTCGAATTTTGGTGCGTTGTCGTTCACATCGGTCACCCGTATTGTTAGCTGGAAATTATATCGACAAATTTGTAAAATATTTAAAATGAAAACTGACATTTTTTTTAGATTTTTTCACACACGATTTCATATTCTTGTTTCTTTTTCATAAACTCAGTTTAACGAACGAAAATCACATACAACGTATAAAATAAATTGAAATCAAATACAGTTATATAAACATTTGATGCAGATAACAATAAGACATGCACCAGCTGTTAATTGCTACCACAAATCTGTAGTTTGTTATTTTAACGAGCAAAACCAAACATAACCCCCCATGATACGTATCATCTGTCAAAAGAATCCATTTTTAAATGAAACGTTCGTTTGTTATGATAAACAAAACCTTAAAACAGCTCTCTCGGGTAACTAAAAATGTTTCTGAATGCTGGTGCAGTGAGTGAATGTCTTACAAAATCGAAACTGTAAAATGTTTCAGTAAAAACTAAGAACATATCACTAATTAATACATATATCTAATCTTCATGTAAATATTCATGTTTGTTTGTAAAATGGCTGTTTTCAAGTATCTGTTAATATTTAATCGAAATTTAAAAATCGTTATTGATTACAAAAGTTTCTAATTCTGTTATTTGATTCACTTTCATAAAAGAATTCCTCACTCGCACATAAATCTAAAAAATGTCCAATTATTGATTATTAATCAATATTTTTTATTATTTTTTATGCACATTTTGATGCTGATTCTATCATCTTCAGAAAGTTAACATCCAAAAAAATTTGCACTTCTATATGCAACGATTTTTTTTAATTTTTCGTATCTCAACGCTTTAAGGATGTCAGAATTGCTATCAAAATTTGAATAAAAAACAATCAAAAATAAGAAATAGTCCATTATAAAAAATATTTGTTTAGAAAAATTATCGTGGTTTGTGGAAGACTGACAAATCCATTTCTGGAGGCAGTATTTATGTTTTAAACATATTTTTTTTATATTCTTTAATGTTAAGTACCATGACGGTCATCGATAGACGTCACCAAATTGCTTTTAAAAATAAAACCATAAGCTCTGAAGTATGTTTTATAATTAATCTGTTAATAATGTCATTTTTTATATATTTATAAAATAATAATCTAGATCTGTACTCTTGTGCTCTGCAGATGATGACATCGTAATCGAAGTACACATGAGTAACAATCATTGAACTTTTTTGGTCAGACATTGTTTGTAGTTTGTGAGATAAGAAATGAATGAATTTGTGAAAAGAATATAAAATAATATTTTTTTATAAAATGAAAATTTGTCTTCGAATATTATTTTAAATATAAGTGAATAAAAAAAAGTTTTTTTTTGTAAAAGATGGTAATTATGAAAATAAAAGATTTTCCATTTAAAAATTGAAGAAGAAATATTTTTTTTAAATAGTATAAGATTTAATTTAGTTTTTTAAGTAAACAGACTCATTTATATGGAATATTTTATAGTTTTGTTGATAAATTAACGATTTGAAATCGATACAAACATTTTTGAAAAATTATGATTTTTCACAAAGTCAAAAATCGAAATTTCTATGTATTTCACTTTTTCATTATAGATTAATCTATATATCTACAATAAAACAAACTATTTTCAATGAAAATCTGTGTTGTTTTCTAAAAGTACGTTTTTTATACCACAAAAATGATTTGTCTAAAAATCGAATTTCGCTTAAAACTAGAAAACGACATTTTTTCATACTAAATAATTGTGTTTCGAAAAATAGATGTTTATTTTATATGAAAATATGGTGAATATTTACATAAATATTAATCTTTTAATCAGAAAAAATTTTTATCTAAATTATTCGGCTGAAATTAAACTGAAAAAGTTTCAGAAAACAATTTATAATTATTACTGGATATAATGCTTTTATAGAACCTTTCTCCGATATCTAAAAAGTTTAGAAGATCTTCAAGTATATTATATGGAAATTGATTGTATATGTAAATTATACACAAGATAAAAAAGCCGTACTGCAACAAATACAAACGCCATACTACATTTTTATGTATATTCCGAATCTGTTCCACTACAGAAACAAGTACCACAACAAATCCCACATTTTGAGAAGGGAAAAAAAACGCTACGCAATACAACAAAACGTAATATTGCCGATATTAAATACAATATAGAATAAATATATAGATTTATATTCACCTCTACAGACGTCGAGAAACCACCAGAATCTTCAGTCGCGGTCACGACCAGCGAGTATACGTGCGGTTGCCTTAAATCTTCGAAATCCAATTCTTTGGCGAGTTTGACTATACCAGATGTTGGTCCGATATTGAATGTACCGGCGCCCTGTCCCTGTGCTTTCAACGTATATCGTATTTCTCGATCGGCGAACGATTTCGCTTTGACTGATATTATGCTGGAAACGTATATGAAATATATTGAATGACATTGAATAGAATAATCGTTAGAAATACAGTTATTGATCTGTTTAGAGAACGACTGTTTAGTATTCTGATAGAGTGACGTTTACAGATATACAAGATAAGTTGTTAATCCTTGTCGAATATTAGATCTTATTTATTTAAACGCATCCTTAATCATAGAAAATTAATTGTTGAATCACACAAATTTATTATCACACTACCACAACATAAAAAAATATATAAAAGACACACAGGCATATATATCAAAATTTCTTTCAAAAATCAGTATACAAAAAATTATAACAAATTATGAAAAAAATTAATCAAAAGTAAAGAATGAGAAATTAGTATACATTTAGGTAAGAAAACAGTCTGATAGTTGAGATAGTGATTAATACATGAAAGTGGATTTATTATATTTTTTTTAATTTACTTAATTAAATCTTTCACTAGACAAAGATTTATTTTTGTTGTATTAACAATGAAAACAGTTTTGCTATTTCATGATTCTTTTCTGGAAACTTCTATACTAGAAATTTATTTTAGATGATTTTACAATTTTCTTCAAAAAAAACCTGTTCAATTTAAACATTAAGAAATACAGAAAGTTATAAATTTCTATTATTTTTCGTTTTAATTTCAAATAAAATAGAAGAAAATCAATTTCTTTTAGAAATCACTATCTCTAATATGTAAAAAAATGAAGCATTTTCTGTGTTAATTAATTTTTCTAACAACAATCATAGAAAAATATAAACATCGGTCTTCATTTTCGATTCGACTTAAAAAATGTTCAAAATTTTAATCTTTTTCTCAGTAAGTTGTACAAATTAAATCGACTATTAATAGCATGCGAGTTAGTTAAAAAATATACATTTTATGAAATATAGAGAAGGAAAAGTATGTCTTAAAATAAAAAATAATAAACGTTTCTTCCATTCAATACAAATAACCGGAACTGAGTATTAATAATATCAATTAACAGAGAGCTATAACAATAGTCACGTTTTTTAAACAACAAATTATTGTATAAAGAATAACAAAAATGATAACCAGAAGAAAAGATGTGGTTGGTAGATATATTAAAGAAAGATAGTTAGGTATAAGAATTAGATAAGCTTAAGAAAGATTTAATTTAAAAAAAAATAAATGCTTATACACTTTAATACTCCAAGGAAGATAGAATTGTCAAATATGTATGAGCGACAATAAAAAATTATAAAACATTTATTTAAAATTGTAATCAGATTTCTTTTAGATTTAAAATATAAACAAAAATACCAAACATATATCAGATTGTACGAAACATAAAAATATGTTTTAATGAGGAATTAATTAAGCAACAACCACTGAAAAATTCACTTACTGAACACTGGTTCCAACATTTTTTTTTAGATTTAAAGAATAAAAAGGAATACCAAAAGTATATCACACTATACGAAGCATTAAAAATATGTTTTGTAGTAAGATAAATTGAAGAATTAATTAATTAAATGAAACCTTGTAAAATATAAGTCAAATTATAGGATTGATTATATATTTCTATCAGAGAAAAAATAGTTATCTTTTTTATATTAAATAAAAATTATAATTTAATTATTTTTTTTCTTTTTCATTCAAATCAACAAAATATTAAAATCAAAATATAGTCTCTACAACGAAGAAGTCTTACATTAAATAAATAAGGAATACAAAATTTATTCCATTGATTACATTTTATAAAATTGACAGTCTATGTGAAATAATATATATATATATATATATATATATATATATATATATATATATATATAATATGCTCAAACATTGACACAAATTTATTTTAACACATGAACAGACCGACAGAACAAAAACAGAAAAAAATAAATAAAATAAACTGAACAAACAAACAGATAGACTACTTACTCGGAGTCCTTTTTCTGATTTTCCGGTATTTCGGCTTCATAGCTCGGCATATAAAACTGTGGTGCTCTTTTACCACCGACAATGGATAACCTCTCCTCGGGCGTGGATTGAAATCGTCTCTCGTCAACGCGTCCGTTCTGATCTTCGGCTTTTACATATAAAACGTATTCCATGTCGAGCTGGAATGCGTCGGTGCCCCTCGTTCTCACAACACCCGAACGTTCATCCACTTCGAATCTAAAAACAATATTTTTATCGTGTTATTATACTTGATACGAGACGTACATACATAGATATACAAATTTAAACACATTTTTACATACATTCAATCATATATATATATATATATATATATATATATATATATATATATACATTCAAATATGTATGTATTCGTATGTTTATATCAATAAAACATGATGACATTTATAAAGATCTCCTGAACGCTTGACATCTTTGATTGACGTTAATACTTTTCGTAGCTAACGCCCTTTGAATCGAAAACTCTGACAAACAGCTCAATCCCAACTTATATATGTATGTGTGTACACGTAGATGTGTGTTTATGGGACCGGAAATTAATGTCGTATTTTTTTCGAACTCAAATGTAAATGTTATTTATGTTGTATTTTTGACTGTTCTCGACGAATTTCATTTATTAACCGTCGTCATCAATTTTTCAATAACACAATACATCTTGCACTGAAGTCTCGATTCGTTCTCGAAAGCACACACATATTAAGATATTGTATATTTTATGACAAATGGAATATATGAGAGAAGTAACATAAACTGCTGAAAATATTTTTATTGTTGATTGAAATGTATAACGTTCAGATATATATATATATATATATATATATATATATATATATATATTCAGTAAGATAGGAAAGTATAAAATATCTACAGAATATTCGTACAAATATCGGATTTAGTGTTACTCATTCTATTTAATAGGACAAGTGAATTATATTTCTTACAAAGAGATAGATGTAAATAAAATTTATCTCATACAGAAAAATATTGAGAAATTAATTTCTGAGATATTAATATTAAAACTTGATTGAATCATATAACAAAATTATTTTTTTATGTCTGATATTTTATAAATAAGAATATCCTATCACAAATTAATTCTCCATTCACCGCATAACCTATAATTTTTTTGTTTTCGATAAAAACGTTCAATGATTCGTTTGATTGATTATTTTTACTCGTTGATTATATGTATTCCAATAATGATTTCATCTTCTTCATGTAACGCTAAGATATAGAAATATTGTTTCTTTGTACCTCAATTTTTCTGTACTGTATGGGTTTAAAATTGGAGCTCTTTTGAAATTCTTAATCACCGTTAAAATGTGCAAGAGAAAACGACAAATATGATTAATAATTATTTATTGAACATTTTTGATCAATGTTTTGAACAATTTTTCATCATTGTTTGTAGAATGAGAAAATAATCAATTTGTCAGACTGAATTTAAACAATATTACTGTATTGTATCAAAACTATTTTCCATTTGAATACAAGGAAATTTTCAATTACATTTTTTATCTAAATTCTAGACAAAATCAGTTTTATAAAAATAATACAGCTAGCAACTCTTTATGTTTTTGAATCATTGAATTGGTATTCAAAGTAGGAGGATTTTCATTAGAGATTACTTAGTTAATAACTTAGATTTGTTAGTTACTCCAGTCTACATAGCAAGTCAAATATTAAAGTAGAAAATTGGAGTTTTACATTCTCGAAACGCATTTATTTATGTATCTACTTTCAACGAAAAATACGGATTAGAGACATGGGAGACATGATGAGATTAGTGACTCCAGCCTACATAAGTCAAAATAAAAACATTATAAAATTATAGTCAATCTGAGTTGCATTCTTGTATTTACCAATCATATATTTCTATATCTACCATGAGTAGGAAACTACAAATAGAAATATGCAACAGATGATCATTGTTGTTCCCAAAGGAATCATAATACTGGACTGATTATCCTATCCAAGTGTATTATTATTATTAAAATTAGAGTAAGGTCTACGTGAATAACTGAACATTTATTCAACAATAGGGCATAAATTCCGAGTTAATTGAAGTTTGTATTAAAAATTTAATTTCATTCAAGGCTTCTCTAAAAATTTAATGATATTTTTTTGCCGATTCTATATAGAAAAATAATTATCAAATCTATTAAATAAAACTAATAATACAGTTTGTTATTTTTGGTACATAATATAAGCTACCAATTGCTGATAATGTTAGATAGTGTCTCACAATATCTCACCAACTTCTTCTTTATGAACTTCTAAAAAGAAAAATGAAGATTTTTTTACTTTTTTGCTCTGAACATGACAGCATCACCATAGAAATGCGTATAGATAACCATCAAAAAGATCAATAATAAAATTTTCAACATTTTTAACAATTATTGTTCGTTGAATTAAAAAAAGTTCATTTTTGAAAGAAAAATTCCACTTGTTTTATTCAAATTTTGTGTTTTTTTATAAATTAAAAGATTTCTTATGCTATTCAATAAAAATATTATAAAAAAAAATGACGATCTGAAGAGAAATAATTGATAAATCTAAGAGAGATAATTAATCGTTTAATATTATTTCATTTCCTTTTTATCATTCTTTGTAATAAGTGAATTTCAATGTAACTTAAATAATCTCAATTTAAGATACAGATTTATTAAATGTTTATAAAATCAGAATATAATACAAACAGTCTCCATAATACTCATATTACTAATAATATCTTTTCGCTATCTTACTTTCTTTTTCGAACACCGGCCGCAATATACCCAATCAATTTCATAACACGATCCTTTCTAATGTAACACGAGACATAAAACCACCAAATATTCTCTCACTTTCAACACTTCGAGTACACACATCCGTTCTCGAAGCTTTTTTCAAGTTAATTAGATACACTTTTCCTTATACATGAAGTCTGCTGCAGACAATATCGCTGTCACAATGGAATCCGATCCCACACTACCACAAATTAACTCGTAAAAATCGATCCATTTCGGCTTGGATACAAACACAGTGTGTGCAGTTTATAATATCTGACAGGATACTCAAAGGAATTACAGACTCGTGCCATTAATATAATATTCAAAAGGTGACCGCCCTGTCCATATTTTACATCAATGTTATTATATATAGCCGTATATATATATATATATATATATATATATATATATATATATATGTATGTATATTGAATCGATGCATAACTTCGTAGCGTTTTTATTTTCCAAGTGAACAGTTCTTTGGAAAGAAATCTGTTTGACATATGTTAATGTCATTTTAATATCATAGTGTAGTTTTATTTAATACTTCTTGAATTTTTCAATTTATAGAAAGTTCATGTTAAGGGTCAGCTAAGAAAATGGAGTGTCTAGTATAAAAAACGAACATTTCCCACATATTCTTTTGTTTGAGTTTAACGAAGAAGTCAAGGCACCTAGAAATATTTGTGACGTTTAAGAGGAGAACGCCATCGGGAAGAGTATGGCGAGAAAAATGTTTTCTCATTTCAAAGAAAGCCATTATGACATGAATGATTCTCCACGTTCTGAAAAAACATCCGACTTTGATGAAGCCCATTTAAAGCGCTCCAATTCACAATTGTCTACGTCAATCAATACTGTCTAGGCTTATTTCCAACAACTCCGTCTCCTTGAGGCCGAAGTTCAAGAAAAATAGCATAATATTTTTACAGCATGATAAGGCTCGTCCATATTCTGCTAACATTATAAAAGCGGTTATTCAAGAGCATGGTTGGGAGGTTATTCCACATCCACCCTATTCTCTTAATCTTGCTCCATCCGATTTTGATCTTTTCCGCTTTCTATCAAACAATCTCAAAAGAATCTCCTTTAATAACGACGCTGCTCTTCAAAATTGGCTTGACGACTTCTTCACCTCCAAACCACTGAATTGAACCGAAGGCAATTGAATTCAGAGAATTGAAAAATTGGCAAAACGTTCAGAGGAAATCGTAAACAATAGAGAAAAAGAGTATATTATTGATTGGTTTATGTATTTTGTTGATTTAAAAAAATATTTTTTTTCAATTTAATAAAAATGCCACAAACTTATGCATGAACTAAGTATATAATACATACATACATATATATATATATATATATATATATATATATATATATATATATATATATATACATATATACAGTATATATACTTCAAAGCTGTAAAGATATCATTTCCATCGAAATGAGCATAAGAAATATTCAAAAATAATTCATAATCAATTATTGAAGATTTTTGATCGACAAAATTTTTTTAGTTTTTGTGTGAAGAATTTATTTTTGAATGAGAATATTTAGCCACATCTTTCTTTTTACTGTACTTGTTTTCAACAAACTATAAAAGCGGAGAACCTTCAATAGCTATGAAAAAGTTTCAAGTAGTAATTCAAGTAGTAGTCATTTCAAGTAGTATTCAAAGTAGTAATATAATTATAATATGTAGTTATTTCTTTATTATTCTAGAAATATGAAAATTTCATACACAAATTATAAATAATTTAAATTTTATATATATATATATATATATGTAAATAATATGGATTAACAAAATAAGATTTCCTATATAAAAACTACCATACTGGTCCTGAAATAATTTTTTCCCAGTATTTGTAAAAGGAAAACCATTAGAACTCTTTTATCCAAAGTAGGAGTATAATTACAATATCCATTTATTTCATTATTATTCTAGAAATATGAAAATTTCATACACAAATTATAGATAATTTAAATTTTATATATATATATATATATATATATATATATATATATGTAAATAATATGTATTAACTAAATGATTTCCTATATAAAAACTACCATACTGGTCCTGTAATAATTCTTTCCCAGTATTTGTAAAAGGAAAATCATTAGAACTCTTTTATCCAAAGTAGGAGTATAATTACAATATCCATTTATTTCATTATTATTCTAGAAATATGAAAATTTCATACACAAATTATAGATAATTTAAATTTTATATATATATATATATATATGTAAATAATATGTATTAACTAAATGATTTCCTATATAAAAACTACCATACTGGTCCTGAAATAATTTTTTCCCAGTATTTGTAAAAGGAAAATCATTAGAACTCTTTTATCCAAAGTAGGAGTATAATTACAATATCCATTTATTTCATTATTATTCTAGAAATATGAAAATTGCATACACAAATTATAGATAATTTAAATTTTTTATATATATATATATATATATATATATATATATGTGTATATATATATATATATATATTTATATATATATATATATATATATATATATATATATATATATGGATGAACCAAATAAGATTTCCTATATAAAAACTGTCATACGGGTCCTGACATAATTTTTTCCCAGTATTTGTAAAAGGAAAACCACACAAAAGCAACGGATTTTTATTAGGGTTTTATTACAGAACGTTTTATAGCTTACGGTTATGAGCTTGCAGTGTACGAAATGCATAGTTTCTTTAATGAAAAGTAACTCATTTCGAACAGAAGATCGTTTGATCTATTGATCACAGTACTATTGTACTTTATCTTTAACACATGTAATAAAGAGAGGTGAAATAAACTTCTGCATTAATGGAATAATAACGTGTCGAAGAACCTTTTAGTGTGACGATTCGATAAAAATGGAATAATCTAGTAAGTATCCATTAGCTGTTAATAGTTCAGTGCATTTTTTTTCATTTCCTGTTTATTAATTTTTAATAAAGTTAACCGTTTTTCATATAAACCTTTTCGAAGCTTGAGTTGATTAATAATAACTGTTTTTTTTATTTAAATAGATTTGGTTTATTTTCATAAATACGTTTTTCACACTACAAACTACTAAAGATTTGTTAAATCAAAAATTTTTAATACATTTAATCATTGCTGATCGTCTCAGGATTTTTTTGAATAGTTTTTGTGAACAGATTTGAAGTTTATATAATTGAGTGGATCTTGAAGAAAAAGAACTGTGCTTTTATTAAAAAGATTTAAAGTTGGTTTTTAATTTTCAGTCTCTCCCATTTAATATAAAATTTACTTTAGTCAGAGAATGATTTTAATACTTGTTATAAAAACAATAATTCTGCTCAAACGTTACATTATTAATTAAAGTATAAAACATTTGCTATTTTCATTAGAGAGAATATTTGAAATTAATTAAATTCTATAATCATTTGATTTGCGTACTACGTATTCAACTATAAAACGGTTTTCATTTTATATGAAATGTAATCTTGCTTACACATAAAAGCAGTTGTTCAAGAGCTCTCATTATATCAATACAAACACTATTTTATTAATATTCGTTTTTGTAGCTGTTCTCACCCGTCAATTAAATTTTATGAAAACAATATCGATGTATGTATTACTCATAAATCATTGAGCCCTCGTAGACATTTAACTACTCGAAATACAGAATCGAACAAATGTATGAGATTTAACAATATGTTGTTAAAATAACACTAAAATAATTATTCGGGTATAAAATTGACGAACGAACGGTAGGAATGGAAACAGATAAAGAAAACGATTTTTTTTATTAAAATACATTCGATATTTTTTTTATTTGGCACCGGCGAAAAGTTTTAATGGTTCGAAATAACCGTTTTTCGATAACCAGTCATCTATAAAGAGCGAACATAAAGAAAATATTCGCGACAAAGTGTTGTAAATACTTGAACAGATATTGTAAAGTTCATCTTGTGTAATTGTCGACAGTACAGGAATCAAATGTGTGTGAAAAAATGAGTTCTTCGAAAATGTTTATTCGGATATTAAATTAAGAATTAAAATGTATGTTCGATATTGATTCCTTGAGATATTTTCTTTTACTGAACACAAATAATTTACATCATCATTTTTCTGTGTATGTAAGACAAATACAAAATTGTTATTAAAAATATTGTTTCATGATATTCAGTATTAAGATTATTCATAATTAAAACACTTTTTACTCACTTATAGATGTCTTTTAATAAATATTCAAGGCATTAAGTCAATTAAAGAGATTTTTCATTTAAAACATTTTAAATAAAATATTTATGTCGAAAAATAAACACACATTTTTATTTTCAAGTTAAATTGATTTAGAATTCTATTAAAATCTAAACTTATAAATCTCAAAGTCAATATTTTTTTTCAATAAACAACCCTAATAATCTCTTTTTAAAATTATATATATATATATATATATATATATATATATATATATGCATACAAAGAATGTCTCTCTGCATCCATATTCCTTTTTATAGAATTCCTATTTCTAGAGACGCTGAATTGCAATCTGTACAAAAATTACCAACTCATGTTTCACAGCACAGCTGCCATTTCATTTCATCTACCCCCATAGTAATACGTATTGACATGTGCACAAAAGATATTAAAAAAAGCATGAATTTGTATGCTTATGTTAATACCAATGAGTTGCATTATTTTCAAATAAAAGAGTTTTCGATTATTCGCCGCAGGTTAATTTGAAAACAATGATGGGTATTTGAAATTTGTTGATCTATATGCAGATAAAAATTATTTATTCAAAAATATTAAATCAATACTGGATAAATATTTATATGTGCATATGTGTACATATATATATATATAGAGAGAGAGAGAGAGAGAGACAGAAAGATTGATAAATCCAAACTAGGTAAATATTTGTATATATCTACATACATATATATATATATATATATATATATATATATATATATATATTATATATATATGTAAAGAGAACGAGAGAGAGAGATTAATAGATTACAAAAAAATAGTTGGTTATTTTTTTAAAAACCTATATCTAACAGTTTCTGAATAACTAAATTCTATATGTGATATTTACAAATCTGTATCAAAAAAACATTCCTTTTACAAATGAATTCTGCTTTCACTTCATGATTAAAAAAAAAAATATTATAAAAAATGTTCACTAAATGATAATTGCTAATTTTAATTGTTACTAGTATTTCGATAGCAATTCCATCATCATCAGATCATTAAGATACAGATGTCTGTACTTTTTTAGTACAGAGAGAAAAATTCATGCAGGCGAAAAAATATTAATTTGAAAAAAATCAATTTATCCACAGGGCTAGGACTATATTGTAACGAAACAGGCATCATAATATCTCATAAAAAAAAATTCTTTTGAATTAAATCTAACCGTTTGCTTTGTATTATGCAAGTTTTGTAAAGCAAAATGAAATTTAATTAATTGAGCGTTAATAATGAAAGTTGCAAAATGATAAGTCGGATTACAGTTTTATTTTACAGACTTTAAATTTTTATTCATCTTATGTTTCAGTCTATAAATTGTCATATTTTTTATTTATCAATAAAGTCAGTAATTAACACTATTTCTATATATATTTTTGTTAATCTAAAATCCATAGAGATATCCATAAAAATTGAACATATTTGATTCATGTAGATATTTAATTATTTTATTTCCAGATCTATTATTCACTATATATTTAATTATTATTTAGAATACTCTTTTAGAAGGTTGAAAGAATATTCGTTTAGAAATATTGAGATAGTTCCTGGCTTCAGAAAAATGAGATATCAGTGCAGACGTCCTTTCTTAAATAAGTTATGTTAAATATAACCAAATGAAAAAATAATAACCCTTCTAGATATTCAATTTCAATATTAAACTTACAATTGTAAAATATGATTAGATTTTAAGTTTTGTTTCCCATTTAAAAACAATCTGATCAATTTACATAAAAGAAAAAAATAATATTCAAAATCACTTTTCAAAACAAACACTTGAAGTAAAACAAACACACACATGAATACTGAAATTATTTTTAACTTTTTCTTATAAATAAATAAACGTATGAAGTCAAACACATGTAAAATACACAAAAAAATATTACATTGGAACAAAAACATTCATAAAATATGTATGTCAAAAAAACACACACACATACAGTACGGAAAATGTATGTAGAATTCTCCACGAATCTTATTTAAATCTGTAATTAATTCAATGACTTTGAATATAAATGAATTCTATTTTATGGTGGTAAAATGTTTCTGAAAAAAAATTAGAATAAAATTTGCGTCGATGTTACATGCAGAGGTGCGTAAGAAATTGCGTGATAATCCCTTTATGTCGCCGTTTTATGTTAAACGGAATATTTCTGTTTAAATAAAGACGAACATGATTTCATACATATGAATAGAGTGTGGGTGTGTGACAGAGAGAATACTAAAAGATTAATTCGATGTTTGTGCTAAAAAAAAATTATATATATTTTTTAATCATATTTTATACTTTTATATTTTTTTATCAGTAAATCGAGCTCATAAATACAAAATTAAACTAATATTTAACAGATTTCTGAAAAGTATACAATACAGACATTCAATTAAACGAATTTTAGATAAACTGACAAGCGTACATAACGAACTGTACCTGAAAGAATGGAAATATTCTGTGTCAATCAATCAAAAAACTAAATGTCGAAATCAGTTTGCAGATGATAAAATTTAAACATTAACAAATATTTAGTAATACATTGACGGTTCATTAAATATTTTATTAATTGTTATTGGATTTAATTCGTAGCTAAATGGATAATCAATATTCATACATTAATATTTGCTTTTGATATGTTTGGTTATTTCTGTAATATTGATGTTGACAAATATGCAAACTTATTTATAAAATAATTACATTAATAGAGATCTATTACACATAAACACACACATGGATGTGTAAATTGAATAATATTATGCTATTCATATAAAATGAACAAATAATGTAATTAAAAGATAAATGAATCAAGAAAACAATTTGTCAAGCTTATTAAAAATACATGATTAATATATTCGAACTTAATATTTATACGATGTGTTTAATATAACTGTCATTATTTAATTCATACTAATTTATGTCTTTTTGATAATCTTCTGATCATTTTTATTGCAGAGGAATTTACTTTCATAATAAAATAAAACACATATGCCATGAAACTGAATTCAAACATATGACACATTACTGTACAGTTATTCATTAATTATGTGAGTATATAATAGCTTCATTTAGTATAAATATTTTCAAATTAAATAGAACGATGATATATATATATATATATATATATATATATATATATATATATATATTCCTATGAAATTCCATTCTAAACTCTGTTTTGTTCATAAAAATTAAACCTAACAAACAAGATTTCACATATGTAACATAAATGCAGTATAGATTTGAAACTTACTCTTATATTCAATGTTTAATTTCCATAGACTGAATTTAAACTTCCATGTGTTAGAAAAGAGATTGAAGTGAAATACTGCATTGCTTCTATGAATAAATAAATTCTTTTTGTAAAAAACAAAATTTAGAATTTTTTTCCAACACTTTAGTTTATAATAAAATGTATTTTAAAATTTCTAGCAGCACTTTATTCTTTCCAGGGAATAAAATATATATTTTTTATAAATAGAAATTCTCTAAAATACAGTTAGGAGATATTTGTTTCGTCGTTCAAAAGAAACAAATATTAAAATGATATGTAAAGCGTTTAAAGAACATTTCGATAGCGATGCAGTTATCTTCAGAGTGCTAAGGTATAGAAGAAACAGAAAAATCTAACTGAAAGTATAACTTTTTCTATAGCTTTTTCTCTGGAAATGTACATCATAAACAATCAAAAATGATCAATAATCAATTATTAAACGTTTTTAATAAAAAAAATATTTTTCGAAGTTTGTATATTGAGTAAAAAATCATTTGTAAAAGTAAAAATGGTGAAAATCTGGACTTCGATTAAATTATTTTCTGATAAGAAACAAAAACGAGTAATTGAGTATAGTTATTTGTTGTAAAAATTAATATAGTAGCTGTTTTCACATCAAATTGTATCTAAAAGTGATAAATTGATAATTTATGATATATAATTAAAAAAAATGTCTTTCTTGAAATCAACCATCTATTCCAACCTCTTTTTTATCTGTAACGATGCTTCACAAGATCTTTTTCTTATACATTTTGTAGAATTTATCTGAAATCAATCATTTTGTATTCCTGAAATTATGTTAAATTTTCATTGTAAAAAAAGATATGAAAAAAAAAACTCTCAAAGAACATATGGAAATGATTGAATTTTTAAACAAACTATCTATGAAAAAAATTTCTACTTTTTTTAATACAAAATCGCAAGAGCTTCTAAATGAATCGAAAATTATTAAATATCGAATAGTCTAAATGAAATTAAAACGTCAAAACTATTTGTTATAAAATGATTGTCAAAGTTTCCAAATAAATTTTCACTCTTTCACAGATTATTAATAAATAAATTAATAATATTTATTTATTAAATATTGTATTACAAACAATATTATATAATAATGTTTATTTATTATTGTAATATTAGCTTCAGTTGTTTTTCTAGCTAATTAAATTATTCTCTTATAATTGGAAACTGATACAAGCAGACACACACACACATATATATATATATATATATATATATATTTGTGTGTATTATTCAAAAGCATTTTTAGATAATTTATAGCTTTATAAAATATATTCCGTTGTACAGAGAGAATAACAAACAACCCTCTTGATAATTAAGCGTAAAATCCAACAACCAACTGTTAAAACTCAGTTATTATTGTGCACCATCTGCTCAACATTTTTGAATATTTATCGAGTGTATTTAATTGGAGTGCATTTTTTATATCGAAAAGCATTTATATATATATATATATATATATATATATATATATATGTTGATGGTGTGAAAGAGAGATAATGAATGAGAAAAATATGCACAGGATTAAAATAAAAGTGTGCGAACAAAAGGACGCATTTTTTTTAAAAAAAAACACGTTGGAGTCTTTATTTCGCTGTAAACCGAACGCGAGTACCTAATTATAATGACGATGTACATTATAACAGAAGCATTCCGAATCAATTTATGTCTTAATTAAATGTATTATATAGTTGTTTTTCAACGTAAAATGAGCATAGGGCGATAATTATGTATGAAATGAATGTTTGTGAAGAATGGTATCCATTTAATTGATGTTATACATGGAATATATTTTGTTCTAAGTATTTTAGATATTTATTTGTATTAGTTAAAGTATAATGTAATGAACATCTTAGTACATTTTTTTAAAAAAGTTGAGCAGTTTTGAGTATTAAAGTCGACTGAAACGAACTCACAGATTTAAATTAAGACTAACACTGCCTGTTATATTTTTTTAATTACTGGAACGACTTTTAAGATCGTTTTGATTTTATTTTATTTTTTTAAATAGATGGATAATCGACTGAAAATTCTGATTGATGATGATGGTATAAATATTTAAAAATAAGTAATTTTTAAAAATGCATTTTTTTCTGATTCTGTAAATTGGAACAAATTTATTACAACAGAGAGAAAGAGAGAAACGTGATAGGGGAGAGAATGAAAATCTCTTATATCTGTGGAAAAATGAAAAAGTAATTTATAATATTTTTAATTGATATTATAGATGAATTCTTATTTATCAGAACGTTTACATATAATCAACATACCATTTTAATCCATTTCTTCCTTTATTAAAAATTGGTAATGTTAATTTCCTGTTTTCAAATTAGAAAAAAAAATTCTTATAGGAATGATTTATGTGTGATGAGAATTAAATCATAATTTATTTCATTTACGTCCAAAAAGTAATTCCTCTTTCACTCCACAAGCTACAAATAATTTTTCTAATCAAAAATAGTCAATAAACGATTATTGATATTTTTTAATTTGAGATTTTTCTGTACTTTAGTAAAGATAAACGAATCATCATTGAAATGAGCAAAAGCAACAATCAAAAAGTATTAATAATTGTTTATTCAATATTTTTGATCAGATTTTTTTCTGTGGTTTGTGATGTAAGAAAAGAATTTATTTATGAAAATCATTTATTGTATTTGTAATTTTTTGTATCCCTGTACCTAGATTTAAATTGTTTATTTTTTTCCATTTAGATCTCTGTTTTTGTTTATTTTTTCTTTACTACTAGTTTCGACTATTCAGGCATCTTCCAATAGATATTAGTTATCAATTTATAATTTCACTAAAAGTAGTTTCTAGTTTTTTTTACTGGAAAACTTAAATATAGTGGAAATTTTGCAAATATACACGCTTAAATTGAACAATAAATTGCTAAATAAATGAATAAAAAATTAAAAAAATACCCACGTCCTAAGGATACAGAAAACATATAAGAAGAGTGTAGGAAAAACATACAATATAGCCTGAAAGTGGCATAAATAAACCTACACTGACAAACAATATCTATCTAAAGATGTCTGAATACACGAAACCAGTACCGCACCCAGGTGGGGGAAGGAAAGAGGCCCTGGTACCCCCTTGCTCTCAAAGTAAAAAGAGAAAACACTAGAAAAAAAAACAAAATCATCTCATGAAAATGTTCCCATATAGACAGATAGATTAATGTAACCACGACTGGAATAATTCAAAAAGTTTTGCAAAAAGGAAAGAAAACTGGATTTTATTTTTTAAATAAATTTTTATAATCATCTAATGAATTTTATTGAATTTGCATTAAAGAAAAATTTATCCGTTCAACTGATTAAATCCTGAGTGCGTCACTGGATGAAACCGGTACTGAAGAAAAGAAAAAAGAAAAGACAGTAATTTAAAGGAAACGAAACGAACAATTAAAACCAATTACATAGAAACAAAAACGGTTACCATTAAATTCGTAGTATTGTACACTAACTAATTTTTCTGAATAGTATTCGGAAATTTACAGCCATCTTCTTTAAAAAAGTGCGTCTCGTTCCAGGAAACTCACTCGATTTATATAATTTATATACATCAAAGGAAATCGTTCGATTCAATTGAATTCATTAACTCCGATCAGTCAATAATCCGAACGACAGTGTAATTCTCGCTGAAGAGTATATATATACGTGAACGTTCATCATCTTACCTGCCACCCGTTCGATCTCGTACGATGAAATAATGGATGTTATGATCCGTGTCAGGATCTCGTGCTTGTAATGTAAACACTGGAGTGTTCGGCGGTGCGTTCAATTGAACAACAGCTTGCATCGGAAGCGGTCTGTTTATGAAATATGGCGGTTCGTCGTTGATGTCTTTAACCAGTATGATGACTCTCTGGTTATCAGTATCTGAAATGTAAACATTAAATTCAATTATGATTGTCTACATCGTCGTTTCGACTTACGGTTAAAGGATTGTCAACCTTAATGAAAACTTTTAATATTTATAATTTGAAATTTTAATATTTGGAATCTACTCTTTCTAAATGTTTCTCGTTCATAAACAAATCGACATAACATAAGACTGTAAAATTAAATAAATAAAAACTATTCTGTTACGAAAACAAATCCTGACAAGTCTCTGATTACTTTCGCCAGTAAAGAAAATAAATAAAAATACATTGTAAATACATAACAGAAAAAACCGTTCGGTATCGAAATCTTATTTGAATAGGCGGACGACAGTACGAGTGTTTTAATCACTCGAATACAAAAATACAAAGATTGGCAATCCTGTTAATAACATAAAAAAAACGTACGCGCGCAAGTTGTTTTCAAAAAGCACAAACACAACAGACACAAAGCGCATTAAAGCTATATAAAAAATTGTATAAATCTACATTTTCGTAAGCGTATTTTTCATGCCACATTTTTTTCATAACATTTACTTTTTCGTGTTATTACTATTACATGTTTGACAAGCGAATTTGTTTATATTGCGAAATTACTTTCTGAAATGCATTTCTGAAACGTTTCCAAAAGCGTTCCATTCGTAAAGGGATTTTAATACACGTACATGTGTACATTTATTTACCAGTTTGCATGAATGAACGTATACAAATACATATATATATATATATATATATATATATATATATATATATATATACTGTATTTATCCCGAATTGAAATCATTACATATTTAGATATACTCTAAAATTGTTTCGACAAACAGAAATCCATCCATTTATATATTTATTTTACATAATAAATCGCTTATTTATAAACTGTTTTTCATGTAAATTTAGAGAGATAATAAATTTGGAAAAATCAGATATTTTTTTGATATAAATATTATAATCCCTTTGATCACCATTTTCATAATTCCACCTTACGCTAAAATATCTGTATGCATTTTTTTCAGTTTGAAGTATAGACCTTTAAGTAAATTCGAGTCTAAATAAATATTGTTTGGAATGAAAATATTTTCATACTAAAAATTAATCTAATAACTATTGAAAATTAGATTTCATTTCAATTGATTCGAAATTCAGTTAGAAAAAATGTTCTTTAAATATTTATCATGTGTTGAAATTATTTATTTTTTTAAAACTTCTTTTTGAAATCTAGGTCAGGGGTGGGGAATCCGTGGCCTTCTAATACCTTAAGTGCGGCCTTTTGGCTGAATCCAAATTTTATAAAACAAATCCTTTTTTTGAAGTGAAACTTCTTCTTCAATCTTTTCAATTTTGTTCGTGACGAACGTGCAACGGAAGTGTCTCACAACGGAGAGCTGTTCCAATAAAAGCAGACACAACAAAGTTATTAAAAGGTTAGTTCACTTTAAAATTAACAAATAGTTTTTTTTTTTTAATTATTAAGTACATTGCAATTGGATTTTTAGAAAATAAAGTACATTTTTAAGTATATCTAACTGAAGTTTCTCAAATGCGGCCTAATTTGATTACATCTAAATAAGTGCACATTTCCAACTGGAAAGTTTCCCTACCCCTGATCTAGATAAATCTGATTTTTTTTTGATTCTAGGAAGCAATCCACTTATAGGAAGAAAGCTTACTAATCTTATCCTCTCACCTTTTTCAAAATGATTATAATTTTTTAAAAAACTAATAGAATGTAAAAAATAATATTTGATTTTAATTTAATCATATATATATATATATATATATAAATATATATATATAATTTATTTTCAGTCTAACGATTTTGAATTCAGACATTTTTATATTCTTTTAAGTAATTTAAATCTTTTTAAATCCCATAATACTATATATGTATATATATATATATACTATCACTTCAATATATTTTTTATAAAATATGCAAAAGTATTCTATAGTGTTACTATTTTTATTGAAAAAAAATCGAACACCACCACGTACTTTCGTACAACGAAGCCGATGCTAAACTAATTTAAAGTTTCAACTTGTTGATCTCATTGTCTATATGGATTCTAAATCTTATAAAAAAGTTTTTTTCAAGGCCCAAATACTCATTTATTTTCAAATTACTGACGTTGATTTCGTACGATGTATGTGTGTGTGGATGTATATGTATTTTTATAACTGTGTAAATCTTTTCTTGTATTTTTTTATAATTTCTGAACTGGTTATTATGAAATTATAAATGTATATTTTATAAATGAGAGTAAATAAAAATTGATCTATCGTGCAAAATGAATCGAAAATAATTAACTGCTGTCTTAACTAAAAAAAAATGTTTTATTTTTCAGTTCGTTGAAAAAATCTTCAGTACCTTTCTTTATTTTAATTATTTTTTTAAAAAAAGAAATACCTTTCTTTTTTAAAAAAAATAATTAACGTTAAAATGTTTAGAATCTGAATTATTAATTCCTATATTTTTCGTTGTTATAAATTTTCGTACTTCTGGGTCATCCGTGAATCTGTTCTTCAATGCTAGTATGAGAACGTGTGATATTTTCAAGTAGATATTAGAGATTATAATATCTATTAGACTCGAGACTAGACTTTAATTTCTAGCTAAACCTCGTCCCACCTAAAAATCGTTGAAATCGTCTTTTAAAGCAATGCTTTAAGAGTTTTACCAAATTGATCACAGGCCAATTACATAAATACACTGATGCTAGTTTGATTGATATTGGGAAGTAAGCTTTCTCTTAATAATCCCATCCCTTTACAATCTCTTAGTATATGAATATTGTTTATGTGCCCACGACAAAGTTTACATACTTTATTTCCAAGTCCCATCCCCACCTACCTAACCTAAATTTTGCAAGTATTCTTCTTTCTGACCTTTTTGATTTGTGTATGTAGTCACCAGACAGAGAAACAGACTCTCAAATAGTCCCAAATGATAAAAACCATCAATTCAATTACAGATATAAAAACATGTAAATATAATTGAATTAACATGCTTATTATTTAAAACAAAAACTGCTTATTATTAAAAAAAAAACTAACAAACAAACAACTACGCTGGTTCGGCAATGTTATGCGAATGGAAG